>JBBDGP010003086.1:157500-715000 GCA_037952835.1 Lithobates septentrionalis | reverse complement strand
GTAAAAATAATAAGATCCATAAGATCAACCTCCAGGTGCAAGACACTGACTTGGGGACAAATGCACAACTATCTGCAGATTTAGCCAAAAAATAACTTACCCCTGTAAACACCCAATATAAAATGCACAGCGTAGGGTGGCCATGTGCCAGCATCAATTGCACCATATAGGTGAAGTCTCATCACGAATGTCAGAATGAGAGCAGTTAGACCCCTTTCACACTGAGGCACTTTACAGGCATTTTCGCGCTAAAAATAGCGCCTGTAAAGCGCCTCTCAAGCCACCCCAGTGTGAAAGCCCGAGTGCTGAGTGTGCTTGCAGGACGGGAAAAAAAGTCCGGCAAGCAGCATCTTTGGGGCGGTGTGGGAGAGGTGTATACACCGCTCCTCCATCACCCCTGCCCATTGGAATGAATGGGCAGCGCTGCCGAAACGCCTGCAAATCGCTTCAGAAGTGCCGCAACACGGGTGCTTTTAACCTTTTATTCGGCCGCCCCGCTAGCGGTCGAAAAGCACCTCTATAACAGCAGTAAAGCACCACTAAAGCTTTACTGCTACCACCCGCACCGCCCCAGTGTGAAAGTAGCCCAATTCTAGGGCCATAATTCATGGTGAACTCTGTACATGCTTTTAAAGTGTTACCTATAGAGAATTTTGGGTACCATAGTTTTTTGTTATTTCATGGGCTTGTGCAGTTTTTTGGGTTCACACCGCAGCACGGAGCACCTCACAGCAGGGGGTCCAGTGTGTCCCTGTCCAACGTTTCAGGTCCGATTTCAGCCTGAATTTTGGGACCTGAAATGGACCAGAAGACGCACCACAATTCGCACCGGAGCCGCTCCGGAGATGTGTGAACCGGCTCCATTGAGAGACGAGCACAATCTCCTGACATGCATATTGGATGTGGAGAAACCCACATCCAATTTGCAATAGTGAACCCAGCCTTAGGGCTTGACACGTTTGGCTTTTGTTTACTTGACGTAACACAATCTTTTACATTTTACCCCCCCCCCCCCCCCAAAAAAAAAAAACTGGTATGCTATTGTGTTTGTTTGCACTAAAATTTATGTTAGTATATTTTTTCCTGAAAATTAGCATTTGATATATAACTGTGAAATTATTGTGCGTCATAAAAAGTTGCAACCATCACCATTTTATTCTCCAGGGTCTATAGACCCTGGAACCCCCCAGTGTGCAGTTATACCAGAGTAAGCAATTTCAGTACAGGAGATTAGCCTGTACAACTGTGCAAGACTGGAGGGGAGGCTGAGGTTCAGCTTTGAACCCATTAGTTCATCTAATGTATCTTTTTTTTAGCTTTGAAGGTTAAAGAGGAGGGCCCATCAAAAAAAAAAAAATTAAAAGTCAGCAGCTACAAATACTGCAGCTACTGACTTTTAATTGGACACTTACCTGTCCCAGGGTCCAGCGATGCGGGGGGATCGATGCCCCGCTCATCTCCCCCTCCGTTCAGTGGCGCCGGCATTGCAACTGTGGGCGCTGGGCTGTGGCTTTACAGCCTGGCACCCACTGCGCATGAGCGAGCGGCGCCGCGCGCCGTGATTGGCCGCTCAGTCACCTGGGACCTGTAATGGGTCCCAGATGATTGACAGGAGGGAGGGAGCAGAGCGGAGCCCTTCCTGTGCCGAGGGGGAAGTGATGTCACCAGCCCAGGCACTGCAAGAAGCAGAGTACGAGGGACCCCCTAGCAACAGGCATTTAGAGGTAAGTAAAAAAAAAAAATATCCAAATGTTTTTTTTTAGTTTTTTTTAGGCACAATCATGACTTTTTTTTTTTTTTAGGGTGGAACACCACTTTAACCGTCATTTGACCTCCTCTGTTATTCTGGAAGCTCACGGAGTAAGCTTTCTATCTAAATGAGTCCAAAAGAGTTTTACTTATTAAAAAGAAAATACTTTTTATTTCTCTCCCTTTATCATTTTTCATATTGCAAAAATTAAAAGCATACAGCATCATAAAATTGTTGTATAGTAATTACAAAATACAAAAAACATTGTTATTATACTCTATCCCTACACCTTCCCTCCAACCCAACCTACTCCCTCCCCCATGCCACACATTGCTCAAACATTATCTATACCTATCAACATATCGATTATCTAACTCTATTGGGGCATACACACGGTCGGACTTTTCGTCTACAAAAGTCCGACAGCCTGTCCGACAAACTTTCGACGGACTTTTGGCGGACTTGCGGCAGACTTTCTTACGAACGGACTTGCCTACATACGATCACACAAAAGTCCGACGGATTCGTACGTGATGACGTACACCGCTAATACCTTGCCTTTCCCATTCCCAGGGTCTCTCTATACCCCTTATTTCAGCCAGGTTTTTGTTATGCCATAGAGAGGTATATTCTGTTAGCCCATTATACCGAATTAATGCCTTCGCTACTTGCCACACTTTGCTCACTAATTTTATCGTTGGGAATCTATCAGTAAAGGAATCTGCCTCTAGTGCATCCACTAATGTATTGTGTGGGACCCCCTTTATCAACACTCTTATTAGGATTACCACCACCCATGGTTCCACAATCCACTAGGTGTTGCAGCTGAGATGACAAAAAATATCATCTCGGATGCAGAATCGCCATACCACCATCTTTAATCGGTAATTGCAGCGTTTGCAAGCTAATTCTAGCCCTTTTTCCAGATTAATTCCCTAAAAAGGATTCTATTTTCTTAAACCACTTAGTCAATAATGTAACCCTGTTTTTGAGGAAAACAGAGGGCAAGGACATCACTTTAAATTCAAACAGGTCCTTGAGAAAACATGTATGATATGTTTTTATATATATCTATATACGGTATATATCTATAGATATAGATATATAGATATATATATTTATTATACATATATACACACACATTATATTGCCAAAAGTATTGTAGGTATTGGGACACCTGCCTTTACACACACATGAACTTTAATGGTATCCCAGTCTTAAGCCTCGTACACATGGTACGATTGTCGGACAACTAAGCGTCTGATTTTTGTCAAAAGGGCGTGTGCCAGGATCTTGGCTTGCATACTAACGTTACACAAATTGTTGTGCCACAAACACGAACCTAGTGACGTACTACGAGGAATTTCAGCTCTTGAGTGCCACCCTTTGGGCCCTTCTGCTAATTTCGTGTTTGGTGAGCATTGATTCTAAGCATGCGTGTTTGTACTTTCGACTTTTGTGTGACGGATTTGTGTACTGACGATACAAAAATCTGACGTGGAGCTGTCGTTTGACAAAAACATTTGTTGGCCGAAATATTGAAAAACAGTTGTTGAAAGGAGGGTACTAACTGTAAGAACTTCGGACAGCAGCCTGTCAAACGACAATCCCCTTCTGATTTTCGTACCGTGTGTACGAGGCTTAAGTCCGTAGAGTTCAATATTGAGTTGGCCCACCCTTTACAGCTATAACAGCTTCAACTCTTCTGGGAAGGCCGTCCACAAGGTTTAGGAGTGTGTCTATGGGAATGTTTGACCATTCTTCCAGAAGCGCATTTGTGAGGTCAGGCACTGATGTGAACGAGAAGACCTTGCAGTCTCCGATCTAATTCATCCCAAAGGTGTTGTATCGGTTGAGGTCAGGACTCTATGCAGTCCAGTCAAGTTCCCCCACACCACTCGCTCATCCATGTCTTTATGGACCTTGCTTTGTGCACTGGTCCAAATGATTTGGTGGAGGGGGGATTATGGTGTGGGGTTGTTTTTCAAGAGTTGGGCTTGGCTGGTTAGTTCCATGGACCTTGCTTTGTGCACTGGTGTGCAGGCATGTTGGAACAGGAAGCGGCCATCCCCAAACTGTTCCCACAAAGTTGGGAGCATAAAATCGTCCAAAATGTCTTGGTATGCTGACGCCTTAAGAGTTCCCTTCACTGAAACTAAGGGGCCAAGCCCAACTTCTGGAAAACAACCCCACACCATAATCCCCCCTCCACCAAATGATCTGGACCAGTGTACAAAGCAAGGTCCATACAGACATAGATGAGTGAGTTTGGGGTGAAGGAACTTGACTGGCCTACACAGAGTCCTGACCTCAACCCAATGGAACACCTTCGGGATGAATTAGAGTGGAGACTGCAAGCCAGGCCTTCTCGGCCAACATCAGTGCCTGACCTCACAAATGCGCTTCTGGAAGAATGGCAAACATTCCCATAGACACCCTCCTAAACCTTGTGGACAGCCTTCCCAGAAGAGTTGAAGCTGTTATAGCTGCAAAGGGTGGGCCAACTCAATATTGAACCCTACGGACTAAGACTGGGATGTCATTAAAGTTCATGTGCGTGTAAAAGGCAGGCGTCCCAATGCCAATACCCAATAGCAATAATTTTGGTAATATAGTGTATCTTGCCACAAGGCTGTCCTCACAGTACATTTCCGAGCTTTGACCAGTAATGCACACATCAACAAAAAAAAGTTCCCAGTGGTACACATGCCATTATATTCATTATATTCAATTTATAATATATTCCGAAATTTCCATTATATATGTGGACCAGACTCCAGGAGCCTGGGGCACTGAAATAGTTAACAGTGCATCGTAGGCAGAAAATGAAGAAGTAATTTAAAATGGACATTTTTTTCCCCTGAGCAGAGTTTCAATATCACACATAAAAGTCACAGTTTAAAGGCTAATTCCGTGAATAGAGATTAGCTGAAATACAAATTAGTATGCAAGACTGATATGAAAGACAAACATACAGAGCAATGAGCGCGCCATCCATCAAGGAATATTTGCATGTGTAAATGTCAAGATATCACCTCGCGGTGACCTTACTGGAATCTGTGGGGCTGAGTATCATGGGATAAGTCCGGTCACATGACAAGCACTGGTGATATTTAGAGGAGAAGTGGGCAATTCCTCAAGGAATAAAGGAAATTTCATGCATGGTCTCACACCATGCTTGTGCCTTTGCTGATCCTCCTATTCCCCTTGCAAGTCTATCAGACAGAGTTGGTGTGACTGAAATCACCAAGCTCTACACATATGACTCGAATGACATGAAACACACACCAGTCCCCTGGTAGCCAGAGGTCACATGATCTTTGCCTAGGCTTTTGGTTGTATAAGGGATAAGAAAGAGGCGCTTTTTAACCTAAGATTGAATGTGGTTTTTTTATGCTCACATGTGCCTAAATGATTCTTGTAAAGTGTGAATTTTCATGGTAGGTTTATTTTAAAGGTCAGTCAAGATAAAATTCTTCAGAAAATTTACATAATGTCTGATTATGTCTACTTGGTATTTCTGTACTTTACACCTGAGCACTAGAAGTCCTTGTAGTAAGGTTTAATAGTCAAGTCGCTGCAATTCCCAGTTGCTGAAGTTTGGTGAGTCTACTTTTTTGGTTCAGATCATACTGTCTGCAATGGCTTTTTAGCTAATGGATATACACTGAAGCCTATAGCACTACAAAAGGGTTACAATTTTATGAGAATATTTGACTGCTTCAGGGCCTCTTACTAAATGTTTTGTTGCATATGTAGTACACCTTCAATAAAGCAGACTTATGAAGGTGTTAGGTCGTCTACCCCAGTGGTTCTCAATCCTGTCCGCAAGTACCCCCAACAGTCCATGTTTTGGGAATTTTTCTTAGATAAAATAGCTGTCCAAAATACCAAGCCATTGACTCTAAATGACTTTCAATAGTTTTTTATTAAATGTATTAAAGATAACATGTTGACACAGGTACAGGATAACTTGTCGAGTCACAACAATTAGTCAACATAAAATGATAGTTACCAGAGAAGTAGTAGTATACATCAAAATCCTACATGTCCTCAGTGGAGTGTCTATTATATTCCCCTAAACAGGAGGAAGAGATGACACCCTACTCCCGGCACCCCTCAAGGCATCTAGCTGTGTCGGGAGAGGGGGTCAGCCCCCCCTGAAGATGGTAAATCAAGAAATAGGGTTGATATAGATTTAATCTAAGACAATATCAGAATAGACCAGTATCGATTGCTGAGTGTATGTAGGGTGGTCGTAAAAATGGTCATCTTAGAGTCGGAACAGGAGACCCAACAAGCTTTAAGTAAATAACAGGATAACTTGTCGAGTCACAACAATTAGTCAACATAAAATGATAGTTACCAGAGAAGTAGTAGTATACATCAAAATCCTACATGTCCTCAGTGGAGTGTCTATCTTATTCCCCTAAACAGGAGGAACAGATGATACCCCCCTCCTGGCACCCCTCAAGGGATCTAGCTGTGTCGGGAGAGGGGGTCAACCCCCCCTGAAGATGGTAAATCAAGAAATAGGGTTGATATAGGTTTAATCTAAGACAATATCAGAATAGACCAGTATCGATTGCTGAGTGTATGTAGGGTGGTCGTAAAAATGGTCAAATTAGAGTCGGAACAGGAGACCCAACAAGCTTTAAGTAAAAAACTCATAGTAACCGTGTTGTAGATCACAGGTGTGGTGACAACTGTGCCCATAGGAAAAGGACATAGGTACACCCCATGTAACGGCAATGCCAAGGCACCCCGACTGTCTGTTGTGAACCGGAGGAGGTCGTATATGTGGGTGTCTGTTAACCATTGACTCTAAATTAAAGCACCTGTGCAAGATAAAGGAAAACATGCAAACATGGCCTGTTGTGGGTACTTGAGGACAGAGTTGAGAACCACTGGTCTACCCCACACTACTGACTCCTCAAATTCAAAGACATGTAAGAAAGAGGCTTTATATACATCAGTGTCACTGCTTTTCTCAATAACGACCAAAGGTCATAGTGGGAATGCCCTCCTAGACACATTCAACATGTCAGACAACTTTTTCAAACTGTGCCAGCTTCTGGTGATACAAAGTTCCACCCCTTTCCACTCAGTTCACCCACTTTCTACATTAAAAGTTCCATCAAGTGCAAAACAGTGCATCTATAAAATGTAATTTTGTGGCCAATGTAGCAACTATTATCTTCTACTCAATCTTTGTGCTGGTGGGAATGATATCCAGCCCACAGCTAGGGTCAGTGGTCTCCCACACAGTTCTTCAGGTCAGCCTATGATCTCTGTTTTCCCCGCCAACATCCACAATCCCCCCTTCCTCCAGTCTCCAGTGCAGGTTCCCCTGCTGCGTTGTCACTGCACTGCCAGTTGCTAGGACCGCCAACATCCTAACAACCAATCATGTGCTTGTCCCAGTGTTCCCAGGAGGACAGCTCTATGTGGACAGCTTTACCCCGGATGCCTGCATACTTAGATGTGCCTGTTTTAATCATCAACCATGTGAATTGCTAAATGTTCTAACTTCATTAAATGTAACCATATTGCTACACTTAGAGGCGCCTCTCTTCTCTTTTATACCCAGTAGTGACATGACGCTACTTGTATATCAAGACATCGCTCATTTATCAAGTCAAAATTTATAAAAAGATTTTGCTTGTCTTGCAAAACACTCTCAGGCCAAGTTACTTTCAATCCAGGATTTTACTGTATAAGCTTCATAAAGTGAACAAAAACTGTCTTTAAGTTCCCCGACTGAGCCAAATCCTCTTCATATGTGTCTCACAACCCCGCTCCCCTCCCCCTCCCAGACACTGCAGCTCACATTGGGAGGGTTTTGGCAGCAGAGACAGTGCTGCCAATCCAGAAAGCAGTGGGCATGGATAGGTGTGCCCAGGTGCTGATTGACAAACTACAGGCTTGTGAATCAGCAGTGACAATGCCAAAAGCCACACCCGCCACAACCTTTTCCCCTCCCACTGTAGTGCAAGCAGGCACAGCCTTCATAAGAGTGGCAACTTTGCTCTCAGTTCAGAAGCAGTGCAGCATCCTTGCCACACCATCACAAAAAACTGCATTAGGTGGACTTCACTGGCAGGATCAACAGGTAAATGTTGGACTTTGCAAGACAAAACTATAAGTGCAGATGTACTTATAATTAAGTGCTGCAGTGCATCATTTTTTTTTTATAATGAGCATGAGAGGCCATAGTGCTCTTTAAAAGCCCATGGTATAGAGAAGACTTGAATTTTTCCCATTCTAGACAATTAAAAAGAAAACTGTCATTGACTGTTACAATCCAACTTAGAAACTCTTGGGGGGGGGGGGGGGGGCGCAACTACAGAAAGTTATTACGAATAAATGTACACCCTCTTGAGAATTGCACAAAGCTGCATAACTGCTGATCTCACTTTCTATGTACAAAACATGCCCAGATCTTTGCCTTGCTACAATTCTGTCTCTGAGCTCTTCAGGCAGTTCCTTTGACCTCATGATTCTCATTTGCTCTGACATGCACTGTGAGCTGTAAGGTCTTATATAGACAGGTGTGTGGCTTTCCTAATCAAGTCCAATCAGTATAATCAAACACAGCTGGACTCAAATGAAGGTTTAGAACCATCTCAAGGATGATCAGAAGACATGGACAGCATCTGAGTTAAATATATGAGTGTCACTGCAAAGGGTCTGAATACTTAGGACCATGTGATATTTCAGTTTTATCTTTTTTAATAAATCTGCAAAAATGTCAACAATTCTGTGTTTTTCTGTCAATATGGGGTGCTGTGTGTACATTGAGGGAAAAAAAATGAACTTAAATGATTTTAGCAAATGGCTGCAATATAACAGAGTAAAAAATTTAAGGGGGTCTGAATACTTTCCGTCCCCACTGTATGTACATACAGCATCTCACAAAAGTGAGTACACCCCTCACATTTTTGTAAATATTTTATTCTATCTTTTCATGTGACAGTGAAGAACACTTTGCTACAATGTAAAGTAGTGAGTGTACAGCTTGTATAACAGTGTCAATTTGCTGCCCCCTCAAAAAAAACTCAACACACAGCCATTAATGTCTAAACCTCTGGCAACAAAAGTGAGTACACCCCTAAGTGAAAATGTCCAAATTGGGCCCAATTAGCCATTTTCCCTCCCCGGTGTCATGTGACTTGTTAGTGTTACAAGGTCCCAGGTGTGAATGGGGAGCAGGTGTGTTAAATTTGGTCTTATCACTCTCTCATACTGGTCACTGGAAGTTCAACATGGCACCTCATGGCAAAGAACTCTCTGAGGATCTGAAAAAAAAGAATTACAAAGATAGCCCAAATACACCTCCAAGGCGACCACTGCCTTGCTACTGAAGCTGAGGGTAAAGGTGATGGACTGACCAAGCATGGCTCCAGACCTAAACCCTATTGAGCATCTGTGGGGCATCCTCAAACGGAAGGTGGAGGAGCGCAAGGTGTCTAACATCCTCCAGCTCTGTGATGTCATCATGGAGGAGGGGAAGAGGACTCCAGTGGCAACCTGTGAAGCTCTGGTGAACTCCATGCCCAAGAGGGTTAAGGCAGTGCTGGAAAATAATGGTGGCCACACAAAATATTGACACTTTGGGCCCAATTTGGACATTTTCACTTAGGGGTGTACTCACTTTTGTTGCCAGCGGTTTAGACATTAATGGCTGTGTGTTGAGTTATTTTGAGGGGACAGCAAATTTACACTGTTATACAAGCTGTACACTCACTACTTTACATTGTAGCAAAGTGTCATTTCTTCAGTGTTGTCACATGAAAAGATAGAATAAAATATTTACAAAAATGTGAGGGGTGTACTCACTTTTGTGAGATACTATGTGTGTGTGTGTGTGTGTGTATATATATATATATATATATATATATATATATATATATATATATATATATATATATGTGTGTGTATATACAAATTTTAATACCGTACCATAGAGTAACTATTATTAACAAGGTAAAGATAAAAATGTATGTATGTATATATATGTGTATATGTATATGTATATGTGTATGTGTGTGTGTATATATATATATATATATATATATATATATATATATATATATATATATATATATATATATATATATATACACACATACACATACACATACACATACACATACACATACACATACACATACACATACACACACACACACACATATATATTTTCTTTAATACTGTGCTACAGAATAACTATTATTATCAAGCCACAAAATAAAAAAACAAAAACAGAAAATGAATGTCACATGAAGTGTGAATGGATCCCTTCTGTGCACAAGGTAACATTTGGTTCAGCCCATGTTTGAATGTTGCTTGCTGTAGATTGAATTAGGCCAGGCAGCACAGCAGGGGGGGTTTTCTGAACCCCATAAGGAAAGTGTTGAGTAGGCTTCACAGGCATTTAGAATGAGTTATAAACAAAACGTGTTTAGAGGTGACCCACGCGTAGAGTTCAGATACACAAATCCTGATTCATTTCTATTCAGTCTGCATGGTTCTGCTCTTTCAGCCTCCTAAACTCTTTTACATACTTACATACACACTTACTATATAATGCAGGGATGTAAATGGGTGGGCTCACATGTAATAGCAGATGGCAGCTGCATGACTCACTCCTATTACAGATTTAAAAAATGTGCAATTTTTACCTCATTTAGGATTATAGGCAAAGACATGCAAGGAATTCTTTATTTTTTGCAGGGGCCCACTGTGCATCCAGAACCACTGGTCTATAACACACGACCACCATAGGGACAGCATGGGATGTTCTCAATGTCAGATCACACAGAGGTAATATCGCTGGCACTGTGCATACCGCTGGAAGTGGGGAATTTCCTGCTAGATGACGAGGAGAACCAGAAGAACCGCATACTTGACCTGCAGTGACGTATGACGCAAACATCTTAGCGAGGCCTTGCTATGCATCCAGCCCTTGATACCTTGCATGCTGTTGTTGACCTCTCTATAATTTAAGGGTCAATAGGCAGTAAGCAGGCTTGCCAGACCTCACGGTGGTGACGAGTGTGCATGCACATCTTTTTTCACAGAAGCTGTGAAATGTTTTCGCCATCATTTTATATGTGGACTCTTATGTGATCTTTTATTATAGACTTTTGAACATTGCACCCTCTTTGTATTGTATAACACAGGTAAAGCCTAATATTATAGAGCCTTTTATTCCAAAGAGCATATAGCTGTGTCAGGCTAGTTGGCAATCATCAGTGTAGTCTACAGCAGTGGTTCTCAACCTCAGTCCTCGAGTACCCCCAATGGGCCATGTTTTGGGAACTTCCCTTAGATAAAAAAAGCTCTTCTCAATACCATGTCATGGATATTGATTTAAAGCAGCTGTACAAAGTAAAGGAAAACCTGAAAACATTGCCCGTTAAGAGCCCATTCACACAGGGACGACTTGTCAGGCGACCTAGTCGCCAGACAAGTCGCCTCCCGTTCTGTACAATGGGACCGTTCTAATCGTCGCTCCGACTTAGAAAAAGGTTCCTGTACGACTTTGGGGGCGACTTGCATAGACTTCTATACAGAAGTCGTTTTGCAAGTCGCCGCGGAAGTCGTTTGCAGGTCGCCTCGCTGAGGCAACCTGCAAGTCGTGTTGCCCCTGTGTGAATGGGGTCTTAGGGTACTTGAGGACTGAGTTCGAGAACCACTGGTCTACAGAAACCATGGCTTCTATGGAGTCGAGCTTATGGCAGGTGTCCCCAAACGTTCTAAACAAAGGGCCATTTAAGTGTCCTTCAGAAATAGGGGGGGGGGGGCAGACTGTGGCCAGTGGGAGATGAAAATGCCCCAGCACCAGTGGGAGCAAAAAGAACTACATGATGCTTGTAGTCAGGGATAGTCGACCATCATTGGTATTAGTGTGTGAAGTAGGGCGCCCAACTGTTGCTTTCAATGGGAGGAACAGTGCCCCATCATTGGTGTTATCCAGAGGATTGGTGCCCCAGCGTCAATGGGAGGAATAAAGCCCCACTGCTGGTGTCAGCAAAAGGACTGGTGTCTCACTGTTGGTATCAGGATAGATAGAAGGAGGGGGAGGGGAATTTTTTAAGAATAGTTATAGTTAACCTTTACCACCACTATAAAAGTTCCCCATAAGCCATTTATAGATGTACAATTGGCCCCATGAAAAGGGAAATTATTTGAATGGCTCAAGTAGAGATTTTGGTTCCTTCTGATCCTTGTGTAGATTCACCACAGCTTGTCTGGTTGGGTTCGCCACAACTTGTTTAGTTATCCCCAGTGCTGTTTTTTCTCAGAAAATAGGTGCTGGAACTCAACCACGACCCCTCAACCCCCCCCCCCCACACACACACACACACACACCCTCCAAACCACATCAAATAGTGAGTATGGTCAAATTTCACCAACAGTGGAAGGGTTTTAAAGGGACAATAAATACCAGGAGTGTATTACACACATAGCGCAGAGTTCAGGGGTGCGCTACACACCGAGTGCAGAGTACATACTTCTTCCACAGCTGCTTACCTCTGCATCCCCCATCCACATTTCACTTTCACCCCTCTTTAGCTCTGACCTCTGCATGCAACCCCCCCTTCTGGTACCTCCACGCACACTGTAGATGGGTCTGCCTCTCTCACTTGCAGGGAGTTCATCCAGTGGGAGTGTCGGAATCTGCACTGCACGGCACCTGCATCCCCCTTGTCCCCATCCTGCACTCAGTGGGAGCCACCCAGGAGATCAGATTTGTGGGAGCCATTGGGAGACAAGCTGTTACTTGTAAACACAGAAGCCTAACTTTGTTTACAAGTGCTAGTGGTGAGCAGGGAGCAGAGGGCCTGATTCAGAGGTGGTGGAACTGAGTTCCGCCAAGTTCCAGCTGAAAAAAAGCCCTGGTTATACCATATGTAATAATAATTTTCTATTTTTGCGTTTTTGGTTCCTTCTAACTCACTTCACTGAACCTTGTGTAGTTGGGTTCACCACAACTTGTCGGGTTGGGCTCACCACAGCTTGTCTAGTTGTACCATATGTAATAGAGATTTTCACTTCACCTTCTGCAGAGTCCCATACACAAATTCGGCCATCCAAACGTTTACAAAAAAATGCTACTGGAGGTTTTAACCACTTGCCGACCGCCTCACGCCTATATACGTGAGCAGAGCGGCACGGGCAGGCAAAATCACGTACCTGAAACGTGATTGCCTTCCCGCGGGTGGGGGGTCCGATCGGACCCCCCCCCGGTGCCAGCTGCGGTCGGCATTTGGTTGGAAGCGATGGGAGACGAGGGGGAGGCCATCCGATCGTGCCCCCCCCCTCGCGATCGCTCCCAGCCAATGAGAAACATCCCCTGCCTCTGTATAGTACACAGAGGCAGAGGATGTGATGTCATCTCCCCTCGGCTCGGGAGTTTCTGTTCCAGCGCCGAGGGGAGATGACATGTAAGTGCACCAACACACACACACACACACAGTAGAACATGCCAGGCATACATTACACCCCCGATCCCCCCCCGATCGCCCCCCGATCCCCCCCCAATCACCCCCCCCCTGTCACAAACTGACACCAAGCAGGTTTTTTTTTTTTTTTTTTCCTGATTACTGCATAGTGTCAGTTTGTGACAGTTAGCAGTGTTAGGGTAGTGACTGTTACCCCCCTGTAGGTCTAGGGTACCCCCCTTACCCCCCCTAATAAAGTTTTAACCCCTTGATAACCCCCTGTCACCAGTGTCACTAAGCGATCATTTTTCTGATCGCTGTATTAGTGTCGCTGGTGACGCTAGTTAGGGACGTAAATATTTAGGTTTGCCGTCAGCGTTTTATAGCGACAGGGACCCCCATATACTACCTAATAAATGTTTTAACCCCTTGATTGCCCCCTAGTTAACCCTTTCACCACTGATCACCATATAACCGTTACGGGTGACGCTGGTTAGTTCGTTTATTTTTTATAGTGTCAGGGCACCCGCCGTTTATTACCAAATAAAAGTTTAGCCCCCTGTAGGTCTAGGGTACCCCCCTTACCCCCCCTAATAAAGTTTTAACCCCTTGATCACCCCCTGTCGCCAGTGTCGCTAAGCGATCATTTTTCTGATCGCTGTATTAGTGTCGCTGGTGACGCTAGTTAGGGACATAAATATTTAGGTTCGCCGTCAGTGTTTTATAGCGACAGGGACCCCCATATACTATCTAATAAATGTTTTAACCCCTTGATGGCCCCCTAGTTAACCCTTTTACCACTGATCACCGTATAACCGTTACGGGTGACGCTGGTTAGTTCGTTTATTTTTTATAGTGTCAGGGCACCCGCCGTTTATTACCGAAAAAAGGTTTAGCCCCCTGATCGCCCGGCGGTGATATGCGTCGCCCTAGGCAGCGTCAGATTAGCGCCAGTACCGCGAACACCCATGCACGCACCGTACACGCACCGTACACCTCCCTTAGTGGTATAGTATCTGAACGCATCAATATCTGATCCGATCAGATCTATACTGGCGTCCCCAGCAGTTTAGGGTTCCCAAAAACGCAGTGTTAGCGGGATCAGCCCAGATACCTGCTAGCACCTGCGTTTTGCCCCTCCGCCCGGCCCAGCCCAGTCCAGCCCACCCAAGTGCAGTATCGATCGATCACTGTCACTTTTTTTTGTAGCGTTTTGGTGAACTGGCAAGCACCAGCGGCCTAGTACACCCCGGTCGTAGTCAAACCAGCACTGCAGTAACACTTGGTGACGTGGCGAGTCCCATAAGTGCAGTTCAAGCTGGTGAGGTGGCAAGCACAAGTAGTGTCCCGCTGCCACCAAAAAGACAAACACAGGCCCGTCGTGCCCATACTGCCCTTCCTGCTGCATTCGCCAATCCTAATTGGGAACCCAGCGCCCGTACTTCCCCCATTCACATCCCCAACCAAATGCAGTCGGCTGCATGAGAGGCATTTATATATCCTCCCAAGTACCCCTACCCAACGAACCCCCCCAAAAAAGATGTTGTGTCTGCAGCAAGCGCGGATATAGGCGTGACACTCACTATTATTGTCCCTCCTGTCCTGACAATCCTGGTCTTTGCATTGGTGAATGTTTTGAACGCTACCATTCACTAGTTGAGTATTAGCGTAGGGTACAGCATTGCACAGACTAGGCACACTTTCACAGGGTCTCCCAAGATGCCATCGCATTTTGAGAGACCCGAACCTGGAACCGGTTACAGTTATAAAGGTTACAGTTACAAAAAAAAAGTGTAAAAAAAAAAAAAAAACACAAACAAAAATAAAAAAAAATAGTTGTCGTTTTATTGTTCTCTCTCTCTCTATTCTCTCTCTCTATTGTTCTGCTCTTTTTTACTGTATTCTATTCTGCAATGTTTTATTGTTATTATGTTTTATCATGTTTGCTTTTCAGGTATGCAATTTTTTATACTTTACCGTTTACTGTGCTTTATTGTTAACCATTTTTTTGTCTTCAGGTACGCCATTCACGACTTTGAGTGGTTATACCAGAATGATGCCTGCAGGTTTAGGTATCATCTTGGTATCATTCTTTTTAGCCAGCGGTCGGCTTTCATGTAAAAGCAATCCTAGCGGCTAATTAGCCTCTAGACTGCTTTTACAAGCAGTGGGAGGGAATGCCCCCCCCCCACCGTCTTCCGTGTTTTTCTCTGGCTCTCCTGTCTCAACAGGGAACCTGAGAATGCAGCCGGTGATTCAGCCAGCTGACCATAGAGCTGATCAGAGACCAGAGTGGCTCCAAACATCTCTATGGCCTAAGAAACCGGAAGCTACGAGCATTTTATGACTTAGATTTCGCCGGATGTAAATAGCGCCATTGGGAAATTGGGGAAGCATTTTATCACACCGATCTTGGTGTGGTCAGATGCTTTGAGGGCAGAGGAGAGATCTAGGGTCTAATAGACCCCAATTTTTTCAAAAAAGAGTACCTGTCACTACCTATTGCTATCATAGGGGATATTTACATTCCCTGAGATAACAATAAAAATGATTTAAAAAAAAAAAAATGAAAGGAACAGTTTAAAAATAAGATAAAAAAGCAAAAAAATAATAAAGAAAATAAATAAATAAATAAAAAGCACCCCTGTCCCCCCTGCTCTCGCGCTAAGGCGAACGCAAGCGGCGGTCTGGCGTCAAATGTAAACAGCAATTGCACCATGCATGTGAGGTATCACCGCGAAGGTCAGATCGAGGGCAGTAATTTTAGCAGTAGACCTCCTCTGTAAATCTAAAGTGGTAACCTGTAAAGGCTTTTAAAGGCTTTTAAAAATGTATTAATTTTGTTGCCACTGCACGTTTGTGCGCAATTGTAAAGCATGTCATGTTTGGTATCCATGTACTCGGCCTAAGATCATCTTTTTTATTTCATCAAACATTTGGGCAATATAGTGTGTTTTAGTGCATTAAAATTTAAAAAAGTGTGTTTTTTCCCCAAAAAATGCGTTTGCAAATCGCTGCGCAAATACTGTGTGAAAAAAAAAAAATGAAACGCCCACCATTTTAATCTGTAGGGCATTTGCTTTAAAATAATATATAATGTTTGGGGGTTCAAAGTAATTTTCTTGCAAAAAAAAATAATTTTTTCATGTAATCAGAAAGGGCTTTGTCTTCAAGTGGTTAGAAGAGTGGGTGATGTGTGACATAAGCTTCTAAATGTTGTGCATAAAATGCCAGGACAGTTCAAACCCCCCCCAAATGACCCCATTTTGGAAAGTAGACACCCCAAGCTATTTGCTGAGAGGCATGTCGAGTCCATGGAATATTTTATATTGTGACACAAGTAGCGGGAAAGAGACAAATTTTTTTTTTTTTTTTTTTTTTTTTGCACAAAGTTGTCACTAAATGTTATATTGCTCAAACATGCCATGGGAATATGTGAAATTACACCCCAAAATAAATTCTGTTGCTTCTCCTGAGTACGGGGATACCACATGTGTGGGACTTTTTGGGAGCCTAGCCGCGCACGGGACCCCGAAAACCAAGCACCGCCTTCAGGCTTTCTAAGGCCGTAAATTTTTGATTTCACTCTTCACTGCCTATCACAGTTTCGGAGGCCATGGAATGCCCAGGTGGCACAAACCCCCCCCAAATTACCCCATTTTGGAAAGTAGACACCCCAAGCTATTTGCTGAGAGGTATAGTGAGTATTTTGCAGACCTCACTTTTTGTCACAAAGTTTTGAAAATTGAAAAAAGAAAAAAAAAATTTTTTTTTCTGGTCTTTCTTCATTTTCAAAAACAAATGAGAGCTGCAAAATACTCACCATGCCTCTCAGCAAATAGCTTGGGGTGTCTACTTTCCAAAATGGGGTCATTTGGGGGGGGTTTGTGCCATCTTGGCATTTTATGGCCTTCAAAACTGTGATAGGTAGTGAGGAGTAAAATCAAAAATGTATGCCCTTAGAAATCCTGAAGGTGGTGCTGGGTTTTCGGGGCCCCGTACGCGGCTAGGCTCCCAAAAAGTGCCACACATGTGGTATCCCCGTACTCAGGAGAAGCAGCTGAATGTATTTTGGGGTGCAATTCCACATATGCCCATGGCCTGTGTGAGCAATATATCATTTAGTGACAACTTTTTGTAAATTTTTTTTTTTTTTTTTTTTGTCATTATTCAATCACTTGGGACAAAAAAAAAAAATATTCAATGGGTTCAACATGCCTCTCAGCAATTTCCTTGGGGTGTCTACTTTCCAAAATGGGGTCATTTGGGGGGGTTTTGTACTGCCCTGCCATTTTAGCACCTCAAGAAATGACATAGGCAGTCATAAACTAAAAGCTGTGTAAATTCCAGAAAATGTACCCTAGTTTGTAGACGCTATAACTTTTGCGCAAACCAATAAATATACGCTTATTGACATTTTTTTTACCAAAGACATGTGGCCGAATACATTTTGGCCTAAATGTATGACTAAAATTTAGTTTATTGGATTTTTTTTATAACAAAAAGTAGAAAATATCTTTTTTTTTCAAAATTTTCAGTCTTTTTCCGTTTATAGCGCAAAAAATAAAAACGGCAGAGGTGATCAAATACCATCAAAAGAAAGCTCTATTTGTGGGAAGAAAAGGACGCAAATTTCGTTTGGGTAGAGCATTGCATGACCGCGCAATTAGCAGTTAAAGCGACGCAGTGCCGAATTGTAAAAAGTGCTCTGGTCAGGAAGGGGGTAAATCCTTCCGGGGCTGAAGTGGTTAAACAGAATTTTACCAGTGTGAGATATATGGTGGTAATGCTATTACAATACGGGTGAGCAGGTCTTCCATTACCTACCGTTACCACTGAGACAACTGCTGTTTGGTTTATGTGTAGGAACACTACTAAGTTGCACCAGGCCATCCCAATTTACCCCAAAACTGAGCCATCACTCCACAGATCATGATCACAATGTATAATCACGTGCTGTAGCTTGCTACTTACGGTTCAATGGTAGGCTGGCGTTGCTGGTACCCAGCTTGTTTACCGCTACACAGGTATAGTTGCCGAAATGTTCTTCTGTTACGTTGGAAACGTGAAGGATCGATCTGGTGCTGTAGTTCTTTATGAGGATGCCCTTCTGTCCGTTTGTCAGTCTACCGAGGAAAAAAAAAAAAAGTGTATATTACATATGTCCTACGGAAGAGAAAGTTGTTATTTAATTTAAAAGGAATTCTATTTAAGTGTATGTGAACTCAATCATTCAAAATCTCAAATATGCTTTAACTAGTTAAGGACACACGCCCCCAAAAAAGTCCTCAAAGTAGACAGGGTGTGTGTAGTGCATCCAGTTCTTCTATTCAAATTGTGGTTTGGTGGTCACAAACGTGCTTTTGGGGTACCATTTACAATTCATGGCACCCGCGTGTGTCTAACAAGGGCAGCGCATTCGCTTGCAGTTTCGGAAACGTGCTTTGCCCACACCGCGTTCTGGTGTGAACCTGGTTTATCAACACACTTCAGATAGAGACATACAACATACATACTAACATTTTAATTTTTGTATCTACCTTGATTTATTCATCAATCATCACCAGGGATGAAGGTTGATATGCAGGTGCTGTCAGTTACGCAGTGGTTCTCAACCCTGTTCTCAAGTACCCCCAACAGGCCATGTTTGGAGGTTTTCCTTTATCTTGTACAGGTGCTTTAAATCAGAGTCAACAGCTTGGTATTTTGTACAGCTATTTTGTCTAATGCCCTGTACACACGGTCGGATTTACCGCCGGAAAATGTGTGATAGGACCTTTTTGTCGGAAATTCCGACCGTGTGTAGGCTCCATCACACATTTTTCATCGGATTTTCCGACACACAAAGTTTGAGAGCAGGCTATAAAATTTTCCGACAACAAAATCCGTAGTCGGAATTTCCGATCGTGTGTACACAAATCCGACGCACAAAGTGCCGCGCATGCTCAGAGTAAATAAAGAGATGAAAGCTATTGGCTACTGCCCCGTTTATAGTCCCGGCGTACGTGTTTTACGTCAGCGCGTTCAGAACGATCGGATTTTCCGACAACTTTGTGTGACCGTGTGTATGCAAGACAAGTTTGAGCCAACATCCTAGGATTTTGTTGTCGGAATGTCCGATCAATGTCCGACCGTGTGTACGGGGCATAAGAGAAATTCCCAAAACATGGCCTCTTGGGGGTACTTGAGGACAGGGTTGAGAACCACAGAGTTAAAGCAACCTGGCAAACGTTTTTTTTAAATAAGGATTGTCTATTTAACTTCTTATTAACCCTTAGTTTACGCAAATCAGTCCTAATTATTCTCCTTTTTCTCCTTCTCCCAACAACTTTTTTTTTTTTTTTTTTTTTAACCCTTAATACAGGGTTTCTCAACCAGGGTTCCATGGAACCCTATGGTTCCTCCAGAGGTTGCTAGGAGTTCCTTAAAGCGGACTTCCCACTGTTAATTTTTTATTTTTTTTTTAGGATGCATATCTTTTGTTTCTAAGGCTTATTTACAGCACTGACGTTTGTGTGATTAATCAGCGCTCGATTGCCAATTTCCTGGCAGTTTCCATAGCGCTTGTGGGCATGTGAAGCCCACAAGCACCATCTTCCAGGCTCTGGTGCAGCTGAGTGACCAGCTGTTCTCACGCATGCGCAGTATGCACTGCGCAGCGCCGTACACTTCTGACGTTGCCATCGAAACGGGCGGCAGCATCGGAAGTGCCTGCCCCCGTTGTGACGGCAACGAAGCCCTAGGCGCTGCCCACTGACTCCTGGGAAATGATAGAAGAAAAAAAGTAAAATAAAAACCGCAATAAAAATTAGGAATACCACGTGAACTATGACTAAAAAAAGCAGCAATTCAAAATATAGGACACACATACATCAAATAAATAGAAAAAAACCTGAATCGCGCTATAAATGACTTAAATGATGAAAATATACCTAGTGAAACCACATCAAGTAGATTGGGTGAAAAATCCCATCAGTGCACTGATTCGTGTGAATAAATGTCTGCACAAACACTGATAAAATCAACAAACATTATATACATGTGAATGCAAAAAATAATTAATAGCAGTATAGAAAATATAAAGAAATCTCTCATTGATTAAAGTTGAAGTAAACCCTCCTATCGTTTTCAGCCAAGGAAGCCTCCATCTTGGCCTCTGTTTAGTCTAGAACTGCCATGATGCTGCACATGTGATCAGTTATGACACCGGCCATTGGATGGTTTGACAGTTTGGTTGAGAGCACAACCAATGGGAGTGTTACTTTTCCGGCACGTGCCGGAAAGGTAACTGTTTTATGGATGGGTTTACTTCCGCTTTAAGTGTAAAAGTCCACCCGTGCAAACAGCAGAGGCTGAATAAAGTCCACACAGAAAAGAATCTTCCGTTGTTGATTAACAAAGCAAATTGTGATCCACCACCAGTATGGAAGGGGTTACTCCTTAGCAGACAAAAATGATCCCCCATTACAGAGGATCGTAGAAGGCA
Organism: Lithobates septentrionalis; assembly: GCA_037952835.1. Taxonomy (NCBI): domain Eukaryota; kingdom Metazoa; phylum Chordata; class Amphibia; order Anura; family Ranidae; genus Lithobates; species Lithobates septentrionalis. The sequence continues at coordinate 694,314 of JBBDGP010003086.1, read as the reverse complement.
TGTCAGCTGTATTGGTAAATGGAAAACTCGTGCTGAGCTGCTGAACTCCGGCTGTACCCCAGACCATCGTGGGGGCCAGTTCAGTGCCAGGTTTGTAATAACATGAAATAAAATAAAAAACTCCAATCGTGTAAAAAACCTTTTGACTTTTACTCTGGGAAATGATGACAAGCATCTCCCATCAGCACTAGCGAGCACGGGCGCCGAGGGAAATGACGTCAGGTGCCAGGGAGAGGAAGAGGCAGATTACAAGGCACCCCTTAGCAACAGACATCAAAACGTGAGTAAAAAAAAAAAAATTCAAAATGTTGTTTATTAGGTTTAATGCTGCTGAATAATGACTAGTTAATTTTATGGGTGGAACTCCGCTTTAAGCAATGAGCAATCTCTGCTTCTTAAATAAGTTTCCACTGACACCATTAATCTTTTTAGCTATCTGTAAGGGGATAATTCTTCCCAATGACCTCAAGTATAAGAAGCATTCTTTCCACTGACCATCACACTAATATAGTAGGTATTAACGGGTGTTCCCTGACACCAGAAAGTTATTTGAAGGGTTCCTCAGTGTCCAGAAGGTTGAGAAAGTATGGAAGAGCCCTGGGGCCATCATAAAAAAAAAACAGAATTCTGACTTTGAAACTCAGAATTCTGAGATTGAAATTCAGAAATGTAAGTTTAAAAAAAAAAATTCTACAGAATTCTGAGATTCAAAGTCAGAATTCTGAGATTCAAAGTCAGAATTCTGAGTTTCTAAATATAGTAGTCTCTATTAGGAAGATTTTAGGACCAATGAGCAATAATGTAGTAACACCCACAGACCATCATTCTGCAGACATACATGTCTTCTGCTCTGTATATGAATATGTAAATCTACTTAGTTACAGCACACAGTACAGGGAAGCAGGCAGTGCTGGGTTCTCTGGTTCCACGACTGTACTAATAGTTCCTCTGTTTGCTGTCTTATCCTTCTTCTCTTTCATCTGCTCTAACATAAAGAGCCATGCTGAAAACGTGTGTATTGTGTGTGAGTTTTAATCTCAGAATTCTTTAGAATTTTTTTTTTTTAACTCACGATTCTAAATTGCATTCTCAGAATTCTGACTTTCAAACTCAGAATTCTGACTTTGAATCTCAGAATTCTGACTTTCAAACTCAGAATTCTGACTTTCAAACTCAGAATTCTATAAGAAAAAAAAAAAAATTTTTTTTTCAAACTCATTATTCTGTATTTTTTTTTTATGATGGCCCCAAGGCTGCAAACTTTATTTCATTTTTTTTTTTCTTCTTTTTTTTTTTTTTGTGTCACAAGTGCAAAAAAATTATTTTTTTTTCATTTGTAAGTAACTTTGCAATGCTTTGTATGAGAATCATAATTTGAATGTAATGTTAAGCAGAACAAATTATACAACAAAATGTATAGTTTTATTTTACAATGCTTTTTGAATGAACCTTGATCAAAAAAGAAAAAAATGTTTTTTTTTTGGTTTTTTTTTTCTAAGGATCGCATAAAAAAAAAAAAATTACAAGACAATATCAGGAGAAGAAAATAGAGGTGAAGTCAGACTAACATGACATTGAAGACCCAAATATGAAGTGGAGATGTTACCTGTAGCATCCTTAATTGCTTTAGATCAAAAAACTGCCTTCTGTCAAGCTGACACGTCCATTTATGCTCATAGATCAGAGTCAAAATGTAAACGGGATCATTTTATGTCACAATGTGGTGCCAAGTGCTGACAGGATTTATATTATATAGAAGACTATACAGTATATTAAATCACCACTTTACTGTAGCAAGGACACTAATAAGTAATAAACCTTTGTCTCACTCTGGGGGTTTAAGAGCTCTTTGCAAAGTCAGACTGTAAGTTGTAACCTTATCTTTTTTTTTTCTTACTTTTAAATAAAATGGTGCAGTAGGGCGCCTTGGATGCATGCGATATATCAAGCCACTTTATTCCACTTCCATGGTGTTATGTCATGTAAAGTATAGAGTGCTTTGACTTTCCATTAATTAGGTGTAGTAGCAGCTCCATTGCAAAATAGCTACTAAGGGTGATTTTGATTGTTCGCACGGTGATACACTTGATTGAATAATTAGGGGATTTTAAAGGGACCTGATTAACAATAATGAGAACGTATGAGAATTAGATGTGTTGGTCTGGCTCAGGTGTCTTCTCTAAACAAGGATGGGTAGATATAATCACATTGGAGCTAGGACTTCTACAACCCTTATAAAACACTGACATCCCTGGGGCAGATAAAAATATCTCTGCAAAAAATACACCCCAAAAACTTGTCAGGCTTCATGTACACAGGAGGAGGTTTGGAAACCTTTTCTGAACGCTGGAAACTTTACAGCTAGTAACTGGTAAAAATGTCTGTTTTGCCGCTTTAAATATCCCGTTTAGAAGCGTTTTTAACAGATAACCTCAGGAGACCCCAAATGTCCACAATGTATGGAAAACAATTATCAACTATTTCAGCCATTCTGTGAGATAAGAGAGAGCAGTGTACTTGTAGATTGTGTTTTAACTATGGATCCTCTCTCCATCCATCCCTCTCCATCCATCCATCCCTCTCCTTCAATCCATCCTTCTCTATCCATCCATCCCTCTCTCTCTATCCATCCTTCTCTATCCATCCCTCTCCATCCATCCATCCCTCTCTATCCATCGATCTCTCTCCATCCATCCATTTCTCTCTATCCATCCCTCTCTATCCATCCTTCTCCATCCATCCATCCCTCTCCATCCACCCATATCTCTCTATCCATCCATCCCTCTCCATCCATCCATCCCTCTCCATCCATCCCTCTCCATCCCTCTCCATCCATCCCTCTCTATCCATTCATCCCTCTCCATCCATCCCTCTCCATCCATCCATCCCTCTCCATCCATCCCTCTCTATCCATCCATCCTTCTCTATTCATCCATCCCTCTCTATCCATCCATCCCTCTCCATCCATCCCTCTCTATCCATTCATCCCTCTCCATCCATCCCTCTCCATCCATCCCTCTCCATCCATCCATCCCTCTCCATCCATCCATCCCTCTCTATCCATCCATCCTTCTCTATTCATCCATCCCTCTCTATCTATCCATCCCTCTCTCTCCATCCATCCCTCTCTCTGCATCCATCCATCTATCCCTCTCCATCTATCCACCCATCTCTCTCTCCATCCATCCCTCTTCATCTACCCATCCATCCCTCTCTCCATCCATCTCTCTCTCTCCATCCATCCATCCATCCATCCCTCTCCACCCACCCCTTTCCATCCATACATCCATCCATCTCTCTCCATCCATCAATCCTTCTCCACCCATCCCTCTCCCTCCATCCATCCCTCTCCATCTATCTATCCATCCATCTCCATCCATCCCTCTCTCCATTCATCCCTCTTCATTTTATCCATCCCTCTCTCTCTCCATCCATCTCCATCCCTCCCCATCCATCCATCCATCCACCCCTCTCTCTCTCCATCCATCCATCCATCCATCCCTCTCTCTCCATCCATCCCTCCCCATCCATCCCTCTCTCTCCATCCATCCCCATCCATCCCTCTCTCTCCATACATCCATCCCTCTCCATCTATCCATCCATCCCTCTCTCCATCCATCCTTCTCCATCCATCCATCCATCCCTCTCTCCACCCATCCATCCCTCTCTATCCATCCTTCTCCATCCATCCTTCTCCATCCATCCTTCTCTCTCCACCCATCCATCCCTCTCTTTCTCTCTCCATGTGGTGAAAATTGTGTTTTTTACATGTTCCACTTTAAAAAACATTTATAAATGCAAATACGCATAAACACGGGTCGTTTACAAGCGTTTGGCGTTTGAAATGCCAGTAAACTACAGTCCTGAACACGATTTTTCTGCTTTCTAAAAAGTGCCAGTAAACTCCACTGCCTCTAAACTACTATAAATGAGTGTAGATGGACAGATAAGATTACATAGAGGAGAGTTCTGGGGCTGCTGAAAAAACACCCAACTGCTCCTAAATGTTTAGCAGCCTCAGTGTACATGAGGCCTTAATGTATTAATGGTCTTACTACCACAATCCCAAAAGAATGCCCATAAAGTTTAAACTCAAAATAAGGACATGTAACAACCTAATAAAATGCACAAATTAAAAAAATAAATTCAAAATGTATTTTAAAACAACGCATATTGCAAAAAAAAGAAAAGAAAAAAAGAAAAACGAACAATATACAAAAAGAACTAAAGAAGTTTTATTTTTAATATTTAAAAAGAGAATTTCATCTCTCCTCAGATTTAATCTCTGTTGAGGGATCCCCTCTTATGCCCCGTACACACAGTCGGATTTCCCGATGGAAAATGTTCGATGGGAGCTTGTTGTCGGAAATTCCGACTGTGTGTAGGCTCCATCAGACATTTTCCATCAGAATTTCTGTCACATAAAATTTGAGGTCTGGATCTCAAATTTTCCGACAACAAATTCCGTTCTCGTAAATTCCGATCGTGTGTACACAATTCCGACGCACAAAGTTCCATGCATGCTCGGAATCAAGCAGAAGAGCCGAACTGGCTATTGAACTTCATTTTTCTAGGCTCGTCGTACGTGTTGTACATCACCGCGTTCTTGACGTTGGCAATTTCCAACAAGATTTGTGTGACTGTGTGTATGCAAGACAAGTTTGAGCCAACATCCGTCGGAAATAAATCACAGGATTTTGTTGTCGGAATGTCCGATCGTGTGTACACAGCATAAAAGCGGAGTTCCACCCAAAAATGGAACTTCCGCTTTAAGGGTAGGTGACCCCCTGACATGCCACATTTGGCATGTCATTTTTTTGGGGGGGGGGGGGGAGTGGATACCCCTTTTTTAGGGGCACCCAGCTCCCACTTCCTCCCGGGGCTCCGCTGCACCGGAAGGAAGTTCACCTCTCCCCCATCCCTCCCTGCAATCTTCTGGAACACGTCACAGATCCCAGAAGATCACCCGACCAGGAGGAGTAAGAGGAGAGGGGCTTCGTTCGCCCGAATCGCTGGACCGTGGGACAGGTGAGTGTCCGATTATTAAAAGTCAGCAGCTACACTTTTTGTAGCTGCTGACTTTTATATGGGTGGAACTCCGCTTTAGGTAAACCATTATCTAATATTTATAAAGCCTTCTCTAAAAGCTCCAGTCTAAGACCCCTTCCACACTGGGGCCGCGGTTGTGTTCGTGGTAAAGAGCCGCTCGATTTTGGGGGCGCTTTATCGCTGTTTAAGCAGCGCTTTTCAGGCACGAGTAGGGCACTTTTAACCCCAAAGAAGGGGCAGCGCTTCCGAAACGCTTTTCAGGCTCTTCCGAAGTGCTGCCCATTCATTCCAATGGGCAGGGCGTTTTGGGAGTACTAAATGCAGCGCTCCCAAACTGCCCCAAAGATGCTGCTTGCAGGACTTTTCGGGAACGTCCCGCAAGCGCAACGCCCTGGTGTGAGAAGTTACACTGGAATGAATGGGAGGCGGTTTTCAGGCGCTTAGCAGAGGCCATTTCCAGTGCTAAAGCCCCTGAAAACCGCCTCAGTGTGAAAGGGTTCTGAATGGCAGATGTAGGTTCTGGATCTGCATGGAAAGGCCTGGGAGGACATGTGGAATACCCCTTACCTCAACTGGTCTCAGCTAGGAACAGGATGATACTGTTTAAATATTTGCATAGAATATACTTAGTGTTACTAAACCCAGGACCCTGCATTCACTATATCTGGTCTCCCACAGTACACAGAACATGGAAATGCAATTATTTTAGTAAATATAAACTGCTAAATACCTTTTCTCATTAGCAATCTTGTGACTTCTTTCAGTGTCTGGTTAAAGCTTGTAGGTGGAGTTTTCATTCTACTTTGACTGTCCTATGACGCTGCAGGACCTCTGACCCTCTGTCTGGACAGTGCTGATTGGACCTGTGCTGATCATATGCACCCTCCCAAGAAAAAAAACAAAAACCTCTCTAGCAATACACACCAAACTGAGCATGTGCAGAGTGACTTCAAGGCTCTGTTCTATCAGGAGATGGATTGGGGACAGGGGGGGAGGATCAGAGAAGACAGGATCAAACAGCCTTTTAACTAGGGCTGTTGAAAATAATCGTAGCATCGATGCATCGCGATTCGAACATACACGATGCGGAGAGGGCGTGGCCGGATGTGATCGGGGCAGCACGCGTCTCTGAGGAGTTCCTGAGATCCTGATCTAATTTCTCCGATTTAAAGTGAAATTTCCTACCTCAAAGTAACACCAATCTCTGGGGGAAGGTGAGCGGACTCCGAGCATGCATTCCTCGACATCCAGAAAGTCACAGAAGCAGCTGCAGGACCAATGCCAAACACGCTCAGCGAAGGAGACGGCGAAAGACTCCGCCCCCGCCATCTTGCCTGTAAGAGAGCCTGAGAAGCGCGCCAAACACAGGATGGCAAACATGGCGCTGACCGGGAGCCCGAAAGAACCGCAAGCCGATCGGGAGGCGACGGAAGATCAGTTGCTGGCAATGGATGCGGAAGCTATAACCGGCCCAATCCTAGAAGCCATAAACCAGAGTAAGTCAGAACTCATGGGGCGCATAGATCACTTATCATCAGAGTGCACCCTGATAAGACATGACCTAGACAAGATAAGGGGCAGGCTCACCACTGTGGAGGACAGAGTCTCGGGGGTGGAAGACACTTCTCATACACAAGGCCTACATCTAGCTGAATTACAAGATCTGGTAAAATCCTTGCAATACAGGGCAGACGACGCTGAAGACCGTCAAAGGAGAAACAATATCAGGGTGGTGGGTCTGCCAGAGGGCGCGGAGGGGGAAAAGCCTACCCACTTTGCTGAGGCCCTGTTCAAAAAATTGCTTTCCCTGGAGGATTTACCCCCCACCTATGTGGTGGAGAGAGCCCACAGAGTTCCTGCTGGTCGTAGACCCCCTGGTGCATACCCCAGACCGTTCCTGGTACGCTTCCTGAACTACAGAGACAGGGATATGATCCTTGCAAAATCAAGAAAAATCCCTGAATTGAAATATGAGAACACGCGCCTTATGTTATTTCCAGATTTTTCTGCAGCCACGCAGCAGAGACGCCGCTCGTTTAATGATGTGCGCAAGAGACTTAGGGAGAAGGAGGTCCAATACAGCATGCTATATCCGAGCAAACTACGAGTACAGTATAAGGGCACAGTAAAGTTCTTTGAAAATCCTATGGAGGCATGCGAATGGATGGATAAGGAACTGGTTTAAACTCCGGGAATGGTTGTGGTGATCCGATCCTCAAGTAAGAAGTGTTTTTTTCTTTATCGTATCCTAAAAGTTACGCCAGTTGGTATGGGTTATTTTTTCTTTTTTTAACCACCCAGGCCCTGCAATAATCAACCTGGACACTAGACTGAATTACGGTTAAAATGACTGCCTGGAGGTCAAACTTACTTCAGCACTGATGACACTGCTACATCCATCTTAGGAAAGTAAACAGTGTGAGAACAACACTTGACAACAGAGGAATTACTAGTCCTGAGCCTTTTTCCTTTTCTTTTTTTTTTTTTTTTGTTTGTCCCCCTTTTTTTTTTTTTTTTATATTTTTTTGCTTCCTCCTTTTACCTCACTGCTCAGGAGTATCCCTCCCTTACCAAAGTACTCTTTGTTGGTGTTTTTTTTTAATTTTTCCTTTTTACTTTTTTTGGTAATACTATCACTACGTTATGGTGCATATCAGTATGATCGCTGGAATTTCACGTACTGGTATGAGAGGAGCACAGGTCAACAGAGACTATCACTCAGAAAGTCTGCCGAACTTTGACCTATGCGGTTGAAACTCTCCATCAGGATTTGTTCGTGTTTTAGGGGAAAAGCTACATGCCGGAACTTTTTGGTTTTTTATTTTTTGTTTTCTGGTTCTCCCTTTTTTTACAAGGGACTTTTTTTTGTTGTTTCTGGTATAATAGCAGGGGGGGGGGGTAAGTCACTTGTCACGGCTCACAAAGCTGAGGGTAATGCAATAACCTTTAATGTAGAAAGTTTAACAGGATATATGGTGATTGAGAAATGGGAGAAAATAATTTTACCAAAATGCGCTATGAAAAATTACTTCAGAAACAACAACAATGGCGGATAGATTAAAAATGGTCTCTTGGAATGTCAGAGGCATGAACAATAAATTTAAAAGGGCCTCAATATTCCAATACCTAAAAAAGTCTAAACCTCACATAATTCTCTTACAGGAAACGCACTTGGATGGCAACAGGATCATGTCCCTGCGCAAACCATGGATGCAGAGAGCTTTACACTCAACGTATTCTACTTTTGCCAGAGGAGTGTCCATTTTAATAAGCAAATCATTCTCATGCACTATCCACAGAGTCATTACTGATCCAGGGGGGAGGTTTGTGGCGGTTGTAATCACCATATATCATTGTCAAATACTGTTGGTAAATATATACATGCCTCCTCCATTTCAGGGTCAGCTATTATATGACATGTTAACTAATTTAGCCCAGTACCTCCATCTTCCGACCCTCTTTTTGGGAGATTTTAATGCTATATTGGATGCGGCATTGGACTCCTCCAATTTGGGCAGAGGAAGCTCGGCTGACCTGAATGGATGGGCTTCTGTAGCTGGGATGGTTGAGCTGTGGAGATGGAAACATCCAATGGTAAGAGAGTACTCCCATATATCACTGTCACATGGGTCATCAGCCAGGATTGACATGGCTTTTGGTAATGCTAGATCTTTACAATATATAAGTGAAGTGGAATATATGGCGGGTGGACTGTCAGATCATAATCCTCTATCCCTAACTTTATCGTTTGCAACAGGTCCTATCAAAAGGGGGTGGAGACTTTCGCCCAGTTGGTTGCAACATGAACAGGTTGGGACTCAACTGGAGGAGGTGATCAAAACTTACTGGTCTACAAACACTGACTCAACCGAGCCTCCAGTAGTATGGGACGCCTTCAAGGCGGTAATAAGAGGAGAGTGCATCTCGGCCATCAAAACCGCTAGAGTAAACGATAATGATATTCTAAATACATTGAAACAGAAAGAGAGGGAATGTGCGAAAGAGCAGGCAGAGGCCCCCACAAAGGCAGCATATGAGGCTCATCTGGAGGCTAGGAGAGATTTGTCACTACATATTAAAGGGCTGACACGTTCAGAACTAACTAGAAATTCGCATACGATATTCGCTGAGGGCGACAAAAATGGAAAGCTTTTGGCAATGCTAGTAGCGGACTACCACCCAGTGACGCACATACCAGCCATAAGAGACAAGGGGGGAACTCTGGTTACTGACCCGACTTTGATTATGCAGGAATTCCTGGATTTCTTTTCTACACTTTATACTCCAATGCCGCAAAAAGACTCAGCAGGGCTTGACATGCTGTTCTCCAGATTGAATATACCAAGACTAACTACAGAGGACAGCAATTCGTTAGACGCCAAAATCACAGTTAAAGAGGTCCAAAAGGCCATATTTGCATTCCCCCCAAACAAAGCTCCGGGTCCGGATGGCCTTCCGGCTGACTTTTATAAGGTGCATGTGGATCAGTTGGCTGAGAGATTTAACTGGTTAATCGATCATTGCTCTGATAACTCTTCCCTACCAGATTCCATGCTTGAGGCTTACATGATCCTCCTGCCCAAACCAGGGAAAGACCCGACAGATTGTGCATCGTACCGCCCCATAGCATTGTTGAATTCTGACCTCAAAATTCTAACCAAAATACTGGCTTCTAGACTAGCCCTAGTCATTCAAACGGTGGTAAACATAGATCAGACTGGGTTCATGCCAGGAAAGTCGACAGATACAAACCTCAGAAGACTTTACACTCACATACAACTTCCACGGACAGACACAGATACCAGGATAGTAGTATCTATAGATATAGAAAAAGCCTTTGATACGGTAGATTGGGTGTTTATGTCCAAGGTCCTGGAGGCAATGGGTTTTGGAGCACAATTCAGAGGTTGGATCTCCATGCTGTATAGGAACCCAAAGGTGGCTATAAGAATGGGATCGAGGGTTTCAGACTTTTTTGCGGTGGGCAGGGGCACAAGACAAGGATGCCCGCTGTCACCTTTCTTGTTTGCCCTGGTTATGGAGCCTCTGGCCATCGCATTGAGAACCTCTAGTGAGGTACAGGCAATCAGAGTGGGTACAATTAAAGAAACATTAGCTCTATACGCGGACGACATGCTCCTGTTTCTGAGCGACCTCGTCGCCTCGTTAGAAGCAGTACTAAAAATCCTAAACGAATTTGGTGAGTTCTCGGGGTTGAGGGTAAATTGGAGCAAGTCGTCTATACTACCTCTAGACACCAAAGCTAGGGAAAAAACAAACTCAGGAATGCCTTTGCAGTGGGTAACATCACTAAAGTATCTGGGGGTGAAAATAACAACAAATATACAAGACTACATCCCCTTAAATTTACTCCCCCTTTTGACCCTTCTTAAACAAAAAGTGCTTTCTTGGAGTAAACTACCCCTTTCGCTTATAGGCAGGGTCAGCCTGCTTAAGATGAAGTTTCTCCCGGTACTTCTTTACTTCATACGTCACTGCCCAGTTTGGATACCCAAATCTTATTTCAAACAAATTGAAGGAATTATAGGATCTTTCCTCTGGGCCCCTAAGCCCCCTAGGATAGGAACTAAAGTACTACAAGAACCTTGTGATCAAGGAGGATTGGCGCTGCCGGACTGGCACAAATACTATCTGGCAGGCCAGATGGTGTTTGCCCGGAGATGGCTGCTGGCGGATGACGGGGACTCTGCCACTGTGCTTGAAGCGGCTCATCTGGGTGCTTATGAAAGCCTGAGATGGGCGCTATTTCGCGGTACTAAATCTGACCTACCCTTGACCATAACTATGAAAGCCACTATTAAGTCCTGGGAAATGGCGGTGAGGTTGGTATCACCTAGTTATGAAGGACTGTCCCCATCGACCCCAATATGGATGAACAAAACTTTACCTCATTTTTACAACTTACCTGATCCAGGAATCTGGTCGGTTAAGGGCGTAAAAACATTAAAAGATATAACAATGTTCGGGGAACTTCTGACTTTCTCACAGTTACAGTCAAGACATGAACTGCCCAACTCATACCTATTTCGCTTCTTCCAGATTAGGCATGCATTTAACAATCAATTTAAGGAGCGGGGGATGGCGTCTCTGCCTTCCGCACTTGAATCTATGCTGTCAGCAGAGGATTTGAGCAAGGTCCTCTCGGTGACGTATAAAGAATTCTTTAAATTAACACCAAAAGCAGTATCAAAGTGCCGAACCAAATGGGAATTGGAGGTTCCAGAACTACAGGGGGAGGACTGGGATGACATTTGGAACCAACCGTTCAAACATCTGGTATCAGCCAGAGACAGACTAATACAATTTAAATTCTTACATAGAAGTTACTACACCCCAGCCAGGTTGGCCAAGATCTATGGTGGAGCATCGGCTGAATGCTGGAGATGCTCTGCATCCCCGGCCGGTGCAGAACATATTTTTTGGCAATGTACACATATACAAAGTTTCTGGAAAGAGATTGTGACATGCATATCAGATCTTATATTGGTACCTATACCTTTGACCATTAGGGTGTGTCTTTTGGGACTGGTTGAAGAGGTGGTTCCGAAACGAGCCATGAGAACGCTGCTCACTATATTATTGTTCTATGGAAAAAAAGCCATTCTGCTTAAATGGAAAAATGCTCAAGCACCTGACATATACTTTTGGAAAAACCTGGTGAATTCAATGCTACCACATTATAAATATACATATGAAGCAAGGGGATGTATCAAAAAATTTGATAAAATATGGAAAATATGGTATGATTCAAACACCACAGTGGGTTAACAAAAAGGACACAGTAGTCAGTAAGAACAAGGAATATGCACTGTGAATGTCATGAGGGCATAGTTATAGACAATCAGGCAGATACAGATTGGTAGTAATATGACGTAAGAAATAGTGTGTTGTTTCTATAATCCCTGTCTACATAATCACCAAAACCATGGGTTAAGTAACACAGAAGGATGTTAGGATGCATGATAGGCTTTGTGAGCTGTGACAAAGGGGGGGGGGGGGGGGGGAAGTTATGGTGGGTTGTTATATGGGCCTTGCAAGGCCAAAGGATGTACTGGGAATATTGCTATGTTGGCAGATTCTCAGAATTTGTATATAAAAAAATTTTTCAATAAAAAGAAATTTAAAAAAAAAAAAAAGAACATACTCGATGCTACGACTGGCATAATCGATTTTTGGATGACGTCATCCTCACGCCGCGTTATGCCCTGCCTTCGCGATCGAACGGAGCCGAAAGCCGCTGAAGAGCCGCGGGAGTAAGCCGCGCCGACTTTTCCCGCTTCCTGCCTCTCACTGACGTCATCCCCTGCTCCCTTGCGTCGCTCCTCGATGCTGTGTACACTTTGGCGGGGACATGGAGCGCCGGTGTTTGGAACTGCTGCGAGTGGCGGCGGCTGCCGGCTTGTGGAGCGCGGAGCTCCAAGGGGGAGAGTGGAGCCGCGGCATATCCAGCCGGGTGTGACGGATCAGCCAGGTGAGGGGGTCGTAGGGAGGACACCGAGGGGGGTGGATGTGCCAGACTGTGCTATCCAAGCCAAGCTGACCAATACCCCGCCCCCCTCACCACTAACCTCACCATACTGTTTCATTACCATAGCGCTCCCCTGCCCAGTGTCACCACGGACCAATTCCCATCCTTCTCGACCAGCATCCACACAGTCCTCTGCCCCCCCCCCCACCTCTACACAGTGAGCATGCATATAGGGCAATAAAAAACAAAAAATGGTGTGCAGTGTGCAATGCTTTGTGGTAATGTACAAAAGAGTGTTATTAAGTGGTGAATAAATATAGTCCTGAAATATATAAATCTGTGATCTGACTGAAAAAAATCTTTTGTGTATTAAAAGTAATTCCAGTGCTGAGTGTGCTCTGGTCCGTGGTGACACTGGGCAGGGGAGCGCTATGGTAATGAAACAATATTATATGGTGACAGGTTAGTGGTGAGGGGGGCGGGTATTGGTCAGCTTGGATAGGACAGTCTGGCACCTCCCTTACCACGTCCAGCAGGTCTACAGTCTCTGACCATCTCTTGTATCATCTCTGCAGTCTCTGACCATCTCTTGTATCATGTCTGCAGTCTCTGACCATCTCTTGTATCATGTCTGCAGTCTCTGGCCATCTCTTGTATCATGTCTGCAGTCTCTGACCATCTCTTGTATCATGTCTGCAGTCTCTGACCATCTCTTGTATCATGTCTGCAGTCTCTGATCATCTCTTGTATCATGTCTGCAGTCTCTGACCATCTCTTGTATCATGTCTGCAGTCTCTGGCCATCTCTTGTATCATGTCTGCAGTCTCTGACCATCTCTTGTATCATGTCTGCAGTCTCTGACCATCTCTTGTATTATGTCTGCAGTCTCTGATCATCTCTTGTATCATGTCTGCAGTCTCTGACCATCTCTTGTATCATGTCTGCAGTCTCTGATCATCTTATGTATCATGTCTGCAGTCTCTGACCATCTCCTGTATCATGTCTGCAGTCTCTGACCATCTCCTGTATCATGTCTGCAGTCTCTGACCATCTCCTGTATCATGTCTGCAGTCTCTGACCATCTCCTGTATCATGTCTGCAGTCTCTGACCATCTCCTGTGACATGTCTGCAGTCTCTGACCATCTTCTGTATCATGTCTGCAGTCTCTGACCATCTTCTGTATCATGTCTGCAGTCTCTGACCCTCTCCTATACTATGTCTGCAGTCTCTGACCATCTCCTGTGACATGTCTGCAGTCTCTGACCATCTTCTGTAGTCATTTGGGGGCAGTCTGGAGCTCCTCTTTAAGTTGTCTGCTGTGTTTACACTAGGCTACATGCAGGAAGTGTTGTCTTTTTTTTTTAAGAACAGATACAATTTAGAAAATGGAGTTCTTCTGACTGCTTGAATTTTTTGGATGTAAAACCATGCGCAGTAATCGTGATGCATCGCGGAATCGAATCATGGACCGGATAATCGTAATCGAATCGTGAGGCCAGTGAAGATGCGCACCCCTACTTTTAACACAATACGGAGGATTAACCCCTTAGGTTCCATAGTGAGTATAACAGGCATGCTTTACTGCATATACAGATTTTTCTGTTATGGGTTTAGTAAAACCTCAGGTGCATGAGCGACTTGGCTGATTATTAGCACACGTTTCAGACATGCCCGCAGGTGCAGAGTTTTTAGTCTGAGATTATTCAATTCATCTCTAATCTGACTACTATCCCGATCCCAATACGGATCGAAATATCTTTACTAGGGCTTGTAGACTCATTGGCCTTTGCTAGAGCAATAAGGACTCTCTTGGGTCTTCTCTTGCTTTATGCTAGGAAAACGATTGTTTTAAAATGGAAATTGACTGCGGCCCCCACTTTAGAATTTTGGCAATTCCTCTTTGCATAGCTACATAGCGATCATGTGATTATCCACAAAGATTTAATAAGGTATGGGATTTGCGGATCAACTCGACCTCTACCAATGTGTCCTATGTTTGGCCTCCCCCTGCTTAAAGAGTATCCTCATTAGTGTCTCCTATGGTCTTTGGGGGGGGGGGGGGGGGGGTAAGAGAGCCCCCTATGTCCTACTGGGGATTGTATCTATTTCCTATGCCATAAGAGGAACTGAGGAATTCTGCCTGATGTCTTTTTGTTCCTCGCTTCTCTTTAGTGTAGAGGTTAGTACTCAAGTAACTTGTTTTGTTTGTTTGCTCTTCATTGTTGTTTTTTTTATGGTGCCTTGAGCCAAGTTACACCCAAAAGGGTCTTTTTTGTACTTCAAACAATTTTTAAAAAAACCAAATACTAGAATTAAAAAAAAAAAAATTTCTTAAAAGGTGTCACATGATCACAGTGCTCTGAGCCCCGAAGACAATGTAAAACTGGCCAATTGGGGCCTCAACATGTGGTCACATGCCTGTGAGGGGGTGACAGACCTGCTAGAAACCTATTGGTCTGGCGACCCGCACGGCCACATAGATAGTGCGAGCTGAGGGCTGGCGCCTCGGGCTGGGGCTGGGCCCCTGTGCCCCTTGTGGACCGGCCACCACTGGGTAATCCATAGTGTATGGTAAGACTTATCAAAGTCACAGAGCTTGGAACTATGGCTTGGAAAATAGAATATGTGGGTAATTGATCTTGAATAGAGATATAAAATTCCCTGAAATTTTGAAGGCATAGGGAAAAAAAAAAAATTTTTTTGGGAAACAATTATAATTTTTGGAAAAATTGGAAAAAAATAATCAGTGTGGAGTAGTTTTACAAATAAATTGAAAGTAATTTTGTTACACTGGGAAGGTGAAATGCAGTGTATATAAAAGTAATATGCTTGAAATAAAAGTACAGCTTCTTCAAGCTTCTTCAAGCGGGGTTCCCACTTAAAAAAAATAAAATAAAAGTCAGCAGCCACAAATACTGTAGCTGCTGACTTTTAATTGGACACTTACCTGTCTCAGGGTCCAGCGATGCGGGGGATTGAAGCCCCGCTCGTCCCCCCCCCTCCGCTCGGCGGCATTTTAACTGTGGGCGCCCAGCTGTGGCTTCACAGCCGGGCACCCACTGCGCATGCGCGAGCCGCGCGCTGTCACTGGCCGTGCAATCATCTGGGACCGGTCATGTGTCCCAGATGATTGACAAGAGGGAGGGGGGAAAGGCGATCTCCCTTCCTGCGCCGAGGGAAGTGATGTCAGGAGCCCAGGCGCCGAAGGAGGCAGACTACGAGGGACCCCCTAGCAACAGGCATTTAGAGGTGAGTAAAGAAAATTTTTATTTTTATTTAAGCACATTAATATTTATTTATTTTTTTGGGGGGGTGGAACTCCACTTTCAGTAAATAAACTAAACTTGCTTTTTAAAATGTTATCTTTTATTACAAATGGAATAACAGACACTGTATATGTTAGGAAAATTTCAACTATCCATGAGAACAGGTAATCACCCCCCCCCCTCTATAATCTATAAGCTTCCTGCCAATATGCATTTTCAGATATTGACAATGCTGATACAGTGGATATTAAAAGTCTACACACCCCTGTTAAAATGTCAGGTTTCTGTAATGTAAAAAAATGAGACAAAGATAAATAATTTCAGAACTTTTTTCCACTTTTAATTTGACCTATAAACTGTACAACTCAGTTAAACAACAAACTGAAATCTTTTAGGTGGAGGGAAGTAAAAATAAAAAAACAAAATAATACGGTTGCATAAGTGTGCACACCCTTACACTAATACTTTGTTGAAGCACCTTTTGATTTTATTACGGCACTCTGTCTTTTTGGGTACGAGTCTATCAGCATGGCACATATTGACTTGGTAATATTTGCCCATTCTTCTTTGCAAAAACACTCCAAATCTGTCAGATTGCGAAGGCATCTCCTGTGCACAGCCCTCTTCAGATCACCCCACAGATTTTCAATGGGATTCAGGTCTGGGCTCTGGCTGGGCCATTCCAAAACTTTAATCATCTTCTGGTGACCATTCCTTTGTTGATTTGGATGTATGCTTTGGGTTGTTGTGATGCTTAAAGATGAAGTTCCTCTTCATGTTCAGCTTTCTAGCAGAAGCCTGAAGGTTTTGTGCCAATATTGACTGGTATTTGGAACTGTTCATAATTCCCTCTACCTTGACTAAGGCCTCTGTTCCAGCTGAAGAAAAAAAGCCCCAAAGCATGATGCTGGCACCACCATGCTTCATGGTGGGTATGGTGATCTTCTGGTGATGTGCAGGTGATGAAGGTCACATTAAAGGTGTAAAAAGTTCTGAAATTATTTATTTATTTTTTTACCTGTCAATTAAGTACAATTAAGGCCTGAGAGGACAGAAACTATCATCTTCTGTATTCCAATAATCACCCAACTGTAGAAAGGAGACTTTCCCCTGCAGTGCCCCCTAGTGGCAGGAGTGAATATTTCTCTTATTTGAGAACTGTATATTGAGAAGTACAGTGTTACTTGAACTGTATTCCATGATTTGCTTGTTTTCAGCTGAGATAACTTGCAATAGTTTATGACTTTACATAAAGTCTCAGAAATCTTTCAATAGGGTGCTCATGTTATATAGTTAAATACCATGTCATAGATACAGTTTATAATTTATCATTGTAAAAGAACATATTCCACACTTTTTAAAAAAAAAATCTGGAAAAAACAAAAAACGGTTTTGAAAAAAATGGAATTTTTTTTTTTGTTTCGCTATTTTCAGTTTTTTCTCCAGGCCTTCCTATCTCTAGTCTTAAAGATACAATAATTGTGGTAATTTTTGCTGAAGATCCCTTTGTTTCATTGTGATTGAATGCTGCTTCATGTGTGAGGCTGGGTTCACACTTATGCCGGATGTGGCTCTCCGTTTTTAGGGACGAATCAGGCCCAAATTTTTGCCTGAATTCGGACCTGGAGCCAAAGACGTAAAGGACTCCTGTGCAATCTGCTCTGAAGCCGCCCCGGAGATATGTGAACCGGCTTCATAGAGAGCCGGTCACAATCTCCTGTCATACAAATTAGATGCGGGTTGTAACATAACAAAATGTGGAAAATTTCAAGGTGTATGAATACTTTTTCAAGGCACCGTATAGCCAAAATTAAAAAATGGAACAGTTTGGCTAGATCTAGGTTTAATGAGAAAAGAGAGAGAAAAAAAAAAGAAAAAAGAAGCAAATAAAACAGAAAAGAAAAAGAATGCATGTATATTATACTAATCAACAAAAAACTAAAAGTGAAACAGTTTGGCTAGATGCAGGTGTAATTAGAAAAGAAAAAGAAAAAAGAAAATAAAAGAAAAGAAAAAAGAAAAAGTAAACAAAAAAAAATGAAAAAGAAAAAAAAACACAAAAAAGAGAAAAGAAAACAAATTACAATATACTAACTTAACTAAACTATCTAACTTAATGTATTAAAAAAAAAAGAAGAAAAAACATAACATAAATATTCATACCTTCTATCGCCCCTGTACCACTCGAATGTTGGAAATGGGACAGCTGCGGTTTCACATCTGATAATTCCAGTTTTTCCCAAGGAGACCCCCGACGGCGTTATTTCCAGGATTGTGGGTGCAACTGGAAAAACAAAAAGAGGCAATACTTACAAATCTGGATACATACAATGCTAATAACATTACCCTGGTGAAAAAAAAAGATGTGCTATAGTTTAAATTTCTCACTTTCATGTTTTTTACACTGCATCTCTTGTTCACTAGTTCAAAAAATAGTTGTTGTTAAAGGCATTATAAACCTTCATTTTTGCATCTTGTGTTTTCACCTGCATAAGATGTGCATTGATCATGTCATTTCATGATGTCATTTGCTGCCCTGTACATGCAGCCTATAGTAGAGTAAATCTTCACATTTCCATATCATAAGTTTCTGTTTGTGTTCAAACATGAGGCATGCAGCATGGAGTAATTTTATGCATGATCTCTGTCTGTAGTGTGAGAACTAACACTTCCTGTGAAGAAACTACATATCCCACATTCCCTGGTTTTCTCAGTCTAGTGTTCTGCAGGTCAGAGCTACACAGTAATTGGATCTGACAAAGACACAGACAGGCAGAGCAATTAACAGAGGGAGCACCATGCAGTTTCATCTAATTGGCACGCCCACATTTGTGATGCAATACAGAGGAAATGGCATGGATTGGACACTGTATGACCCAGAACAAGAAGTTGTCTGTTCCTTTACCAAATAGGGACAAGCTAGGTGAATGAATACATGGCCATAGGGAAATCAATTGATACTACAAACTGTGGCCATAACTTGTGAGCCCATCATTACAAGGTAAGGCAAACAAACAATACAGAGATTATCACAAAACTAATGCTGAGTTATAACAACAAAAACATTTGAAAGTGTACAATGCCATGAAGTGGGATTTTGTCTTTACATTTTGAAAGAACTACAGACCTACCCACCTGTAGGCAGGTTGCCTATGGTTTTCTAGTCAGACAGTGGCTGACCCAGGCTGGGAAGGGGTCAAGGCTGTGCTTTGCTGTTTCTGGGCTTTTTGTGCCCAGCCTATCAGCCCGGTATTACAAAAAAGGGGGTGTCAGGGCTGGGCTCAGCCCTTCCTTCTCAAAGCTGGCCGTTCAGCTCTCGGCTAATTGCCAGCTCCTATCTCTCCACAGTGACTCACCTGTTGATGATATTCTGCTCGTCAGTCCTGCCTACTTAAGCCGTCCAGCCCAGATGATCTCTGCCTTTGTCTTGGTCACATCTCTAGAGATGCTCTCCTGTGTTCCTGTTAAAGACTTGCCTGGCTGACCTTCCTTCTGGCTCCAGATCCTGCTTGCTGCTTTACTACGCTCATCTCCGGCTCTCTGACGTTTTGGCTTGTCTGACTATCCGTTCCGGTTCCTGAACTCTGGCTATGTTTTGACTATGTTTACTCTGTTTACCTTTTTTTATTATTATTTAACAAGTGTGATTTAACTGTACTTCTATCTCAGTCTGATTCATGATTTCTGACAGGGGGAAAGCCTGAGGTCCGGAGCTCTCGACTTCCTATCTAGCTCTACAAAAGGACATGACTGCTGTACCTTGCAGTCCGTTGCTGATCTACCAGCTTCTGGGGAACTCCAACAATGGACTACTACATTCTGGAGGTATGTCTGGGCAGCCAAGTAGAGATAGTCAGGGAAATCTTTGAAAGTTATTGTTCAAGTTGAACTGTGTTGCTGAAAGTTTCAGTAAACTATAAGCCTCTGTCTGAAGTCATTCCAAAGGGTCGCATGATGGTTACTGGCATATCAAAAGAACTAGGGTCAGTAAAGCACAGATGGGGTATGAAACAAAGCTACTGCTACAAGGTCTACATGAAGAGTAATGCAGTTGCTCTGAGTAACCAAGGACTAGTGCAAGGTACATTGCTGCCAGTCACAAAGGATGGTACCTGGCGTGGTAAGGGGTGCTCCCATAGGTGTGTGCATAGGGTGTACCGGGTGTGCCTGGGCACACCCTAATCAGCCTGTGTGGTGCAAAATGCCCTTGCTGCCCGGGCTCCCACCCCCCCATGCCCCCCCTGCAGTGCTGCTGGCTTCCCTCCTTTCCCACAGAATGCTGCGGCAGATCATTTCAGTATGGAGAGCAGGGAATGGGCCAGTAAATATGTAATTTACCGACCCTTCCTTTTCTAAATAAAACACAATGATTGATTGGTACAGATCCCTCACTGTGTTCATTCATCACTGAAGCATAGTAAACTGTGTTTCCTGTGCTTCAGTTTGTGAATGAACAGGAAGCAGCTCAGCACAGAGCACTCCCATTCATTCACTGTCCAGTGCATCTGAGGCTCTGCAGAGCAAGGGACTGGGTGATCTCTGTCCTCAGTCCCTTTCTTTGTCTCTAAAGTGAGAGGATTTGAGCCTTGGGGTGCACACCCAAATGCAATACACTGCGCACACCTATGGGTCCTCCGGTAGCAAAGGGGCCGGTGATAAGGTTGCTACTTGTCCAGGATTCACCCAGACAGTTTGGGTTTGGAATCATACATCCGGGTTTCAGACTGCCTGAAACCCGGACACATTATTTAGACTGGACTATGGCTTCCCAGCAGCTCCCCCCCCCCAAACACCCCTACCCCTCTGTGTCTGCCCACACTCCAATCCCTGGTGCTGTGCCTCAGAAAAGGAAAGTGGGGGACGGAAATTTTACATTGATCACCCAGAAGGGATTGTTTTTTTCTCGAAACATGTGGAGTTAAAATATACACATCTTATAGGCTTATTCTGCCCGATGTTTGCAGACCCCTAGCTCGGACTCAGCAGGGGAGTGTTGGACCTCCGCAGAGAGACCACTGCTTCCACATAGAAAAGAGAGAATCCTTCTCTAAAGCATTTTCTTAATGCTCCTGGAATGTTTTTAGCTTATTTAAACCGAAAGTTCAGTTGGGCCTCAACAGTCCCCCGATTCTTTCGGAAGATTTTGCCAGGAAACAAACACAAAGCTGATGGGAAACCCCATTTAACGTCAATCAAGATTCAGCCGCCACGTCTGCCCGGGTCTAATACCTCTGTACACCTTCTGCATACAATTTATAAATGTCAAAGCAGCCAGGAATCCGATGGCATTCAGTTACAGACAGCATGCAAAATAATCTGCAAGAATAGTTTTTTTTTTTTTTGTCTTTTAACATTTTAATGAGCTTTGGGACTTTTGTGCATATTAGTTATGTCACCCTAATTACTCATTATAATTCTAATGTGCATTTTATATTTAATTACAATGCTTATAAAGCTTTGCAATGGACAGTAAATTATTATAACTAGCGTGTGCATAATGAATACGAGCTGAATGTATTAACTTCTACACTGGGCTGCCCATAGTAGGAGCCTACCAATTTACCTTTGTTGATTATCCGCATAATATGATTAAACAAACTTTTTAATGCATTTTTGCATCCCAATGAATCGTATTAAGTGCAGGTAATTCTGAGGGTTGGTTACAGAGCGGAACTATCCTTTTTATTAAAAGCTTGCACTGTTTGGCTCTGATAATATTCTAGAGAGTAATATTACCCTAATTAGAACTGGGATGGGAGAACGTCATCCAAAAATATATAGCTAGATAGATAGATAGATAGATAGATAGATAGATAGATAGATAGATAGATAGATAGATAGATGTATATAATCATTTACTGTTTAAAGCAGCTTATTCAAAAAAGAACTATGCTTAAAGCAGAACTCCAGCCAAAAATAAAATTAAAAGTTAAAATAAGAAAAAAAAAACAGCTTTTGCTGCAAAATGTATGATTTCCCCTGCTTTACCTTTTTCTGCCACTAGATGTCCTTAGTCTGATGGCCAGCACCTTTCACCACACTTCCTTTGAGTCCAGGTCATCCCGCCCCAGGCTGTGATTGGACAGCTTAAAAAAAAGAGCACATTTTCCCAGAAGTGAAACCCTGACAGAGGTTCTAACACTTCTCTACTCAATCGGAAAAAAAAAACGTTTTGGCTTACAATATATTAGAAGTTTATTCTGCTCATATTTTACTACCACCCCTGGTTTCTCCCTCCCTCCTTATCAGCATACTAATGACTTTTTTTTTTTTTTAACATAAAACCTGTTTTTATAATGTAGTTTATTTTAGTAATGACATCACTGGTGCTTTTCTATGCAATGCATAGTAGTGGGAGAGACCAGCAGAGTGCTGTCCATAGCTTCTTGCCTCAGTACTCCTCCCAAGAGCCCTCAGTCCTGATGCAATAAGTGGCTCTTGGGGGTGTTTTTCAAATGTCAAAATGCCTTCATGGGTGGATGTTAATCTGAAGGAGTAGGAGTTCCTAGGAATGATGTATTTGCATGCAGACCGCCCAAGATTACACCCAGTGGTGGCTAGTGGTAATTTTTTTTGGGGGGGGCTGCAAACAGTGCACCCACAGCCAGTCAGTCAGGTCCGGAGCACTTACCCCATCTATGCCGGCCAGCACTTCACCCGGGCGACAGGCGGCAGGCATCACCGGCAGCTTCCCCTCCTCTCCGCGGGCATCACAGCAGCTTCCCCTTCCCCTGCTCTCCATGGGCATCACGGCAGCTTCTGTTTCTTCCCTCCTCTTTGGCGGCCAATCGGGACGCTTCTCCTTTTAGGCCAATCGGGAAACAGGTCTCAGACCTGCTTCCTGATTAGCTGGGAGGAGGATCAGTGTTTCAATAGCACATACCCCCCACAGTGCCCACAGCTTATAAATCTTCTTTTTACACTAAAATACTGCCACTATATACCTTTTTGAATGATCTGTATACCTCGGTTACATAATAAACTGCACAGTTTCTCCAGTGCTGAGAGTTCAGGTAGGAGGAGATTTCCACTACAGCCTCTATACACGCCCACATGTGTGATGTCAATGTCATGTGACCTGGCTATCTCTGAGAACAAGTAAATGTTCTCTCCAGCATAAAAGACACAACTGGGCATGTGCAGGTCGGCTACCCTGCCTGTGTTAGCGGGCCTTCCCCAGATAGACAGTGCAGGAAGGGGAGGATTTGTGCATGCAGGATCAAACAGCCTTTTTACACAATGCAGAGGATTAACCCCTTAAGTTCCACAGTGAGTAAAACAAGCATGCTATGCTGCATATACAGACTGATTTTACTGTTGTGGGCTTAGTAACACTTTAAGCACCACACTACTGCTAAGAGGTCCGGATACAACTTTATTCCATTAAAGGTGAGGGGTACAGTTCAAGACATAGCCAACGCATTTTGGGGGGTCTACGTGCCCCCTTCATCAGGGCTAGAAAGAACATAACTAGTAAAAAACTAGTATGTGTATAAATTGAACCATACATTACACAATCTGATTGTACTGTTGTGAAACTAAAATAAATAAATAAAATAGGAAATAAAAACAAAAAATTATAATAATAAAAATAATACAGTGGAACCTCGGATTGCAAATAATGCGGCTTTACGAGTGTTTCGCAATAAGAGCTATTATTTTTTTTAAAATCCTGACTCGATTTGCGAGCGTTGTCTCGCAAGATGAGCAGGATTCAAGCCGCTGCTGTGTGCATTTCCGTATTTGGCCAGAGGTCCGGGGGCGCTGGTGCTCCCAGCGCTTTGTGGAGAACTCGGAAACACTTGGAAACACTCCATTCCCGAGTCTCTCAGAGTGTTTCCGAGTGTCTCCGAGCGTCACCGGCACCCCGTGCCTCTGGCCACATACAGTACTGCATACACCGGTGCCCTCCCGCACCTCTGGCAACAGGCAGTACTGCATACACCGGCGCCCCTGCACCTCTGGCCACATGCAGTACTGCATACACCGGCGCCCCTGCACCTCTGGCCACATGCAGTACTGCATACACCGGCGCCCCTGCACCTCTGGCCACATACAGTACTGCATACACCAGCGCCCCTGCACCTCTGGCCACATACAGTACTGCATACACCAGCGCCCCTGCACCTCTGGCCACATACAGTACTGCATACACCAGCGCCCCTGCACCTCTGGCCACATACAGTACTGCATACACCAGCGCCCCTGCACCTCTGGCCACATACAGTACTGCATACACCGGCGCCCCTGCACCTCTGGCCACATACAGTACTGCATACACCAGCGCCCCTGCACCTCTGGCCACATACAGTACTGCATACACCAGCGCCCCTGCACCTCTGGCCACATACAGTACTGCATACACCAGCAGTGGCTGTGGAACGGATTATCTGAGTTTACATTATTTCCTATGGGGAAACTCGCTTTGATATATGAGTGCTTTGGATTACAAGCATTCTTCTGGAACGAATTATGTTCATAATCCAAGATATTACTGTACTAATAATATTATTAATAATAATGATATTACTTCTGACAATAATAGTCATGATCACTATTGTTAAAATAATACATTCTTGGAAATAAATGGATCTAAAAAAGAATAAATGTATGAGAACTTGAATAAAATGATAAATGTATCATTTGGACCATACATTATACATTATGATTGTACAAAAAGTGTGCCTAAAATTTATGGACACTTTCAGGATCTCAGAACTTTCCTGTGTATATTGTGGAGTGTTTTGTCTGGTATGTCCCATGTGGGATTTAATGCAGAAATCGGAGTGTAACAATTGGTGTTTGTCATAAATTGCCATTATTGATTTTCTAAAACTTCAAACCTATTGCTGCGGCCCCGCGTATTTTATGTGTTTGGCTTTATGTTTTTTTTTAAATGCGTATTATTAAAAGTCATATTTTATGATATTTGTGCCTGTGTTCCCAGATCTGATAAACAAGCCACGGAAAAAATGTAAAAAAATAAAAATGTAAGCTCCAGCCACAATAACTCCAGCCTTCCGTTTTGGATAGAGTTGAAGAGTAATGCCCTGTACACACGGTCGGATTTTCTGATGGAAAAAGTGCGATCGGATTATGTTGTCGGAAATTCCGATCGTGTGTGGGCCCCATCTGACTTTTTCCATCGGAATTTCTGACACACAAAGTTTGAGAGCAGGATATAAAATTTTCCGACAACAAAATCCGATCGTTTAAACTCTGATCGTGTGTACACAAATCCGACGCACAAAGTGCCACGCATGCTCAGAATAAATAAAGAGATGAAAGCTATTGGCTACTGCCCCGTTTATAGTCCCGACGTACGTGTTTTACGTCACCGTGTTTAGAACGATCGGATTTTCCGACAACTTTGTGTGACCGTGTGTATGCAAGACAAGTTTGAGCCAACATCCGTCGGAAAAAAACTGATGGATTTTGTTGTCGGAATGTCCGATCAATGTCATTAGAGGTTCTGCCAGGGATTATGGAGGAAGCAGGGTTTTTTTTGTGTTTATCCAGTTCTGAGATTTGCACAGCTGTGCCACATAGCATAGCCCTGTCTGCCACGGCAGGAGACCTTTTTTGTCGACTGCAATTTAGTAACACTTACAAGTCTAAAGTTCAGCTTTAGCATAAAAAAGAAACCTTTGCACATCAAACAGTTGCCACCTATAATTTTCTAAAATGTATTAAATTAATATAATTTCTCACTTTTACAACCAATACAACTGTGCACTGGTGTGCAGTCATGTTGGAACATGAAGGGGCCATCCCCAAACTGTTCCCACAAAGTTGGGAGCATGAAATTGTCCAAAATGTCTTGGTATGCTGACGCCTTAAGAGTTCCCTTCACTGGAACTAAGGAGCCAAGTCCAACCCCTGAAAAACAACCCCGACACCATAATCCCTCCTCCACCAAATGATTTGGACCAGTGCAAAAAGCAAGGTCCATAAAGACACGGATGAGCGAGTTTGGGGTGGAGGAACTTGACTGGCCTGCACAGAGTCCTGACCTCAACCCGATAGAACACCTTTGGGATGAATTAGAGGGGAGATTACAGGCCAGGCCTTTTCATTCAACATCAGTGCCTGACCTCACAAATGCGCTTCTGGAAGAATGGTCAAACATTCCCATAGACACACTCCTAAACCTTGTGGACGGCCTTCTCAGAAGAGCTGAAGCTGTTATAGCTGCAAAGGGTGGGCCAACTCAATATTGAACCCTACAGACTAAGAGTGGGATGCCATTAAAGTTTATGTGCCTGTAAAGGTATGTGTCCCAATACTTTTGACAATATAGTGTATATACAGCAGGTAAAATAAGTATTGAACACGTGACCATTTTTCTAGGTAAATATTTTTCTAAAGGTGCTATTGACATGACATTTTCACCACGGTAACAACCCATGCAATCCATACATACAATGAAACCAAAACAAATAAGTTCAGAAATTAGGTTATATGTAATAAAATGGAATGACACAAGTACTGAACACATGAAGGAAAGGGAGGTGCAAAAAGACATGGAAAGCCAAGACACCAGCTGAAATCTATCAGTAATTAGAAAGCAAATTAATATCAGCTGGTTTAGTCTCAACTGATGGCCTATAAAAATGTGTCTCATTACCAAGGTGTCACACAAGAAACATCTCATGAGGGGTAAAGCAAAGAGCTCTCTTAAGATCTTCACAACCTTATTGATTGCGTTGGTTACAGAAGGATTTCTAAACTTCTGAAAGTTCCAGTGAGAACTGTTGGGGCCATAATCTGGAAATGGAAAGAACATAATTTCACCATAAACCGGCCACGACCAGGTGCTCCTTGCAAGATTTCTGACAGTGGAGTGAAAAGAATTATCAGAAGAGTTGTCTAAGAGCCAAGGACCACTTGTGGAGACCTTCAGAAAGACCTGGAATTAGCAGGTACAATTGTTTCAAAGAAAACATTAAGTATTGCACACAACCGTCATGACCTGTATGAACGCTCACCACGCAAGACTCCATTGCTGAAGAAAAAGCATGTTGAAGCTTGTTTAAAGTTTGCTGCACAACATTTAGACAATCCTGTGAAATACTGGGGAGAATATCGTCTGGTCAGATGAGACCAAAATTGAACTCTTTGAATGCCATAATACACACCATGTTTGGAGGTCAAATGGCACATCACCCCAAAAACACTCCCCATACCAACAGTGAAGTTTGGAGGTGGGAACATCATGGTGTGGGGCTGTTTTTCAGCATACGGTTCTGGCAAGCTTCATGTCATTGAAGGAAGGATGAATGGAAAAATGTACCAAAACATTCTTGATAAAAAAAATCTGCTGCCATCTACCAGGATGATGAAGATAATGAGGGAGGACATTCCAGCAAGACAACGATCCCAAACACAAAGCCAAGGAAAATCTCAATTGGTTTCAAAGAAAGAAAATAAAGCTGCTAGAATGGCCCAGACAATTACCTGATTTTAATCCACTAGAAAATCTATAGAAAGAACTAAAAATCAGAGTTCATAGAAGAGGCCCACAGAACCTTCAAGATTTAATGACTGTTTGTGTAGAAGAATGGGCCAAAATCTCACCTGAGCAACACATGGGACTAGTTTCTCCATACAGGAGGCGTCTTGAAGCCGTCATTACCAACAAAGGATTTTGTACCAAGTATTAAATACATTTCAGTGAGCGTGTTTAATACTTTTTCCCTGTAACATTCCATTTTATTGCACCATAACTTCATTTCTGAACTTATTTGTTTTGGTGTCTTTGTCTGTATGGATTGCTACCGACATGTGGTGAACATTTCATGTCAATAACACCTTTAGAAATATATTTACCTAGAAAAATGGTGACGTGTTCAATACTTATTTTACCCACATATATATATAATTTGGAACAGGCATGTGTCTGGGTCCCAGACTCTGGAATGACCCATGACAATGCAAACTATTTCTATTTCACAGCAGAAATCGAATGCAAACACAATCAAGCAATTAAAAAGTTACTCCACTTTGAGAAAAACACATTCCCCTCTGGGTGATCTGTGTACATTGCAAGGATTATAACAACCTTTGTTGCAGATTCCTACCTTTTGTTATTCTGAAGAAATCCCTGTTTGTTCCTATGTGCCTCTTTGCTGAGTAGGTCTAATGGGAGTGTTTTCATAATTATCTATCAGCTGTGCACCTGCAGAGCACTAATGAGGAAATCTGCTGGGCCTGCATCCCTTTTTAGATGTGATTTCCTATCGAAAATATCTCACCAAAAATGACATTTTTGTTGCAGGGGATGCCTAAAATCTGACTTGTATCTTTAGGCAGACTTCAGGGAAACTTAGTGAGCCAATCACACAAGCAGGAAATGATGTTTCTGGGGTGTGGTCAGTACACACTCTGTGTACAGATCAAATCCAGGAAGCCATATTGCATTGCATTTACAGAAAATTACAGCAGATTGAAAAGTAAAGGTGATTTTTAATAACATTGAATTACAATATGACTTGTGCCACAATTGTATACGCTATATTATCTTTTCTTTACTTGATATGTTTTTTTTCCCCATGGAAGTGGAGTTACCCTTTTAACCATTTTAAGCATGCAGACTTCCTATACCTAGAAACATTGTATCCATATTATCAGACACCAGCACATGTAACATTTGCAGAGTTTACTGCTGCTTTGGATCTGATACAAAATGTGAAGACTGTGCTTCAACCGTTTCAAATCCATATCACAGTCCCCTTATTCCTGAGCTTATTAAGCTAGCACTGAGTCCAGGCATTGCACACAGCCAGGGGCCCAAGGTACATCAATCCACCAATGTCCAGAACTTTCTGTGATCTACAGAAGAACTCGCCCCAATGATATGAAGATGAAGGGAAGGAAAGATATTGTTCCCTAGTATTTACTATCCCAGGGAGACAGCAATGATTCTCCATGGATGGGGTACAGAGTGAGCATTGTTACGCTAGGCAGTGCTTGGACAATATAACCCGGTGCCAAGGCCGAATATTGAAAACTGTGCCCCCCTGCCAGGTGGAGGAGGAGAAGGGGACAGGGATAATAGCAGCACATGCCGAAATGTATGTAATGTTTGTGGCATGCGATTAACTAGTACCAGTGTTTGTGTTACACTGCACTGAGCTGAAGAGTTTAAAAAATGGACAAATATGGGGCTAAAGCTTTGTACACACGGTCGGATTGTTGGCCAACAAAACCATGGACTTTTGTCCGAAGGGCGTTGGCCCAACCTTTTCTTGCATACACACGGCCACACAATTGTTGGCCAACAATTACGAATGTAGTGACGTACTACGTTGTTTTTCAGCTCTTTAGCGCCACCCTTTGGGCTCCTTCTGCTAAATTCATGTTAGTAGAAGTTTGGTGAGTGTTGATTCACGCTTTTTATTTCGCACTTTTCATTTCGCGCTTTTCAGTTCATTTCTGAATGGCCGTTTGTCAACCAGACATGTTGCGGAATCGGAGGAGATAACGTGTTATTTATTATTGGCCTTGGAGTTATTGCTTTGACATTATTTTTTTGGTTGAATAATAATGATTTGATTTGGTATATTTTCTATATTTTTGGATGCATAGAATGCACTTTTTGGTTAAGTTCTATTGGCAGATAGCATGTCTAATTTTATTTGTTTTCTTTTTTTAATGCACAATAAAAAAATTGTGAAGAATAATACTTGGCTGTGTGTTTTACTTCAAATGACAGTTTGGGAGTAGGCAGTTACATTTAAAAAAATATAATGTAAAATTGACAAGGGACACCAACATAGTTGTATCTTTTATCCTTTAAAACTACGGGATAATGGTGTTGTGGTAACTTGCCCAAATAAAAAAAAAAACCATAATAATATTATTCTTGATATCACTAGAAAAAAAAGGCCTTTGAAAAACCTGTTTGCAATAACTCCATCAGTATCACCAGCAAAGCAGCTTCATTATTATCCCATTAAAGAAGAAGAGAATTGTGCGCTGCATTTCCAGATTTCATAATTTGCCACGTCACGAATGTTAATTCTCCATTATGAACGCTAGTTTACAAGACCGACTGCTTCCAGCTCGTCCTTGCTTCCGAGCATGCGTGTTTGTACTTTGGACTTTTGTCCGACGGACTTGTGTACACACACTCAGAAAATCCGACAACAGACATTTGTCCGCGGAAAATTAGAAAAATCTGTTAGCCAACATTTTTCCGCGGGAAATCCGACAACAATTGTCCGATGCAGCGTACACACGGTCGGATTTACCAACAACAGCCTGTCATCACACATTTCCCCTCGGAAAGTCCGATCGTGTGTACGAGACCTAACAGTGGAAAAGGAAAAATGTCCCTGCATTGGTGGTGTCACTGGAAGGGAAAAATGTCCCTTGATCTGCGGTGTGAAGAAGAATTGTCCCTGCCTCTGTTGTGTCACTGGAAGGGAATAATGTTCCTTTGTCAGTGGGGTCACTGGAAGGAAAAAATCCTGCATCTGTGGTGTCACCTAAAATGAAATGTCCTTGCATCTGTAGTGTCACTGGAAGAAACAAAAAAAATATCCTGCATCTAAGGACTGATAAGCTGCAATATATTACAAATATATTGGAAGAAGGAAAATGTCCCTTTGTCGGTGATGTCACTGGAAAAAAATGTCCCTACATCTGTGGCATCACTGGAAGGAAAAATTACCCTGCGTCTGTGGTGTCACTGGAAGCAAAAAATGTCCCTGCATCTGTGGTGTCACTGGAATGAAATAATGTTCCGGTGGGTGGTGGCAAAGTTTTCAGTTCCAATATTTCCCCTGGTGGGGGGTTTTCTGAGTGGGGTTGCTGTTTTGCTCGATAAGAACTTTTTCTTTATATTGAATGTCTACTTTATCTGGCATCCCTTTGTGTCAGGAGTAGCTGGAGGTATAATATTTGATTCCCCTTTTATGCCTGTTCCTAACATTTTGATGTGCACCACCTGCGTTGTGGATCCTTTTCTTGAAAAATTTTCAATAAAAAATATTGAAACAGAAATAATTTTCTTTCATAAGTTGTGTCACTAGAAGGAAAAAAACGTCCTTGCATCTGTGATGTTACTGGAAGGAAAAAAAAATAAATCTTTGCATCTGTAATGTCACTGGAAGGAGAAAAAATCCCTGCACCTGTGGTGTCACCTGGGGGGAAATAATGTCCCTGCATTGGTGGTGTCACTGGAAGGACCTGGAAGGAGAACAATGTTCCTGCGTCGGTGGTGTCACTGGAAGGAGAACAATGTTCCTGCGTCGGTGGTGTCACTGGAAGGAGAACAATGTTCCTGCGTCGGTGGTGTCACTGGAAGGAGAACAATGTTCCTGCGTCGGTGGTGTCACTGGAAAGAGAACAATGTTCCTGCGTCGGTGGTGTCACTGGAAGGAGAACAATGTTCCTGCATCAGTGGTGTCACTGGAAGGAGAACAATGTTCCTGCATCAGTGGTGTCACTGGAAGGAGAACAATGTTCCTAGGTCAGTGGTGTCACTGGAAGGAGAACAATGTTCCTGCATTGGTGGTGTCACTGGAAGGAAAACAATGTTCCTGGGTCAGTGGTGTCACTGGAAGGAGAACAATGTTCCTGCGTCAGTGGTGTCACTGGAGGAAGAACAATTTTCCTGTGTCGGTGGTGTCACTGGAAGGAGAACAATGTTCCTGCGTCGGTGGTGTCACTGGAAGGAGAACAATGTTCCTGCGTCGGTTATGTCACTGGTAGGAGAACAATGTTGCTGTGTCGGTGGTGTCACTGGAAGGAGAATGATGTTCCTGCGTCGGTGGTGTCACTGGAAGGAGAACAATGTTCCTGCGTCGGTTATGTCACTGGAAGGAGAACAATGTTGCTGTGTCGGTGGTGTCACTGGAAGGAGAACGATGTTCCTGCGTCGGTGGTGTCACTGGAAGGAGAACAATGTTCCTGCATTGGTGGTGTCACTGGTAGGAGAACAATGTTCCTGCTTCGGTGGTGCCACTGGAAGGAGAACAATGTTCCTGCGTCGGTGGTGTCACTGAAAAAAAAAGTTTTTCCTGCATCTGTCGTGTCACTGAAAAGGGAAAAAATTCCCTGCATCTGTGATATCACTTGAAAAAGCAAAATGTCCTTACGTCTGTGGTGTCACCAACAATGAAAAATGTCTATGCGTAGGTGGTGTCACTGGAAAAAGAAAAAATGTCCCTGAACCAGTGGTGTCAATGGAAGGAAAAATATCCCCTGCAGTGGTGGTGTCACCTGGAAGGAAATAATATCCCTGCATTGGTGGTGTCACTGAAAAGAGAAAAATGTCCCTACGTTGGTGGTGTCACTGGATAGAAAAGAAATCCCCTACATCCGTGGTGTCAGTGAAAGGGGAAAAAAGTCCCCGAATCTGTGATGTCACTGGAAAAAGCAAAATGTCCCTGCACTAGTGGTGTCATTGGAAGAAAGAATGTCCTTATGTCTGTGGTGTCACCAAAAGGAAAAAAATGTCTATGCGTAGGTGGTGTCAATGGAAAGTAGTGATGCACTGAAATTTCAGCCCCCGAAAATTATCGGCCGAAAATTGGGTTTTCAGCATTGTGCTGAAAGCAAAAAACATTGCGATAATGGCTGCCAAAAATGCGATTTTACTATGCTTATGGTCATTTATTATTTACATAGATTAAAATTTGCCCCAAATTATCATAGTTTTCCTTGTACAGAAAACAGTGGAAGGAGACTAATCTGCATCAACCAATTAGATTTCAGTTTGCTGTAGCGGGATCAATAAGGGGCTGACCTCTGATTGATTGATATGGGATAGTGCACTTCGCTTTGCCTTATTAAGTAAGGCCCTGAAGGCCGTATATTACTGCGCAGGGTGTGGAAGGATCCATCCCGGGAATGATTAATGAGCCACCTCTGCTAATGCCACACATACTGGAAGAAGTTCCTATTTTAAACCCCCTGTCTCTGCTTTGCCTATCTCCCTTTATTTCTCTGGAAGAGTGTTTAATTTACTGTTTAGACCAGTGGCGATGAAAAACGAAGCTGGGAGCAGAGTTCTGCCGTCACACAAAGATAATGCAGATATAATTTTAGACCTACAGGACTTACAGAACGCAGCGTGATATATTAGACTTGATGGTTTTTCCTTAGCCAGTAATTGATTGATTTGAGTTATATTGCCCTTGAATTACTATAAGTAGGAGCTAACTCTGCAAATCACGGTAATTAATGACTAGAACAATGAGTTGTCGGTGTTCTGCAGCCATGGGGGGGGGGTGAGGTTATATTCTGGGAATTTGCAAATCACGGCTCATCAATTTATATAGATATATAATGTAGATATTCTGTTCTTTCTATCGGGAGAAAAAAATTGCTATTATTGTAAAAAAAAAAAAAAATAGTGCAGAAAATGGCTTCATCATGAACTGGTTAAAACCTTCTGGTGGTCAAGTGGTTAAACAGTACAACAAAAAAGCAAATACTCTTGCGCACAGGTGTGTTGGTTAAGTCATCAGAATCAGAATGGACAATAGCTTTCAGCCTTGCTGCCCTCTAGGATAGGGATATCCTAGTGATAGACAGAAAAAAAGAAAAGAGGGCGCACCAGCCTAGTGCATTATCCTTTAGTACATTTATTCAAAAAGCATAAATAAAAACTACTCACAAAGGGAGAAAGAAAATCGCGCTTATAACAGTCTTTGACATATAGCAGTCTGTCTACTGGTAGCAGTCTCCAGGTCCTAGAGAAGGGGAGCCTAACAGTATTACTCTCTTGCAGCTACTTATACATGTGGTCATCTGGGAAACACATCCCAGTTCTGCTTTGAGGCCCCTCCCCCAAAAAATGAAGGCGGACTTAGGCCAGAAATTTATAACTGGATATTTAATGTTTAAATACTAATATTTAACTAAATATATATATATATGCACATGTGTATACACACTTAAAACATCCCCACGTAGTTTAGTGATTAGTATCCAGTTATAAATATCTGGCCTAACTCCGCCTTCATTTTTTGGGGGAGGGGCCTCAAAGCAGAACTGGGATGTGTTTCCCAGATGACCACATGTATAAGTAGCTGCAAGAGAGTAACACTGTTAGGCTCTGATGAAGAAGGTTTAACCTTCGAAACGCGTTAGCCAGTAGCGGTTCGTATGTCCCCCTTTCTAGGACCCGGAGACTGCTACCAGCGGGCAGACTGCTATATGTCAAATAATGTTATAAGCGCGACTTTCTTCCTACCTTTGTGAGTAGTTTTCATTTATGCTTTTTGAATAAATATACTAAAGGATAATGCACTAGGCTGGTGCGCCCTCTTTTCTTTTTTTTTCTGTCAAGTGGTTAAACAGCATGACCTGCAGCCTCTCAGTGCCAAGCCCTACATCCTCTTCCTCCTCCCAGCTACCACTTGATGATACTTTTGGGGGTCAGGGCTAGAGTTGCCACTTCATCCCTTTAAACCCAAACACATATTAATTACACGGGTTCTGTGGCTGATTAAAGTGGTAATTAACCACTTCAGCCCCGGAAGATTTGGCTGCTGAATGACCAGGCCATTTTTTGCGATACGGCCCTGCGTCGCTTTAACTGACAATTGCGCGGTCGTGCGACGTTGCACCCAAACAAAATTGAAGTCCTTTTTTTCCCCACAAATAGACCTTTCTTTTGGTGGTATTTGATCACCTCTGCGGTTTTTATTTTTTGCGCTATAAACAAAAAAAGAGCGACAATTTTGAAAAAAAAAACCAAAAAACAATATTTTTTACTTTTTGCTATAATAAATATCCCCATTTTTTTTTTTTTTTTAAAAAAGCAAATTTTTTTTCTCAGTTTAGGCCGATCTGTATTCTTCTACATATTTTTGGTAAAGAAAAAAAAATCGCAATAAGCGTATATTGATTGGTTTGCGCAAAAGTGATCATGTCTACAAACTAGGGGATAGATTTATAGCATTTTTATTATTTTTTTTTTACTAGTAATGGCGGCGATCTGCGTTTTTTTTTTTTTTATAGGGACTTGCGATATTATGGCAGACACATCGGACACTTTTGACACATTTTTTGGGACCATTGTTATTTATACAGCGATCAGTGCTGTAAAAATGCACTGATTACTGTAAAAACGTCACTGACAGGGAAGGGATTAACACTAGAGGGTGATCAAGGGGTTAACTGTGTTCCCTCTGTGTTCTAACTGAAGGGGGGATGGGACTATCTAGGGGAGACGCCAGATCGCTGTTCATACTTTGTATGAACAGTTCCGGTTCTCGGTGTCACAAGTCCACTGGGCACTCGCATTGGCTCCTGGGGTGAGCCTCCGGCGGCGTGCGCCCCTAGTGGCCACAGGGCAAAGCGAGGTAACATAACGTCGTTTCGCCCAGCCGTGCAATTCTGCTGCAGTAAAACTGTGGCGGCTGGTTGGCAAGTGGTTAAAGTGGTAATTAAACTCACTTGGTGCCTTATCTGCATTAAATTAGCCACAGAAGGTGTGTAATTCATATGTGTTTGGGTTGACAGCAGGGATCTCCAAACTACGGCCCTCCAGCTTTGGTGGAACTACACTTCCCATGAGGCATTGTAAAACTCTCACATTCACAGACATGACTAGGCATGATGGGAATTGTAGTTCCTGAACAGCTGGAGGGCCATAGTTTGGAGACCCCCTGGTTTAAAGGAATGAGGTGGCAACCCTAGGTCAGGCTCTGTACTGGGCTCATAAAGCAACCTCAAACTTTCCCAACAGTGGCCATCAACGCCAGCTTGAGAGGATGGACATGGCGCTGGGAGGTGTTGGCAAACCAAGATTAGAATCTTGCAGTTACCGGTTATAGTTATGTAGAGGTTTCCTTTAATGGACGGCACCTGAATATGGATGGCTTTCTCTACGAACGACAGTCTATAGTTTTACTTTTATGGAGTAGTTTTATGGTCTATTTACAGCCAACTCCATACCGCCAGTCTTCTACCACTGCTCACTCATCTCTAAATGGTTTTATAAGTAATGATTAACTGGAAATTATGGTTTTATTGCAGCCGTTTCACTTTGGTTCCACTAAAGACTTTGCGCTATTGCAAAGACGTGTAATTGCAATGTACCGCTCATGAGCTTGTCCCCTTTTTTTCTGTGTCATTTATTTTTTATAGGCAAATAAACATTTTATTATCTGTTATGGATTTATGGTAGTAAATTAGTAATTACTCAGATATTTTAAGCCGTGCGCTAACTCAAAGACATTGTTCTTTTTTTTTTTTTTTTTTTTCTGCTCGAGGAACATCCGGTTCACATGAAATTTTCATAAATTTTATGGGCTCTTGTAAGAGAATCCATTAGGGTGCGTCGGTGGGAGCCTCGGACTGTGTAAAATTAAAAGCTCCTCATATCATGCAAGTTTCAAATCATAGTTATTGTTACAAAGAGTCATTTAGTCTCTTTGCACCTTAAATTCTCTCTGGCCTTGAAGTGTTGATTTGGATTTTACAGCATTAGCAGTTTTATACCAATGCAATGTATTTAACCCCTTCCTGCCTGCCCCTGTGTCTGAATGCTGGGGGGGGGGGGGGGGGGATTGATGTTTATGTGACCACTGTGATTAGTTGTCATAGTGGTCACGTGATTAAGAGCCAGTTCCGCCGGCTACCATTCATCCGAGAACTGTCTTTGACCGCTCAGTCCCCATGCTAAGAGCAAACAGTGACCACACTCTCTGCAAAGAAGTATTGGCCATCCAACAACGGATAGGTGCGGCACGTGGGGCTCAATGCCAACCTTTTGCCGCCACACCTACTATGTGTGTAACGTGAGCAGCAACAGGTGAACAATGGGACTTTTGCTTCAGAGAACAGAAATGAATTGCACGCTAAACCAAGGGTCTCCAAACTTCCTTAACAAAAGACCAGTTTAGACTTTTTTTTAAGGGAGGGCAGGCTTTGGCCAATGGGAGTAGAAAATGTCCTGGCATCAGCGGGAGTAAATTACTCAAGGTTAGTGGTCAGTGGGAGAAAAGCAATTGCATAATGCCTAAGGTCAGTAGTAGGAGAAATAGTGCCCCATCATTGGTGTTAGTGGGAGGAATAGTGCCCCATCATTGATGTCAGTGGGAGGAATAGTGCCCCATCATTGGTGTTAGTGGGAGGAATAGTGCCCCATCATTGATGTCAGTGGGAGGAATAGTGCCCCATCATTGGTGTCAGTGGGAGGAATAGTGCCCCATCATTGGTCTCAGTGGGAGTAAGAATGTACCATCACTGGTGTCAGTGGGAGGAATAGTCCCCCATCATTGGTGTCAGTGGGAGGAATAGTGCCCCATCATTGGTGTCAGTGGGAGGAATCGTGCCCCATCATTGGTGTCAGTGGGAGGAATCGTGCCCCATCATTGGAGTTAGTGGGAGAAATAGTGCCTCATCATTGATGTCAATATGAGCAATAGTGCTCCATGGTTGGGTGTCAAAAGAATGAATAGTGCCCTGTCGTTGTCTTTGGGAGAAATAGTGTTTCATTATTTATATCAGTGGGAGGAATTATGCTCCATCATTGGTGCCAATGGACAGAATGGTGCCTCATCGTTGGTGTCAGTAGTAGGAATAATATCAATATCCGTGAGAGTAATAGTGCTCACAGGGCCAGATAAAGGCAAACAAAGGGCCACATCTGGCCAGTGGGCCACAGTTTGGAGACCACGGTTCCCCTATTACTATCCCTAACACTTTTCATCAACCTAAACCTTCTACCTATGTAGTCAACCTTAAAGAAGAATTCAAGTTATGGCATTTTTTACATACTAGATACAGCTTGGACCAATGTAACTATGTATATACCATACTTGTGGGATCCCTCTAGTAGCTGTAAATCACTGTAGTAAGAATCACTACTCCAATGATCTCTACTTGCTTCCAGGTCCTGTGGCACCCTGCTGCATTGTGAACTTGGAATGGGCACCATTTAGAGATTGCTTAGCAATTCCTCAATGAATACAAAGCATTCTATGAATAGTCAAGGTGGAGAGCCGGGGTGGTGATGTCATTGAGAAAATGCAAAGCAATCTCTGAATGTGTCGAGCAGCCAACCTCCTGTGTTTAGAATGCAGCAGGGCATCCACTCATCATGGGACCCAGAAGCTAGTGGAGTTTATTAGAGTAGCAGTCTTTACTATAGTGATTTCCAGCTACTAGAGGGATCCCACTAGTATGGTATATGCTGGAACAATGTAAAAATCTTAATACAAATATAGCCATACCCGGAATTCTTCTTTAAAGGATATGTCCACCTTTTAGAAAGAAAATAATAAATGCACCCATATTTGCAGGTGACCGAATGCACATTGAGTTTTGTTTTTTTTTCACCCTAGCACGCAAAGCATTGTATCAGTAGATGGCGGGTGCAATGCCACTCTCCTGCAGACTCTTCCTCCAGCTCTCTGCCCATGTCTCTGTATGGGCTTTCAGTTAGAGAACTGGACTGGGTGTCAATGGACTATGAGTGTGGTGATTACCACACTTATGTACCATTGACAACTAAAAGTCTGTCTGTCGTGGTGGCAGATGGTACTTGCAGTTTATTCATTTACAGATCTCTGTGAATGAATGATACACCTGTGCGGGTGCAACCCCGCATAACGACGTTCATATCAACTGTAGGGGGAAAAAAACTCCTCTACACAGTCACTTTAAGAAAACTGGGGTGGGGGCAGTGACGGCTGGTGCTAAATATTTGGTGGGGGGCAACAAACTAACGCCACCCCCCCAAACGGATGAGATAGGCAGGAAGGCGGCGATTGCCACAAGAACAGCGGGAGATGGACGGCGGACGGGAAGGTAATGATCGTTGCAAGCCCCTTCCATGTTAGACGGACAAAAGGTGGCGGAAGATGGATGACGGATGAGAAGGCGGCAATCCACCACCACCAACCCCCCCCCCACGAGAGACAGACCTTACCTTAGGAAGCAGGGGGAAGAAAGAGCCAGGGCTTCTTCTCCCAGCTGAACAGGAAATGTGTCCTCGGACCCGATTGGCCAGGGGGGCCTAGGACTCCCTGGCCAATCGGGTCTCAAGACCCACTTCCTATTTGGCCATGAGGAGAATCAGGAAGACAACAGCGAATATTAATTTGCTATTGTCACACAACTGGGTGGGCTCAGGGTGCAATGCTCTGCGCCCCAAGACCACCCTTTTTTTTAAGCCAATTAGAGCCTCCAGCTCTAATCATGTGCTTCAAAAAAAAAAAACCCATTGGAATCTATGCGTCCGGCGCCGTGCATGTAGATTAGGGGCTGGGCGCAAAGATTCGGGGGGCGGCGCCCCTTATGGACAGGCGGGGTGGAGGACAGACTGGGTTGGGGGGAAGGTCACATTTGCACCATCTTACATACCACATCCTAAAGATGTAAAATGTAATGTGGTGCAAAAGTTAGCCTTTAAAGGTTACATTTACTCGTGCAATTTGGCTCTCCAGCAGCTGTTCACTTGTAACGGCTCAACTGAATAGTTACATGCGAATAAGGCCTCTAGCTGGCCCTGGATTCAAACAGTCTGAGCCGGGGATGGCAACTCAGGACACAGCTGATCAGCCAGTTTGTATGCAGCCATAGCACAGAGTGTGGCTGTGTCCAGGGCAGTGTTTGGCCATATCTGAATGCTGTAATCCAGCCATCTCTAGCTGCTTGTGTGAGAGTAGTCTTATGTGAACTCACAAAACATCATTTTAAGCCGTATTCAATCCAAAACCAGAACAGAACCCAAAAAGTGAAGTCTGGTCCCTCTAACATTTGCTGGTCAGCTTTGTCTGCATATTAATGTGAAGAAAAACTTTAGTAGAAGCACATTCCTTGAAAAAGGAATGAATAAACCAAGGCCTCATTCGTACGGACGTATAGATCCGTACACCATGCAAAGGGCCATTTTTACAATACAGCCCTGTGCAGGCAGCCTGTTGCAGTCAATTACAGGCAACCAGCAGACTTATGCCGCGTACACACGAGCGGACTTTACGGCAAACTTTGCCCGGCGGACGGGATTTCGTCGGACAATTCGATCGTGTGTGGGCTCCAGCGGACTTTGTTTTCTCAAAAGTTGGACGGATTTAGATTTGAAACATGTTTTAAATCTTTCAGTCGAACTCGAGTCCGGTCCAAAAGTCCGCTCGTCTGTATGCTAGTTCGACGGACAAAAAGCCACGCTAGGGCAGCTATTGGCTACTGGCTATGAACTTCCTTGTTTTAGTCCGGTCGTACGTCATCACGTACAAATTCGACGGACTTTGGTGGATTGTGTGTAGGCAAGTCCGTTCATTCAGAAAGTCCATCGAAAAGTCCGTCGTCCAAAGTCTGCTGTAAAGTCCGACCGTGTGTACGCAGCATTAGGGTTGCCACCTCATACCTTTAAACCCGAACACATATTAATTACACAGGTTCTGTGGCTGGTTAAGGTGGTAATTAAACTCACTTCTTGCCTTATCTGCATTAAATTAGAAACAGA
The DNA here is from genome assembly GCA_037952835.1 of Lithobates septentrionalis. Lineage (NCBI taxonomy): Eukaryota > Metazoa > Chordata > Amphibia > Anura > Ranidae > Lithobates > Lithobates septentrionalis. Next base: position 654,076 of record JBBDGP010003086.1, on the reverse strand, counting down.
ACCTGTGTAATTTATATGTGTTTGGGTTTAAAGGGATGAGGTGCTAACCCCAAGCCAGCTGCATGGACCTACACGGATCTCCAACGCATCCTGAAGGGTACATTCATGCGGGACTGAGGAGCAGATCAGAACACAGACAGACTGCTTTCTGATCTGTGCATTAGACCGACATGGATGTGCACTCACTCCCGTATGAGCTTGGAAATCCATGCAGGTCGGTGCAACTGGCTGCCTGTCATTGATTTCAACAGATTGCCTGCACAGGGGCTGCGCTAAAGCCTCGTACACACGATCGGATTGTTGGCCAACAAAACCGTGGACTTTTGTCTGAAGGGCGTTGGCCCAAACTTGTCTTGCATAAACACGGCCACACAATTGTTCGCCAACAATTACGAACGTAGTGACGTACTACGTTGTTTTTCAGCTCTTTAGCGCCACCTTTTGGGCTCCTTCTGCTAATTTCGTGTTAGTAGAAGTTTGGTGAGTGTTGATTCGCGCTTTTCATGTCGCACTTTTCATTTCGCCCTTTTCAGTTTGTTTCTGAAAGGCCGTTCATCAACCAGACATGTTGCGGAATCGGAGGAGATAACGTGTTATTTATTATTGGCCTTGGAGTTATTGCTTTGACATTATTTTTTTGGTTGAATAATAATGATTTGATTTGTATATTTTCTATATTTTTGGATGCATAGAATGCACTTTTTGGTTAAGTTCTATTGGCAGATAACATGTCTAATTTTATTTGTTTTCTTTTTTTAATGCACAATAAAAAAAATTGTATAGAATAATACTTGGCTATGTGTTTTACTTCAAATGACAGTTTGGGAGTCGGCAGTTACATTTCAAAAAATACAATATAAAATTGACAAGGGACACCAACATAGTTGTATCTTTGATCTTAAAAACTACAGGATAATGGTGTTGTGGTAACTTGCCCAAAAAAACAAAAACAAAAAAAAAAACAAAAAAACAAAATCATATTATTCAATAATAATATTATTATATTATCATTCAATATAATATTGATATCACTAGAAAAAAAAAGCCTTTGAAAACTAGTTTGCAATAACTCCATCAGTATCTCCAGCAAAGCAACTTCATTATTATCCCATCTCATAATTTGCCGCGTCACAAATGTTAATTCTCCATTACGAGCGCTAGTGTACAAGACCGACCGCTTCTGGCTCGTCCTTGCTTCCGAGCATGCGTGTTTGTACTTTGGACTTTTGTCAGACGGACTTGTGTACACACGCTCGGAAAATCCGACAACAGACATTTGTCCGCGGAAAATTTATAAACCTGCCATCCAACATATGTCGGCGGAAAGTTGGCCAACAATTGTCCGATGGAGCGTACACACGGTCGGATTTACCGCCAACAGTCTGGCATCGAACATTTCCCGTTGGAAAGTCCGATCGTGTGTATGCGCCTTTAGGGTTGTCACCTGTCCGGGATTCGCCCGGACAGTCCAGGTTTTGAATCATGTGTCCGGGGTTCAGTCCATCTGAAACCCAGACACATTTTTCAGACATGAATGTGGCTCGGAACAGGGCTTGCCAGGAGGGTGAGGGGGCACTATGTGCGCCACATTACTATTCTCTTTCGAGTGCCCAAAGGTGTCCCAGGGCTGTTACAATCCTATAGTGTTTACTAAAACAAAAAAAATTGACTGTGCGCCACTAAAGTGTTTGGGTTTGGCTTGAAGAAACAGTGGCAACCCTAGCTTCACTCCTGTGTGAATGATGCCTAAATACTATTATTACAGGTCTCATCTGCAGTAAAGGATTCTAAACTGTCTGTTTGCTTGGTATTTACAGGGCGGCCGGGATGAATGAAATTCCATGTGCAAACCTCCCAACTTTTTGAGATGGGAATGAGGGACACCTGTCAGCAAAAGTATGCAGGCATAGGACACACCCCTTGCCACGCCCCCTTTAAAGGAGAATTGTACAAAAAAAACAAGATTGGTTTAACCAACAAGGTTTTTTTTTACCACTACTATTCCTTTATATTGGCTTTTGAATTTTACAAATGCAGCAATTTAGAAATCAGATGAAAGGTTTAGCACTGGAAAACTTTTTGATAGATAAAAAGTGCATTTTATATACATCTATATGGATCAGACCAAAATGAGGGACAAATGAGGAGGAATGAGGGACAGAGGGACATTGCTCCAAATCAGGGACAATCCCTCCAAATCAGGGACAGTTGGGAGCTATGCGTGTGCAGGAGTTACATTATCCCAGTCATTTAAGAAGGCGGAAGTTGCGGAATCTGAAAGAAGATTGATGTCTGCATTAGCGAGGTGAGTATAGTGCCACCTAAGGGCCAACTTCAGACTTGCCTGCCCACTGACCCGAAGTAGAGTGCGGGCAGCTGTCTGTTTTGGGCCCTCTGCAGCACAATGTTTTCCCCACCACTACAAGTGCTCTTTAAAAACTGACAATACCCCAGGTAAAACTGCAGGGGAAAAAAAAAATAAACCAAAAAAATGCTGCTAGTAAGATTGCTTATTACTCCCTTAAGAGCTGCCTAATCAAAAGGCCATTAGCTGTAGATTAGTTTAGGAAGTGAATGGAGATACAGAATCTTTGAAGCAGTAGGGTGCCTTTTATAGTGATCACATTTTGGGTAAGTGACGTCTGAGGTCACTAATGGTGCACATGGTAATTCTCTCCACTTTAGGGCCGAGTCTTGGAATCAGGCTGAAAAACTATCTAGTTTGTTTGTTTCACTTTAGAATAAGTGGGTGCCGGCAATAATCAGACTGATGAAAGTGTGCCCGTGCTTTGCTGCTTTTGCGTTGTACAGGGCAAAGCAATTGGATGACTTAAAGTAGAGTTCCACCCAAAAATGCAACTTCCGCTTTAAGGAAAGGTGAGACCCCCTGACATGCCACATTTGGCATGTCATTTTTTGGGGGGGGGGGGGGGGGTGGATACCCTCTTTTTAGAGGGTTCCAGCTCCCACTTCCTCCCGGGGCACCAGAAGGGAGATCACCTTCCCCCCCTCCCTCTTGACAATCATCTGGGACACGTCACAGGTCCCAGATTTTTGCCCGGCCAGTCACGGTACACAGTGCGGCTCGCCCATGCGTAGTGCCTGCCCAGCTGTGAAGGCACAGCCGGGCGCCCACAGTGACTATGCCGGCGCCGCAGAGAGGAGGGGGAGAGAAACGGGGCTTCGTTCCCCCCGAATCACTGGACCCCTGGACAGGTAAGTGTTATTACAAGTTTATTATTAGATTATTAAAATTTAGCAGCTGCAGTAGTTGTAGCTGCTGACTGTTAATTCTTTTTTTTTTTTTTTTTTTTTAGCGGAACTCCCCTTTAACCACTTTAGGTCCGGAAGAATTTACCCCCTTCCTGATCAGAGCACTTTTTGTGATTCGGCACTGCGTCGCTTTAACTGACAATTGCGCGGTCGTGCCACATTGCTCCCAAACAAAATGGACGTCCTTTTTTTTCTCACAAATAGAGCTTTCTTTTGGTGGTATTTGATCACCTCTGCGGTTTTTATTTTTTGCGCTATAAACCAAAAAATAGCGACAATTTTGAAAAAAAATATTTAAAAAAACATTTGTTTTCCTCAGTTTAGGCCGATATGTATTCTTCTACATATTTTTGGTAAAAAAAAAATCGCAATAAGCGTTTATTGATTGGTTTGCGCAAAGGTTATAGCGTTTACAAAACAGGGGTTATTTTTTTGGAATTTTTATTATTCATTTTTTTTTTACTAGTAATGGCGCGATCAGCGATTTTTATCATGACTGCGACATTATGGCGGACACATTGGACATTTTTGACACATTTTTGGGACCATTGTCATTTATACAGCAATCAGTGCTATACAAACGCACTGATTCCTGTGTAAATGACACTGGCAGTAAAAGGGTTAACCACTCGGGGGCTAAGGAGGGGTTAAGTATGTCCTGGGGAGTGTTTCTAACTGTGGGGGGGCGTGGCTACGTGTGACACGTCACTGATCTCTGCTCCCGATCACAGGGAGCAGAGATCAGTGACACTGTCACTAGGTAGAACATTAGCATCTCCCCGTTCGTCCTCTCCGTGAGTTGATCGCGGGTATCCCCGGGGCGATCGAGTCCGCGGGACCCGCGATCCGACTCACGGAGCTCCCGGCCGGCGCGCACGCAATGGCACGGCGGCAATTTTAAAGGGACGTTAGGGTATGCCCATTTGCCCAGACATGCCATTCTGCCAGCGTACATCGACGTGCGCCGGTCGGGAACCGGTTAATAATTCTAGCACAGAACCTCCTCTGTAACTATACATTTTTTTTTTTTAAAGCATCGCCTATGGAGATTTTTAGGTACCGTAGTTTTTCGCCATTCCACGAGTGTGCGCAATTTCAAAGCGTGACATGTAATATCATCTTTCACATTATACAAAAAAAATTGGGCTAAAAGTTCTGAAACTCAGAAATGCTGTGTAAAAGTTGGACTTTGAAGCGATGTAGAGGAACGATGGCTGCAGATAAACAGGTAATAAAACTTATGTAGGATGATTTGCTATATCTCTGTCTATTATCTGAGGCTAGACACTTCATTAGGTATATGTGAGAGTTTACAACCATTCTGACTACTCCCTTCCCTCCTCGATTGTCCAGTTACACATTTATTTCCAAGGTCCATTTAAGTTAGGAGATTCAGTGTAAAAATCTCTTCCTGCATCGAATAGGTCAATAATAATTTTGTTTTTTTTTTAGAACTGAAGAATTGAATTTAGCTAAATATTTCTAAATGAGTAGGGCTGTTGCTTTAATCACACTTGATTGCGGAATATAATTATATTTTGCCATTTAGAAAAGCTAATGGATTATAGTGATGTCCACATTGCGACAGAGGACACTGATACTGCTGCCCTTTGGCATTAAATACAGACCATGGGCACCATGCTCGCTTGGCATGCATTAAGAGATGGTTAGGGGGGTGGCACTGCATAATGTCATTAAATCCCAAGGCAGTTTTCAAAGTTCAACTTTTCCCCCGAGCCGAAAACCTTTATCTTAGCAAGAGAATGGAAATCAGAATAAAATGAATGGCAGAGGTACCCGGGCACACTGTTGTTATATTTCTGAGCAGTGAATAAATTCAGCTGTTGCTGTTAGTATAATGGGGTCAAGAATATATATATATATAGTAGAAAAAAAAAATCGACTTTTGTATTGCAACTTTAGCAAAAGTTATTGCGACCTCTAATATGTTCCAAAATGACTGGAAGGTAATTCAATCGATAATGGCCAAGGAATGCAGACCTGTGCCCTAATTTGCCGGAACCCCCGGGACACATCTATGTTCCTCAACTTAAGGACCAAATTACTCACTGACATGCAATATGAACCTGCCCAACTGTTCTTGGTCACTGTATAATGCTGGTTACTGGTTCCCCTTATTCTTGCACAGCCAGGCAACACACATCTTCCACTTACACACAGGGCCACTGATAAGGCAGTACAGCCAGCCCTCCTGTACTGGGCAATTCAAGAGGGGGGGGGGGGTGGCAGACACCTGCTGAGCAAGAGGGCTGGCTGTACTGTCTTATTGCAGACACCAGTCCTCTTTTATCATCCCCTGCAACGCTGCCAGCCTCTCCCTCCGGCTACACTACAGGGGAGTGTTTCTAGCACATGCACCCCTTCCATCTGCTGTCTGGGCACCCTTCCTCCACAGCGTTTCTGGCTTCCTTCCTCTCCTCTCCTGCCGGAAGCTGCTGTGGGCACATAGGGGGATGATTCAGGATGGAGAGCAGGGGAAGGGGTCAGTAAATATATTATTTATTGGCCCATTCCTTTCCTGAATAAACACAGTGAGTGATAAGTACCAATCACTCCTGTGTCCATTCATCTCTGAAGCATAGTAAACTATGTTTACTATGTTTTGGTTCGTGAATGAGCAAGAAGCTTCAGCGAGCTTCCAATTTATTCATCTTTTTTAAAAATCGATGTCTTCAGTCACTTCTGTCTGGGGGAGGGGGGGGGGGGTCTGTAAGGTAGGCTGTATGGGGCCCCGTGATTTCTAACAGCAGCCCTGCTTGCACCCAGATACAAGAAGTCAGTCCCTTGGCTTTGTTCTTGTTGTTTTGTTAGGGGTAACAACTTGGATAGGGTAGAGGAATTTATGGGATGCCCAACTTGACTTGAAGAACACAGGTGAGGACAACTATATACAGAGATGAGATTCTGGACTGTTCTCCTTTTTGGGCACACTCAGTCTTTAAGGATCAGTAGCAAAAGTCCCTTACAGACTAGGAGCTCTTAGAAAATAGCACAAGAGGTTGCAAAACTGCATGCAGGAGTATCTCTTCTCCTATTGTAGAACTGCTTCCAGCTCCACTGCTTGCAGGTACTACCAGCCCACCCGGCTGCTCTGAAGATCTCCCAGGGCAAGGAATTAAAGGGTTAAGCACAGAACTGTCCTTTGAAAGCTTGATACATGTGGCAGTCTCTCCCCTTGTGAATCCCTGGGTGTGCTGATGTACTCATTCTGTCCTCCTTGCTCCCACTGCTCTCAGGCAAGAATCCTGTTCAAACCATGATGCTGAATCGATCTTCCTAAGGTAGCCCGAGCCCAGCCTGGAGGCAAAGGTCCCCTCTAGACCTAGGGGACCCCTCCTAGGCCACCAACAGCCTCCTCAGCACTCCATCTTCCCCAGACTCCCCTGCTGGCTTGGCTTCACCATATTTAAAGTCTGACTCAGCCACCCTGCCAGGACATTTTGCCTGTGGATTGGCTAAGTTCCCTCAAGTATGCAGATCAGCTCTCCTGGCCTGCTCCCACTAACTTCCAGAAGTTTCTCCAAACTTCCAGATCCAGGGGGAGGTACCAGAGACCTGCCTCTGTGAGTCATCCAGCCTGACCTGCAGTACCGGTAAACCCTGACCCAATTTCAGATTCACAAACTAACAACGAGTCACTAACACTAGTAGCGCACTAGAGGGTACTACATTAGTTAAAGTGTATGTAAACTCAATAACAAAAATGTAGTATATTGCCGATTACCAGTCCTTAGATGTGGTGGCCAAAATGGTTTTCTTTTTATTAGCTTTATTTCACCTGGTGATCCTGCCAGAAACAAACTTGCTGCCCTATTGTGACCATGTTCACTAACTGTACCTTAGCATTGCCACCCAGGGACAGGTTAGCTGTCTTATCAATTCTCTCTGTCCTAAATCCACACGTCCTTGGACCAAGATAGAACGTACGGGTTGCTAAATGGGAGTTTTTTTGGCTAGGCTTCTCGGTGGCCCAAATGCCCTACAGGTATGACAACAACATTAAAAGAGAAATATGGCAATCGGGGTTTTTGTAGAATCACACTTACCTAGCTGGATGCAGCATCGCTCTAACACTGAGAGCCAAGTGATCAAACACTGCCGATCGCTTGGTTCTCAGAGCTCCCTGAGCAGAGAGCAGCTGGCTGAGAGGCTGAGCCGGATGCCGGTCCAGAAATGTGGGCGGATCCCAACCATATGGTCACAAACTTGCCCGTGCCTGGACCGGCTCTGCTGAAAAATGGGTCACAGGAGTGCAGAATGAACTGGACTCCTGTGATCCACAGGAGAAGTACAGCCAAACAAGCTTTGGTTGTACTTTTCCTTTTAATGTACATTTGACAAAGCTGCACAGTTTTTTGCCGTTGCCCCTTGACTTCATAGGTCGTATTCTGGAAAAGGTGAACTTTGCCTTTAAATTTACCTGGAGCTGGGTTTTAAACATACCATTTAAAGAAAATACGCTAAAACCTCACTAGATGAACCAAGTTCTGTATCTAACAACCCTCACCTTTTGTCTCCCCAGCATCAAGTTCTTGAGTGTGGTAGAGGTACCTTTTAAATGTAATAACTTCTCGGGTTGCAGAATTATTGGAATGAAAAACGTCAAGAAGATCTTCAGAACACTTTTGACAGTTACAACCTTAACTCGCCTTTTATCCTCACACATAAGAGGAAGTTTGGTAGCGTCTGTTGTCATCCTCCAGTGGGATTAATTTAAACATCAAAATCAAGCTGTTAGTTTCAGCCTGGTAACGCCAGCGATAGGGGGTTGTGAGAAATTTTATGAGTCTGTTGATAGAGATCCAGTTCAAACATCAGGACATTAATTATAGAAATGAGGAATGATGGGAAGATGGGGAAATGGTTTTCTTTCATTGGTTTTATATTCGTAGCAATACTGTCAATGAGTGCGAGAGACAGAAGTACAGTTAGGAAAAAAAGTATTCGATCCCCTGCTGATTTTGTACGTTTGCCCACTGACAAACAAATGATCAGTCTATAATTTTAATGGTGGGTTTATTTTAACAGTGAGAGACAGAATAACAACAAAAATATCTAGAAAAACATATTTCAAAAAAGTTACAAATTGATTTGCATTTTAATGAGTAAAATATTAAGTATTTGATCCCTTATTAATCAGCAAGATTTCTGGCTCCCAGGTGTCTTCTATAGAGGCAACAAGCTGAAATTAGGAGAACTCTGTTAAAGGGAGTGCTCCTAATCTCAGCTTGTTACCTGTATAAAAGACACCTGTCCACAGAAGCAATCAATCAGATTCCAATCTCTCCACCATGGCCAAGACCAAAGAGCTGTCAAAGGCTGTCCGGGACAAGATTGTAGACCTACACAAGGCTGGAATTGGGCTACAAGATCATCGCCAAGCAGCTTGGTGAGAGGTTGACAACAATTAGTGCGATTATTCACAAATGGAAGAAACACAAAAAAACTGTCAATCTCCCCCAGTCTGGGGCTCCATGCAAGATCTCACCTTGTAGAGTTTCAATGATCACGAGAACGGTGAGAAATCAGCCCAGAACTACACGGGAGAATCTTGTCAATGATCTCAAGGCAGCTGGGACCATAGTCACCAAGAAAATAATTGGTAACACGCTACGTCTTGAGATACTGAAATCCTGCAGCGCCCGCTATGGCCCCATGCTCAAGAAAGAGCATGTATAGGCCTGTCTGAAGTTTGCTAATGAACATCTGAATGATTCAGAGGAGAACTGGATGAAAATGTTGTGGTCAGATGAGACTAAAATGGAACTCTTTGGCATCAACTCAACTCAACCTGTCTGGAGGAGGAGTGCTGCCTATGACCCCAAGAACACCATCCCCACCGTCAAACATGGAGGTGGAAAGATTATGCTTTGGGGGTGTTTTTCTGCTAAGGGGGCAGGACAACTTCACCGCATCAAAGGGACAATGGATGGGGCCATGTACCATCAAATCCTGGGCATTAAAAATGGGTCGTGGATGGGTATTCCAGCATGACAATGACCCAAAACACATGGCCACGGCAACAAAGGAGTGGGTCAAGAAGAAGCACATTAAGGTCCTGGAGTGGCCTTGCCAGTCTCCAAACATTAATCCCATAGAAAATATGTGGACGGAGCTGAAGGTTCGAGTTACCAAACATCAGCCTCGAAAGCTTATTGACTTGGAGAGGATCTACCAAGAGGAGTGGGACAAAATCCCTCCTGAGATGTGTGCAAACCTGGTGGCCAACTACAAGAAACCTATCACCTCTGTGATTGCCAACAAGGGTTTTGCCACCAAGTACTAAATCATCTTTTGCGAAGGGGTCAAATACTTATTTCACTCATTAAAATGCAAATCAATTTATAACTTTTTTGAAATGCATTTTGCTTTGCTTCCAACAGTCAAGGCTGCATCTCATCAAGACTTGAGGGACTGTCTATTAGAAATATGGTAATATACGATCACTGTGCAGGAAGCACAGGCTGTAATATAAGGGAATATGGCTGTTCTTTTCTATTGAATTAAAAACTATTTAAAGATATGTTATAAAAATGTATTTAACAAAGCTACAGTTTTCCATCAAGCCATCATTTCAGATTCCATAAACCACACAGACCAAACATTTTTTCTGACCTGTCCTTCGTCTGCTACCTAGTAAACATTAGGTACCGGCACTTGTTGCCTTTTGAGAAAATTAAACCCCAGCAGCAGACCTTATCTGCGGCAGAACATAAATAAATTAAAGCACTTGGAAACTGCTTGGTCGACATTCCATCGTAAAACGTATCGCAGAAACTGAAATGACCTTAATGTATGTCTCGAAGGAGAATGGAGATGGGATATGTTGGAGATGTAAAGATACATTATGGGATTTAGAAGTGTTCAGACTGGATTACTATTTCATCTAAGAGGACTTGTGGAACAAGTAGTTGGGTTTTAGAGGTACGCTCCCGGTAATGGAATGAAAAAATGATCTGGAAAAAAAAATCATTTGCTTTTTGGAACACGTTCAAGCTGTAGCCAACAAAAATCATAACAGGAGCAGATTTAGCTCCAAGCTAATGTGGATAGGCCTGTCTGTTTAGAGGACATATCACCTCCACACTAAAAACATCAATGTTTGAGGGCAATACATAACACGGCTGCAATGGATCTGAAATTTCTTATGTTAATGGAAACATCTAAAATGTCAACGCAGTACCCTGTACAAATTACCATTTGTTTTAAATTCCCTATGATAAACAGCAGCAAATGTCCTGGCTACTGCTAAGGTGTTCTTGGACTGCAACCCTATAAATGTATATCTGCAGTATGAGATCATCTACTGCACTGTTGTTTGCTGGTCTCACCAGGTTTGCAGTGAGATTTGGTCTCCTTGCTGGAGAGGAAGATGTACCCGAGGACCTGCAGTGCACGGATCTACCTGCTTCTGCTTCATCCATTTTGTCAATATGTGCTTCCTTCATCTCTCCTTCTGCTTCTTCAATATCCCCCCATGAGACATCACTAATCAGGGGGCAGCTATGACATGAGAAGGCAAAGCCCTTCTCTATTTACAAGATAGCCACCTCCTAGCGAGCCAGGCCTTCTCATCCAACATCAGTGCTTGACCCCACAAATGTGCTTTTGGAAGAATGGTCAAACTCTCTCATAGACACACTCCTAAACCTTATGGACAGCCTCCCCAGAAGAGCTGAAGTTGTTATAGCTGCAAATGGTGGACCAACTCAATATTGAACCCTACAGACTAAGACTGGGATGCCATTAAAGTTCATGTGTGTGTAGAGGCAGGTGTCCCAATACTTTTGACAATATAGTGTATCTAATTATTTGCTGAAGCCTGAATGAATAGCTCAGTCCGCAATCCCCCAGGCCATATATGTTGGTTTCTCAACCTTGAACACAACTGTCTCCTTGGAAGACAATCGTTTTCTTTGATAAATGGCACTTTAACCTCCAACAAAAATAGAGGAAAACGACTGTCAACTTTTTCAAATTAAATACAACTTTTATGACTTCCAAAATCACATCTACTGTATAGCCTGGCTGTGTCTGCTTGAATAATGGACACGCTGAAAAAAGAACGAGACCTATCCATTTCAAATTGGCTCCAGTTTAGTGTTCATTTCATCTTTGTACATTTCTGTGCTTTTTACATTTCAATGGCTGTAACTTAACCCTTTATTGTGCCTTTTAGAGTCTCTGGACAGAAAGGATAAAAAAAAATTTCCTACCATGGGCACAGCAACACAGTAGATGCATACCTTAACTAAAAGATATTTTGTTTGCTAAAGCACTGTGTTATAATGAATCATAAATGTCATCCTTTGTTGCATTTCAGTCAGGGCCATCTTAATAGCATCATGGGCCCCTGGGCAAAGTAATTATATGGGGCACCTACAAGCTTGCCTCAATTAACGCACCTACTCTAAGAATTATCGTACAATATTTCTACTTTACAGCGTGTCACTTGCTACTGTCCCTGGGCCCTGCCACCAGATTCAGCGTGTCAATTGCCACCTGTCCCATCACCAGATTCAGCGTGTCAATTGCCACCGTTACCTACCTCCAGATTCAGCATGCCACTTGCACCATTACCTATCACTGGATTCAGTGTATCACTTGCCACCCATCCCCTGCCACCAGATTAGACGTGTCACTTGCCACCCATCCCCTGCTTTTAAGTTCACTAATTAGAAAGGAAACACTTTGACAGCAGTTGAACTACAGCCTGATAAGATAATATTCCTTAAAGATAATAAATAATCATTGTCAAGAATAAGTGATAAAACATCCTATACTGGTGGTTTTAAAATAATTATGTGGAATATGGGAAAGTTATGCACATTAATTTAGTTTGACAGGGTGAAAAAGGTCTGCTTGTGCCCTCATTAAAACTGTTAAAATACACTGAATAAGAAGAACACTGATGTGTATGTATGCATGTATTGATAATTAGACAATATTGATAGTTAGCTTTGGGTATGTTTGTGTATGTTTTATATATATATAATGTAAATAATACAGTACCTTTTTGTGAAACCAATATATGAATACATACACATAGGATTTTATAGTGAAAAACAATAAAACATATATAACACATAAGGTGGGGTTATTACAAGTATATTTTCCCAAAGTCATAAATCTGTTATCCTTGAGTTGGTAAAGTCTTATCAGGACAAGGAGGGTTTGATTTAACATGACTGGGTGCCATACTGTCTCTAAACAAGTATTGTAATAGGTAAAACCATAGACAAAACCAGTTATAAATCATTTTAATAAACATATAGGAATTCTGGGAATTAATAAGTTTGTCTGGTTGTATAACAGGTGTGAGATTTATGGTTAGTTACATTGACGTAGATCTTAGCTTGCATTGTAAGAAAACTGTATAAATTAGACCTGTATCTTGTAATACTTTGAACATAAACCTGTATGTTCCCAGCTGTTGTTAATAAACCTGCATCACTGAAGTCCTGCCTGGTTCAATACGTTATTATTCTACTTCACATGTCAAAGCAATCCAGCAGCTATTTAGCCACTAGGATTAGTTTTAAATTGTAGAGCATCGTTGGCAGAAAAAAATAAAAAGATGATGCCTGTCCTGTAGCTGCAGGCATCATCCCGGTATCACCACTGATAGTTATATGATGTCCTACTGGTGGGAAGTGGTTATTGAATGCTGTAGATGAAAACACTTGACAATGACTTATGAAGCATTAACATGTAGCCTCTATGAAAGTTTATTGATTGGGTTTATATATACCTTAACCCCTTTGCTGCCAGGCCCTGTGCTCCATTTTGTACACTCAGGTGGCCAGACCATTTTTGCAATTTTTCCTTTGCTTTTTTATTTTTCACTTATAGCTTTCAGAATTTGTGAAAGACCCCCCCAAACAATATATTTTCTGAAAGCACATGATCAGTAGAATAAAACTGAGATCTGCTTGACAGAGTCTGCTCCATGTGAAAGGAGTCTTACCAGGAGCGGCCGGTCCATTAGGGGCACAGGGGCGCCACCCCCCTGCAGGGCGCCGGACTCATGAGTTTTTTTTTCAAGCCACATGATTAGAGCCTGAGGCTCTAATTGGCTTGAAAAAGGTTGGGCTCGGGCACATAGCATTGCACCCCGACCCACTCACTTGTGACAAAAGCAAATTAATATTCGCTATTGTCTTCCAGCTTCTCCTGCTGGCCAATCAGGACAAATCGGGTTGACCGGGAGGAGAAACTGAGGTATCCATGGAGGGATGAGTGCAGGGGGGGGGCATCACCGTGGAGGGGTGAGTGCAGGGGGGGACTGTCACTGTGGAGGGGTCAGTGCAGGGGGGGACCATCACCGTGGAGGGGTGAGTGCAGGGGGGGGAACTGTCACCGTGGAGGGGTCAGGGCAGGGGGGGGGACCATCACCGTGGAGGGGTGAGTTTGGGCAGACCTGAGGGGTCTTAATATGTTTGTGTTTTATTTTTACATTTTGTTACTTTTTACAGTTTTTTTTTTTTTTTACAGTCATTATATAATTTTTTTTTGGGGGGGGGGAGGGTTGGGGGGGTCTTTGGTGAGATATCAGAGGTCTAAACAGACCCCCATATCTCTTTTTTTGAGACTTTGAGATTCCATTGATTCATAAACTGACAGTCTGATACATTGTAACTCTCGCGGTTACTATTATCAGATGTCAGTGGGCATATAGGAGCGATCATGGGGATCGCTGCATGCGCCCAGGGTGCTACACTGAGGGTGGTGGTAAACACATATTACCAAGCCCCCCTAAGCCCAAACATCACCCGCACCTGCACCGCTACACCCCCTCCCCCCGCCATGATCCCCAGCCTGTTAGTTTACCCAAGCAGAAGCTGCAGGCTATGGGATGCCGCCGGAGCAGGGATGGATCAGGGGTGCTGAAGCTGGTTTGGGGGGCTGAGTGATGAGGGGACACATCTGGAACCCCCCAAGCCCCCAGCAGCACCTGAAGCCAAGGGGAGCGGCAGAGGAGAGATGCCAGCATATGATGGTGGCTGCGGGGGATCGAATTTGGGGGGGGTCAGATCGGGTGTGGGATGGGTCAGTGTTGGGGGGGAGAAGGGGGTTGAAGGGGAGAGGAGAGTGGGGGGAGTAGTTTTAGGTAGAAGGGAGCTGCGGGAGGTGGAGAGGCTGGGGACAGGGAAGCAGCGACATGGAGGGGGGGTGCGGTCACATTAGGGGTTAATAACTCTGATCAGCCGGTTGTAATCCACTTATCAGAGTTATAGAATTGTTCAGCAGAGTCTTTGAATTGAAGTCTTTCATTGAAGTGACCATAAGCTTATAGGAGAGGGAGAAAGGAGGTCCGTACGTCGTACTGACCTGGCCACCTGCAAGCCCTTTTGTAGGTCTGTACGTTGTATGGACTTGGCAGTGAAAGGGTTAAGGCTGGGTGGTAGATTTAATCAAAAATATCAGTAATCACCAGGTAGTAATAGATGTGTTCAACTCCCATCGCCTTTATATATCCTGGGGTTGCTCCAGAAAGGGCATGTTGACAATATCTCTTTAATGACCAGACCATGTAGATTTTTACTCACTAACCTTTGGTTGAAAGTAAACCTAAAATAAATAAATGACTTAAGATCACCAAGTTTTCTACGCTACTAAAGAGCATATAGGAGAACCTTCTTACCGCATAGCAACTTTTGAAATTGTTTTAAAGTCTCAGGGAAACCTTGCTAAAACCAATTCACTGGGGATCAATGGGACGCTCCTTATATTGGTAGTCACTGAAAAGAATCCCTCGCTACAGTGGAAGTCAAAATGCTACTCTTGCAGACAGGTAGAAATATCACTGATGTCATGCTGTTGACTCTTCCAAATGGGTCTGGCAGTATCAGATGAGAGGTCAACTAGCCACATTTCAAGGAACCCCTAGCAACCTCTGGAGGAACACTAGGGGTCCACATGTGGGCGGAGCCTCCTCACCCTGCATGAGGGGGTTCCTTACCTCTTGTGTTTGTGCTCATCAATGCCCGGGACCAGGCAGGGCCATGTTCATGTGAAAGTCAACATTAGGGTGAAACCCTGATTAGAGATGAGCCATACACTGTGTGCAGTCGTGTAACATACAGAGTTCCCCTGTAAAGCATTCTGTTCCATGTCCCTACACACTTTGCTCGATTAATGTTGCATTTAGGAGGGACACCGCTGAGCCTATGCCCTCTCCACTAGTCCAGCATATCTCTGCCACCTCATTCCCAGGGACAGAATGGGATCCCGTTGTGCACTAGCACGGACCTCATGTGTGCACATAAGACAAAACAAAAATTCCCCAGTTGTACCTCCGGAAAGCTGCCACTCTACTGAGAAGTATCTAGCACTAGGTGCCTTGCCCCCCGTCCTCTCCCCCATCCAAGTGTGTGGCCCCTTGTAAGTCCGATGGACTGCAGATGTGCCTGTGGGGCACGGAGGGATACGTGTGGTCTCTGGGATCTCTGGGCCTTCATGTTTTTAAACAATCTGGTTCGTGTGGTGCATCTCCACCATATCATCCACTCAATGAATCTAAATCCCCCCTGAAGAAGACCAATGGGTCGAAATGCATCGGGGTATTCATGTGGATATTAATTTGATGATACGCCATTCATCTGGGGGCCCTTCTAGCCATGGTTGATGTTTTATGCCGATGTTTGTTACACGTAAACCAGAGTCTGTATTTTATAATAAATTTGTTGTATATTCAAATTCCTTATGAACTTGATTTATTTTATTGTTACAATAATATTCAATGTATTGCTGCCTAAAAAACCCACTGGGGAATTTTTGTTTTGTCTTTTTTGTATTATACTTTTGGGTTGTGCAGCCTCGAGTGCTCTCGCATATGTGTTTTCTCCAATGTGTGCACATACTAACATCCTTCTTCTGTCCTGTACCTTACAGCTGGATACTTGGGGTCTCTGTACCATGGGTTCAGTCCCGACTGCTTTTGGCGAACTGACTGCTATGAAGGGAGCCAGAGCACCAACCTCCTTGCTACCAGAGGATCTGTCACCTGAGCCTGGTACCGCTCCTCGCTGGCTGGCTGCCATTCATTTCCCACCAGTTCATGGTTGCCAACTATTCTCCTACTCGGACTCTCCTGCCGAGTTAAACCTTTGTAGTAGCCTTCCTCCTGTACCCCACTTGAGACCAGGCTCAAGAACAGTTAACACAGCTTAACTTGAGGGCTGCAAAGGTACAGTCCACAAACATTTAGGTCCCTAACTAACTAGATCTCAGTTGCCCAGGCATGCCTTTGCAGGTATAAGTCCATAATGACAAAGTCTTTAGCAGGTAGGATCCCTTAGGGTGGTGATGATCAAGGGTTGCTCCAGGTTACATCCTCTTCTGGACTGGACCTTCTTTTTCCCATGCATTCCCGCTTGCTCTCTGAGTCTGGCTTTCCTGATTTAGAGGTTAGACAGGGAGGAGGGCAAAACCCAAAAAGGCCAGGAAACCAGCAGACTCAAAGTTAACCATTCCCCACCTGGGCAGCCCTTACTCCCTAACTAACAGCAACCCACCATGTAGGCACCTGCCTACACACAGAACACTGGTTAAGAATGGCTGTTCTAGACCCAGCAAATACTCACCTATGTCCTACAGCTCTACAGTTCCAAGGAGTCCAACCCACTTTTTTTAACCATGGCTCTTGTAACCAGAAGTACTGGCTGTTTGTCTCTATCTGAGAACTAAATCAAAGTCCTAGGCAGCCAAATCCCAATGCATCTTATATATAAACAAGCTTTCTAGAGTCAAACTGATTGAGATGAGCAAAAACTCATCGAGGCCCTTAGCTTTTCAGATAAGGGCAATATTCAACAAAGAGCGCAATTTCTTAAATTCAGTAACCTAATGTGACCAATTAGAGATCACTCAGCTGAAGCCAGACCTGGGCAGAATGAATTCTTACTGGTTACTTCAAGCAACTGAATTTCAGAATCAGTTTTCTTCACAGAAAATGGCCATATGTTTCATAAAAGTCCTTCTTGTCCACCACAAATGTTCAGCCTGGTGCACCATGCCAGCAAGGCCATGGGCATTTTCTCCCTCCCATTTAGCAAAACAATCTGACATTTTCTGAATGTATTCCATGTTATAAACCTTTTGGACGTGCTTCAAAAACACCATTAGCATCAAACTCTGCTCTGAAATTATGTTGTTTATGAAAAGTAGGGGGCTTGACACTGCATTTTGAAAAATACTCACTTCCATTGTATATCGCCAGCGACAAAGAACAGAGCTAGCAGATATTGGCAGTGTTATGACCCATATGCTTGTTTGGAATAATTAGATAATTAAAAGCAAAATAGCCAGTCAAAGAAATACTAACGCAGATCTGAGAAAGCAACTGCAGACTGTCATAGGGAGGCCACTGCCAAGCCTCGTTTCTCAGTGTGCAGTCGATTTCCTACAACTAGCACAACAATCTTGTATTTGTTTTCACTTTCCCTAATGTGCCAAACTTCACCAAAACAAAAGACTCATTGTTAGCGGGGTGGCAAAGGCGTGGAGGGGAAACGTACCGTTAGGTGTCATGTCTACACATTATAAAGGCAAAAAACAGAAAAAAATAATTACTGGTATAGTGTAATATTTTTGTATCAATGCGGACCTTTATGTGCCTGCTTAAATATATTCCTGACACATAACAGCAGCAGAATTTTTCATAAAACGAATACACAGGGCTTTATTTCAACGGGAACGCAGTTCCGGCACCTCCAGCAATGAATATATATAATGGCAAGGGATGCTGGGGTGTGCTGGAGGGTCTGTTGATGCTGGCTGCTGGGGAATCTATTGTCGCTGGTGGGGAGGTCTATTGTTGCTAGTGGGGGGGGGGGTCTTATGTTGCTGGGGGGAGGTAATTGTTGCTGGAAGAGATCTACTGTTGAGACAGAGGTCTATTGTTGCTGGCTCCTGGGGGGTCTATTGATGCTGGCTGCTGGGAGATCTGTTGTTGCTGCTGGTGGTCTGTTGTTTCTGGGGTGGTATTTTGTTGCGGGGGTCTATTGTTGCTGGGGCGTCTATTGTTGCTGGGGTGGGTTCTATCATTGCTGAGGGGGGGGGGGGTTTACTGTTGCTGGGGTGAGGTCTATTGTTGCTCACTGCAGGGGATCTATTTTACTGTCTTTCTTGTTATCATTAGATTGTAAGCTCTAAGGAGCAGGGCCCCCTGATTCCTACTGTATCAAATTGTATTGTATTTGTACTGTCTACCCTCAAGTTGTAAAGCGCTACGTAAACTGTTGGCGCTATATAAATACTGTATAATAATAATAATAATTAAAGCGGAACTTTAGTCATTTTTTCATCTCTCCATCTATTACATTTTCTGCCCTTGTTGTTTTAACTTTGCATAGTAAAACTTTTTTTTTTGGCCTAAATTTATGAAGAAATTCGATTTTTTTAAAAAATTTTGATTGGATATGTTTTATAGCAGAAAGTAAACAGTATTTATTTTTTTTTAATTTTCAGTCTTTTTTGGTTTATATAATAAAGAATTAAAAAATGCAGTGGTGATCAAATACCATCAAAAGAAAGCTCTATTTGTGGGAAAAAAAATATATGCAATATATGCAATTTGTGTACATTGTTGCATGATCATGCCAGTAAAAATAATGCAGTGCTGAATAGCGAAAAATGCTGTGGTCATGAAAGGGGGTAAAAGCTTCCGAGGCTTAACGATGGCCTCCCATTAAAAAATATGTGCTGCACAATTTAATCAGCTGATCAGAAGGTGCATAAAACTTGATGAATTTAGAATTGAGGGCTGTAGTAGCAGTGAGAGGCCCAAGAACAGCAAAGTTAAAATTAAAAAAAAAATGTGGTTTAACCACTTGCCTTCCAAGCCAATTCTAATGCCCCGTACACATGGTCGGACATTGATCGGACATTCCGTCAACAAAATCCATGGAATTTTTCCGACGGATGTTGGCTCAAACTTGTCTTGCATACACACGGTCACACGAAGTTGTCGGAAAATCCGATCATTCTAAACGCGGTGACGTAAAACACGTACGTCGGGACTATAAACGGGGCAGTAGCCAATAGCTTTCGTCTCTTAATTTATTCTGAGCATGCGTGGCACTTCGTGCGTCGGATTTGTGTACACGCGATCGGAATTTCCGACAACGGATTTTGTTGTCGGAAAATTTTATAGCCTGCTCTCAAACTCTGTGTCGGAAATTCCGCTGGAAAATGTGTGATGGAGCCTACACACGGTCGGAATTTCCGACAACAAGGTCCTATCACACATTTTCCATCGGAAAATCCGACCGTGTGTACAGGGCATAACACTTCTATCCTACATGTAAAAATCATCATTTTTTTTGCTAGAAAATTACTCAGGATCCCCACAAATTATATATATATTTTTTAGCAGAGACCCTAAGGAATAAACGACAGTCGCTGCAACCTTTTATGTCACACGGTATTTGCATAGCAATTTTTCAAACGCGATACTTAAAAAACTCCATAGGCTACGCTTTAAAAATATTTACAGGTTACAAATTTAGCATTACAGAGTGCTAGAAATATTGGTCTCACTCTAATGTTCACGGCGATACCTCACATGTGTGGTTTGAATGTCGTTTACACATGCGGGCGCGACCTACGTCCTCGTTGGCTTCTGCGTGCAAGCGCGCGGGGACGGGGGCGCTTTCTTTTTAAAATTTTTTTTATTTTAGGTGTTTTTATTTTTACACTTCCCTTTTTTTATTTTTTACTTTTTCATCACTTTTTTTCCTATTACAAGGTATGTAAACATACCTTGTAATAGGAATAGGGAATGACAGGTCCACTTTATGGAGAGATTTGGGGTTTATAAGGCCCCAGATCTTTCCTCTATGCTAGAAAGACTGATATGAAAAAAAAAAAATTGATCTCAGGCTTTTCAACAAAAAAACTGCAGTGTTTACATCTGCCGGCGCCGGGAAGTGACGTCATTACGTCGCTTCCACACTCCGAGGCTCATAGAGATGGACTGGAGATAGAGAGGCAGCTCTATGGTAAACTTCCCCTCCCGTCATCTGTAAAAGCAATCAAGTGGCAAAACAGCCGCTATGATTAGGGAATCGCCTGCTGAAACCAAGGATATCTGGATGATGCCTGCCATTGCAGACATCATTCAGATATCACCACTTCAAGTCCCTGACGTCATATGACGGCGGCTCAGGGGAAGTGGTTAAAAACTAGTGGTGGTAATAAAACTATGGTCTCCCATTAAAAAAACAATATGTGCTGACTCTCACACTGTACATTGCTCTCTTAGGCATCCAGGCCTTGCCTCATCCTATACAGTCATTCAAAACTCAAACCCTCATTGCTGCTAGGCTACCTGTTGCAAGGCGATAGAAAATCACCCAACCACTTCATCTTCAAGATGTTATCCATATTCTCAAAGACCATCTCCTACTGGAATTCTCTTATGCTAAAGCCCATCCTACAGCTTCTAAATGTCACAGCCAATGGGCCTTATGGCTGGCAGACAACAGAAGCTTTCCAGTCTTCTAACTTCACCTCACCTTTCAGTTTGTTTCTCCTTCTTTAGAGCCTAAAGCCCCATTACGACTAACACATATATTTTAAGTTCTAAGGGATCTTCTTGGGGAAGTTGCCCACTCGCGGTATGGCTGGATTACTTTGCTGCTCTTATCGTTATTGATGCAATGTTGGAAACTATGACTTTTGTGCTCAATTTCTTTGTATCTTTTTATTATTTGCGCTATAAACAAAAAAAAAGACCGACAATTTTGAAAAAAAAATTGCTATGAAACATATCCAATAAAAAAATGTAAAAAAATCGAATTTCAATTTGGGCCAATATGTATTCTGCTACATATTTTTGGCAAAACAAAAATCCCAATAAGCGTATATTTGTTGTTTACAAAAGTTTTATTTGGAAGTTGTACAGAAATATAAAATAAAATATATAGATGTCAACAGTGTATATCACAATGTTACAGCGATGTTGTCATTAGAAAAGAGGATTTAGATATGTTTCTGGATCATAATTTCTAGTTACAGACATGAAACTATAGCCTCGATATGTACATAAACAAGCTAATACAAGAGCCCTATATTAATCTGTTGTCCAATAGGACCACTTATTTTTATGTATATGTATCGTATCATTAAGGGTGTGGTATATCCATTCTACAGTTTTGACAGATTCCATTCTGGACATGACTTGTTGCCAATGTAGGTTATTGGATTTCCAATTGTAAGCAATCATCCAGAGGATGGAGCTGCATAGAGAATGGATTAATCTGGAATATGGAGGGGGGACGTTTGGAACATTGGCAAATAATAAACATATTTGTGGTGAGGGTTTGATTTTCTGCTTAGAGGAAGATTCAATTATTTCAAAGGCCTTACGCCATATTAATTCTAGATGGGGGCATGACCAGAATATGTGTAAGAGAGTACCTGGGGCAGAGCAGCCTCTGAAGCAATTTGGGGACACCGAGGGGTAGAATGAATGTAATTTCACTGGGGTTAAGTACCATCTTGAAAAAACTTTAATTGGGGTTTCTCTGAATGATATAGCTTTGTTACTCTTACGTAAATTATCGGACATAGACGTCCAGTCTTCCACGCTGAATGCGGTGCCCAAGTCCGACTCCCATTTAATCATCTGAGAGGACTTTTCTGGGACTCCAACACCGTTTAGGAAATTATAAAGTTTTGATACCAAACCCCTATCTTTGGTAAGGGAGATACAGATTTGCTCGAACACTGTGTTGGAGGGGGTCGTAGAGAGTGCAAAACACTCAGCATAGAATCCTTTAATCAGTTGGAAATGGTGTAGTTCTGAGGGAGGGAGGCCATGTGTAGATTGTAGAGAAGAGAATGGAGTGAAATTCCATTTTAGTTGTAGTGATCTAAGTGTGGTAAGATTTTTGTTAATCCAGGTTAGGAAGGGTCTTTCGTTATTATATGCATGTGGGAATCTGGGGTCACCTAAGAAGGATGCTAAAGGTGGGGTGTTAGAGGAAAGCTTGAAGGTGTCTTTATATTTGTTCCAGAGTTGGAGAAAGTGGGCAACTATAATATTTAATTTGGAGAGTTTACTGTATGATGTGGTGTTAGACCATAATATACCTTGTAAGTACAGTGGTTTAATAGAGGCAGTTTCAAATTTCTTCCATGGGGTCTCGTGAGTAGGGGTGAACCATTGAGAAAGCTGGGTTAGTCTTGCAGCAAGGTAATATAACCATATGTTGGGAAGACCTAGACCACCTGCAGCATGGGGTCTATGCATTAGTGTATAGCTGCATCTGGGTTTTTTACCTGCCCAAATAAATTTGTTGATATTTCTTTGGATAGAGAATAATTTGGACTTTGGGATGTTAATTGGAAGGGTACGAAAAAAAATATAAAATTTTAGGTAGGATAGTCATTTTGATGGCACATATTCTACCTAGAAACGAGATATGAAATGATGACCAAGAGTTGAGGGTAGTGTTGATGTTTGAAAAAAGGGGGATGTAGTTAGACTTATATAATTGATTGTAAGTAGGGGTAATAGAAACGCCAAGATACTTAAATGAATTAGAGCACCATATGAAAGGGAAATTACTTGATAATAAATTTTTTGTGTTTTGAGGAAGATTAATTGACATGGCAGAACATTTGTTCATATTTATTTTGAGGCCAGAGATGTCATGAAAAAGTTTCAGTTCTTTAAGGAGAGATGGGAT
The DNA here is from genome assembly GCA_037952835.1 of Lithobates septentrionalis. Classification (NCBI taxonomy): domain Eukaryota; kingdom Metazoa; phylum Chordata; class Amphibia; order Anura; family Ranidae; genus Lithobates; species Lithobates septentrionalis. The sequence goes on along the minus strand of JBBDGP010003086.1, from coordinate 631,085 downwards.
AGAGGTGATAGGTTCAGTAAGGAGTATAAGGGCATCATCCGCGTATAGGCTGATTTTAAATTCGTTTTCCCCTTTAGTGTATCCTTTTATATCATAGTTGTTTCTTATTTTGTGGGCTAATGGTTCAATAGCAAGGGCGAATAAAAGTGGGGAAAGGGGGCAGCCCTGTCTGGTCCCTCTACTGAGGGGGAAAAATTCTGAGTTGTGACCTGGGATTTTAATTCTAGTCTGGGGATTATGATAAAGGGCATTAAATCCCAGCAAAAAATTATTCGAAATCCCAAATTTAGGTAGTAAATAATTAAGGTACGACCAGCTAACGCTGTCAAACGCCTTATGAATATCCAGACTTAGGAGGCAAAGCTTCCGTGAAAAAAGATTTGCATCTTGAATAATGTTAGTGACCAGTCTAACATTATCAACAATTTGTCTTCCAGGGATAAAACCTGTTTGGTCAATGTGAATTAGATTTGTGATAACCTTTGCCAGTCTGTCTGCAAGTAATCTACCAAAGATCTTAAGGTCATTGTTTAAGACTGATATAGGGCGAAAATTTTGGGGAAGAGAGTGATCTTTAAGTGGTTTGGGAATTAGAGACAAATTCGCTAGGAGCATCTCATTGGGGAATTGTCCACCGTTCAAAATGTGATTAAAAAGGTTAGTTAGGTGGGGGGTTAGGAGAGGGGCAAATTTTTTATAATATGAAGAAGAGAATCCATCAGGGCCTGGGGCTGTGGAGGTTTTAAGGGATTTAATAATATTGGTTAGTTCTAGTTCTGAACAGGGAGCGTTCAACTGTTCAATCTGCTGTGGGGTGAGAGAGGGTAATCTGATGTCATCTAGCCACGATCTAGAGGATTTGTCTGTAGGGGGCTGAGGGCTTGAGAGAAGATCTTTATAAAAAGTGGAGAATATCTTAAGTACTTCTTGAGGGTGTGTGATCATATTTCCTTTGGAATCTCTGAGTTTATATGTGTGTGGGGGTTTGTGTTCATGATTAAGTTTTTTGGCAAACATAGATGAGGGAGAGTTACTATGTAATAAAAATTTAGCCTTGGAAAATCTTAGTGATTTCTCTGTGTTTGCTGAAAGAATAGCATCTAAAGCTTTACGTTTGTCTTGAATTTGTTTAGTGATTTCTGATGAAGGGGTTATTTGTAATTTAAAATATAGATCGTTAAGTTCTTTGGTTAGACATTTGATGTTTGTGAGTCTTTGTTTATTTCTATTTGCGGCGAGGCTAATTAATTGGCCTCTTAGTACTGCTTTGTGGGCTGCCCAAATCATAGTGGGAGGAGTATCATCGTTGACATTGTCAGAAAAATAATTCTCTATTTGTGTTGCGATGGTTTGTGTCAGTGAGGCGTCTGTTAATAATGTATCATTAAGTCTCCAATTATATGGTGAGGGTTTAAGACCTATGTGTGAAGTTTCAAAGAGTGTAATGTCATGATCTGACCATGGGCTTGGGTGTATTGTAGCATTAGAGGAGTTAGCTAGTAGAATAGGGGTGCAGTAAATATAGTCCAACCTGGCGTAAACGTCATGAGGATGAGAGTAGTGTGTATAAACCTTTGCACCTATGTTGTGCGCCCTCCAGGAATCAATTAGTTGAAATTTATTAAGGGATCTATTTAAAGATTTAGGGAAAGCTTTGGTGGAAGGGGAGATTTTGCTTCTGTCTAGTGCTGGGTGTGCTGTTAAATTAAAGTCACCACCGACGATCAGATGGGGAGAGCTAAGTTTTTCCAAAGATTCAAAAAAGCCCTGGAAAAAAGATGAGTGAGAATCATTAGGAGCATAAATTGATGCAATAGTAATCTCCTTGTTATTTATTTGACCTTTTATGATGATATAGCGACTATCCGGGTCTTTATAAATATGATTTAAGTCAAAAATGATAGTGTTACGTATAAAGATAGCAACCCCGCGGGTTTTATTGTGGAATGTTGTATAATAGAATTGATTGTATGTTTTATCAAAATAATTTGGATGTCTAGCGGAAGAGAAATGAGTTTCCTGTAATAGGATTATATCGGCACCAATTCTTTTATAATGTTGAAAGGCCTTTTTTCTTTTGTGGGGTGTATTGAAACCATGGACATTATGAGATATTATTTTAAGTACCATTGGTAGTTAGTAGAGGGGTTAGCTTCAGAAAATAGATAATTTCAATTGCATATATTGGGATATCAATGAAGAGCATATATACATAAGGGAGGAGGTTGAGATTTAGCATTTGGGATAGGAGTGTCATCTTATACCATATATATAGGAAAACCATGGTCAAATGTGAATCACATTCAATATATAAGTATTTGCAGCATATAAAAATATAACATTGGATCAATATATGAGAGTGTAAAGTACTTCTGTAACTTCCATTTTTAAATCTATAAAAAGTATCGACCAAAAAAAAGAGATTGCGTATATTTGATTGCTTTGCGCAAAAGTTATAGGGGGGGTTATTTACGAAAGGCAAAACCGCTTTGCACTGCAAGTGCACTTGAAAGTGCAGTCGCTCTCAATCTAAGGAGTAGATCTGAAATGAGGGCAAGCTCTGCTGGTTTTATCATCCAATCATGTGCAAGCTAAAATGCTGTTTTTTATTTTCCTTGCATGTCCCCCTCGGATCTACAGTGACATTACTTTCAAGTGCACTTGCAGCGCAAAGTAGATTTTCCTTTAGTAAATAACCCCCATAGTGTCTACAAACTATGGGATATTATTTATTTATTTTATTTTTTGTACTAGTAATGGCGGTGATCAGCGACTTATAGTAGGACTGCAATATTGCGGTGGACAAATCAGACACCTAACTGACACTTTTTGGGGGCCAGTAACACTAATACAGTGATCAGTGTTAAAAAGATATGCACTGTCACCGTACTAATGACACTGGCTGGGAAAGGGTTAACATCAGGGTCAATCAAAGGGTTAACTGTGTACCTAGCCTGTGTTTTCTCACTGTGGGGGAGGTGCTTTGTCTAGGGGAAGGCATTGATATGTGTTGCTGTTTTATAGGAACACAGGATCAATACCTTCCCTTCTGACAGAACGGAAATCTGCCTTGCTTATATAGGCAGATTGCCATTCTGCCTGTGTACTGTCTAATGGGCGGGTGCCAGCGGACATCAAGTCCACGGTACCCTAACGCTGGGCTCTCGCTGTGTGTGTGATCACAGCGGGAGCCGGTCACTGACGGTGTGTGTATGTCCCCAGATCTGGAAGTATCAGATCTGGCACATAGCGGCCACCCTGCTGCAGTATTTGTACAGTGGGTGGTTTGCAAGTGGTTAATGCTTTGAGATTCAATGGTACTCAACCCACATTTGGTATTCATATACAGTCAGATATTGAACTACGCAACAAAAGGAGACACTGTACCAATGCAAACATGAATTCGAAACTAAAGCTGACCACTGACAGATCGAAATTTAGCAAGTTCACCTGCAACCGCCTGACTTTCCATCCATCGATGGGCAGGCTGATTGTACTATCGTCAATATATCTATCTTTTTTTTTTGTACGATAGCTGGCAGCAGTGATCATTGTATTCTGATGATGAGGAAACCTCCCACTGTCAGGGTACAATAGCACCGCAGCAGGGATTCCCCCATTCAACATTGAATGTGTTGAGGGGGGAATCAAGCAGTTTTCTTTCCTTCACCCTGTGGTTGAAGAAAGAAAATTGTATAATGTATGGCCAGCCTAAGTAAAAAAAAAATGAAGATCATAGAACAGTCACTATGACATCATTATGTAGGTTTGATGCCCAGTTGTGAGTGCAAGACAACAAACAGTAAGAGGGTACTTGTTTAGGAATTAAGCGAAGGCTAAAGTTTTATTTCTACAGATTTTAAAAGAACAGCCAAATGACACCCTCACCTTTCTCCAAATCAGAGGCAAATGGAAGGCTCTGCCTGCTATAATCATATGATCAGTTCCAGTTGCTATGGGAGAAACACTGTATTCCCATCCCCCCCTGTAAGTATACGGCCAATACATCAGAAAATATAAAATCCTCAACGCAATAAACCTAAGGTCCGTGTAGGGGTTGTCTGACATTTAACTTCAAACTTTTGGGAAAAGCATGGACTACTGTTACAAGGAATTTTGCCAGACTTTAAAATCAGAGCAGATTAAAATAAAAGAAAAAAAGTCATTTTTAATAACTTTAAAGCATATCTAAACCCAAGAGCAAAAACGGAATGTACTGCAGCGTACGTTTATGTAGATGGATGTGGTGGAAAGTTTTATACTTTACTGATAAAAATGCCATATCAGTTTTAACAAAAGTGCAGTTTTTCCTTCAAGCTTGAAGCATAGAACAAATCTACCATTGTGAGAATAAACTCAAGGAATAAAACTTTTTTATGTTTCCAACTTTTATTTTCCTGGAGCCGGTCAACCCTAAAATAAACAGTTTACACTCATCACCTCCAAATTGGTCCTCTTTTTCTATGTTACCTGTATGGTCGATACAGGAAGCAATCTGTTCACTTTGAAGAGAGCCTAGATGGTTTCCTTGGCCATTATGGACGCTTCATTAATTCTTTGAGAAATTAAGATAACACTAAGCCACGGGGAGTTTGGTTCAATCTGAGTATCAACTCCTTATTGGGAAAGCAAGCAGACTTATTGCAAGTCCCATTACTGCTGACAACACAAATAGGATTGTGAACTCACAAGAGCCAGAGAATGGTCAGGCATTTCCATTGATATCTGCTGTGTATAATATCCATAGGTTCTTAAAATGAATGCTCTAAACCAATCCAATTATACATATCACCCCCACACCAACAAAAAAAAGATAATTCCATTATGGGTCGATACTAGGCCTTTATCTAGGTCTAAACCCTAACTAGATGATATTTAGTTTGGCAAAGTATGGTGTATCATAAACAATTACCTTTTTTTTTTTTTAAGATTTCTTTTTTATTTTAGAAAATACTGTTTTCCCCTTTTTTTACATCTCGGTACTGTAGCTCACCTCTAACTTTTTTGAAGCCACAACTTGTGTAAGGTACTCGCTCCAGCAATGACTGCATGCCATCGCCCAGGGAGAGACAATGGGGACAATGGTGGAACATGGCTGCAGAATGCGAATCAGCCCAACTACTTATAATCTCCATTGAAACTGCATAGGACAGGGTAAAAATCAGTAAAGTCATTGATAATTGGTTGCCACCCTATAACTATAAGCTCCTGGCAAAGGAACCTAATGTCAGGGTATCGAGACTTAATTTGAATTAGTGATAAGTGTATATTTAATGTAATTGAAGAATAATTCAAAAATTATGTTATACGAGATTATATGAGATTTTTGTGATTGGGTTTATGTACACTTTAGCCATCTACAGAAAGGGTAGATTTCTCCAGAGCCTCCCCCATCCTCTGGAATGCTCTACCCCAATCTGTCCGATGTTCTCCTACTTTATCCACTTTCAGACGATCCCTGAAAACTCATCTCTTCAGAGAAGCCTATCTGGCCCCCACCTAACAACTGTACATTTATCTTCTCAATCAGCACATCACCCACAGTTATTAACTCTTGTATCTCTTGACCTTCCCTCTTAGATTGTAAGCTCTAAGGAGCAGGGCCCTCTGATTCCTACTGTTTTAAAGTGTATTGTATTTGTACTGTCTACCCTCAAGTTGTAAAGCGCTACATAAACTGTTGGCGCTATATAAATCCTGTATAATAATAATAGGCAACCTTAAAGAGGTGGAGATCTACGTGAACAACATGGGAGAAGTCAAAGATCACTGGGCACAGTGTCGCCTCCTCACACCTAATTTAAACTTCTAATTGCCGTACTACCGTGTATCATGCATTGGACAGCAATCATTGGTTTATTTCAGGTGGTGAAGAGGCAACACATCACCTCCTCACCACCTGTCAAACACACTCGGATCAATTTTTAAGAGGCGCAGAAGTGCCTAGTGCACTTGTGAATGAGCCCTTCGTGGCATTCGGCAGTGCATCAGTGTAAAAGCAGCCCTATACTATTATGCCCAGTGTATTGCTTCATACTAACCTGAAGATCTATTCTTTCCTGCAAGTGGGACCACTCTGGAGACCCCTAGTCGGGATAAGAGGTGGAGTGCAGTTGGTATCACTCTGCACGGGACAGGAGCCGGCACTACAGAGGAGACATCGGCTCATGCGGCTCTTGCTTCCTACTACAGCTTCAACTTTACAAATAGTCCCTCTGCATTGTACTCTGATGCTCTGGAATGGCGGGTCAGCAAGCCCAGACCAATCTACCAGTCATCTGTCTGCGATCTACTGGTAGATCACGGTTCTACAGGTTGCTGACCCCCGATCTACAGGTCAAGAAAGGACTAGAATCAATAGGTCTCAACTGGTTTACACAAAGAGTATTTTTACAGAGCCAAAGTATTCATACCCTTTGAAATTTTCCAAAATAAAGATAAAATAATAAAACCAGCTTTTGCTTCAATATTCAAGTCTATTCTGGGGATTTCCCACTGCAGTACTTTTTTTTTCTTCTTTTAAATGTTCTCAGTCTGATGGCCAGTATCATTCAATCCACTTCCTCTGTACCCAGATTGTCCTGGACCCGACCTAGCCTGTGACTGGACAGTGAAAGAAGAAGCTGCAGAATGAAGAGCTTATTTTTTTCATTCTGCTTTTCCTAATTCCCCTTGTCAGCATCTATGTCAGGTCCTGGACCTGAACTCGGGACCTCTGCTGTGTCTGACAGTAACTCTTCTTGTTGAGCCTGGGTTGCCTGATTGCTTAAACAAACTTGCCATATGTCTTGTTTCTTGTGAACCTTGAACCCTTTGCTCCTCTCACAAACTTCCTGATTTAAGCCTCGTCTCTGCACTTCCTGTGTTGCCACATTATTGTGCTCTCTCCAGCCAATATATCGCTCTTGTCACTTCTGCTGCCGTCCATATCTTTGCTACCACTTGATCCCACCCTGCAACCACTTGTTATCGACCTTTGGCTTTACTGGTTAGTTTACTGACTATGCTTCTGCTTGATCCCTACCTACTATACTGTATCTGCTACTGGTCCCCGGCTTGTTCACCTCTTGGTGGGGCGATCTTGAAAACTGCAACTTGGTACTAACATGCAGCAAAACCCATGCTTACCATCAGGAGCTCTGGTGAATACAGGTTAGACCCCACACCTCAGGTGAGCTTGCGTCTGCCTTCTGGGTGACCTGCTTGTTCACATATCCAGCTGGTCAGTGGGAGTCTCTCTATTGCTATAACTACTGGTCTCCAAGCACGGCCCCTAACCGTGACAATATTAGCTGATTGGCTTCTTGTGCTGCTGCTTCCTCTCACTCTAGCCCTGTCTACAGGGACCGCAAGACGCCGAACACCATGTCAAGGGCAGGTACTTACAGTGGGGAAAATTATTATTTGATCCCCTGCAGATTTTGTAAGTTTGCCCACTTACAAAGAAATGAAGGGTCTATAATTTTTTTTATTATAGATGTATTTTAAATTATAGAGACAAGATCCCCAAGCAAAATATGACTTAGTACTTGGTGGAGAAACCCTTGTTGGCAAGCACAGAGGTAAGACATTTCTTGTAGTTGGTGACCAGGTTTGCACACATGTCAGGAGGAATCTTGGTCCTCTCTTCTTTACAGATCTACTCAAAATCCTTAAGGTTTCTTGGCTGTTGCTTGTCAACTCGAAGTTTTAGCTCCCTCCATAAATTTTCTATAGGATTAAGGTCTGGAGACTGCCTAGGCCACTCCATGAGCTTAATATGCTTCTTCTTGAGCAACTCCTTTGTTGCCTTGGCGGTATGTTTTGGGTCATTGTCATGCTGGAAGACCAATCCACAATCCATCTTCAGTGTTCTGGCTGAGGGTAGAAGGTTCTTATCCAAGATTTTACAATACATGGCCCCGTCCATTGGCCCCACAATGCAGCAAAGTCGGTCTGTACCTTTAGCAGAGAAACAGCCCCAAAGCATTATGTTTCCACCTCCGTGCTTGACTGTAGGGATGGTGTTCTTAGGGTCATAGTTAGCATTTTTCTTCCTCCAATCACGGTGCGTCGAGTTAATGACAATGAGTGCAATTTTGGTCTCATCTGACCACAGCTCTTGCTCCCAATCTTTCTCTGAATCATTTAGATGTTCATTGGCAAACTTTAGACGGGCCTGTACATGTGTCTTCTTGCGGGCCCTGCAGGATTTCAATCCATGGTGGCGATGTGTGTTACCAGTGGTTTGTTTGCTGACTGTGGTCCCAACTGCCTTCAGATCATTCAAAACAGTGGCGGCCCGTCCATTAGGGTCCGCCCGGGCACCGCCCCCTTTCTGCACGCCACCCCCTATATGCAATGGATAGATTCATTCATTGCATAGCATAGCATGAATCTATCCACAACTGCCGTGGCCACCCCCTATTCATGCGTCCGGCCTCTTTCAGGGCACATGAATTACAGCGGGCAGGTTTTTTTTTTTTTGAACCACCTGATTAGAGCCTGAGGCTCTAATAGGTGTCAAAATAGGGTGGGCGCTCCGATCCCACCCAGGTGTGTTATAACAGCGAATGAATATTCACTGTTGAAACACTGCTCCTCAATCTGGCCAATCAGAAGCGGGTGTGAGACCTCTTTTCCAATTGGCTGAAAAGAGAAGACTCCCGATTGGCTGCCGAGGAGGAGGGAGGAAACAGAAGCTGCCACCGCCGCCGTGATGACCTGTGGAGAGCAGGAGAACTGAGATGGGGGGTGTTGGCATACTGTTCCCCCCCAAAAAAAATTCCACCGGCCGCCACTGATTCACAAACTCCTCCTGTGTAGTTCTGGGCTGATCTCTCGCTTTTCTCATGATCATCCTTACCCCATGAGGTGAAATCTTGCATGGAGCTGAATACATTTAAGTGACAGGTTCACTTTAAAGCACATGACGATCCCTAAGGTTATTTTTTATTGTTAAAAAATTTGCTGTAAATTCCTAAATTTTCTTAGGTAAATATTGCTTTTTCATCATTTTTTATTCTAATATGTTTGTGTCCCTATATTTTCAATTGCAAAACCACTGCAATTATCACCATAGCTTAAAACACCCAATGTTTAAACTATGTTACAATAATGTGAATATAGCTTTGGCACTGACATGTTTGGTTTGAGCTTCCCTTTAATAACTAGCTATTTAAATATGGCAAGGATGTTTTGTGTTCCTATCTGTTTCTCATTTGCAGCGAGGCAGGGATGGATGCAAATCACCTCATGATGTATCTCCAGCTGGCTCGCCAACATAAAATGCTAATATATACAATGGTCTCTGGATGAAGACACATTAGGCTGCCCCTATGAAATGTTCTATACTGTTCTCCATAATGGAAATAGCTTTAAATCATTATAATGACTCCTAGTGCAACTTCCATCAGTTAATCTGGCACAAAACCTCATTAGGCCATGCAGATGTGTAGATTGCCAACATAAAGAACCAGCCCATACATTGTCATGGGAACAATGTCACCTGCACGGTGCCCTGATACTTATCATTTTTATTTAAATACATTATATTTACTCAGCGTGTTGGTATATCAGTTCTGCAGTGTCAAAGACATTTTAGACAATTGCAAGCCTTCAACTTTGTGATAACAGTTTGGGGAAGGCCCTTATCTCTTCCAACATAACTGGACCCCTGTGCAGAAGGCCAGCTCCATAAAGACATGATTTGATGAGTTTGGTGTGGAGGAATTCCAGTGGCATGCATTGACGCCACTAGGGTTGGTGTCACCCGGTGCCGTAAAACATGGTGTCACCCCACCACAGTGGACATGATACAAGAGATTGTCAGAGACTGCAGAGAGGATACAAGAGATGGTCGAGGATTGTAGCCATAGCCATATTCACAGTAGCGTTGAAGTCTCCAGCAGCCATGGATGGAAGGTGCGGGGTCCGGTCTCTGGGACTCCATGTGACCGTGCTCACAGTGGTGTGGTGGGAGTCTCCAGCAGCCATGGATGGAAGGTGCGGGGGTCCGGTCTCTGGGACTCCGTGTGACCGTGCTCACAGTGGTGTAGTGGGAGTCTCCAGCAGCCATGGATGGATGGTGCAGGGCAGGGGTTCAGTCTCCGGGACTCCATGTCTGTGCTGCCCATGCTCCTGCTGGTGTCGGGCCGGGATCCGGTCTCGGGATCGGGACACAGGTGGTGTGCCCACTACCATGCCGCTGTGCTGCCATTTATTCAAACATGGCGGCAGTCAGCACCATGATGTCGCTGACTCACTACACATGCACCTGTGAGAATGCATGAAGGTAAAAAACTTTGAGCTGGGGGGGGAGAGCTGCACACAGAAGGGTAATGCATAAAGGTAAAAAACTTTCTGCCTTTAGAATCGCTTTAAGCTTGAAGCCTTCCTATGTACGGCCCGTGCCAAAAGTTTTGAGAATGACACAAAAATTAATTTTCACAAAGTCTGCTGCCTCAGTTTTTATGATGGCAAATTGCATATACTCCAGAATGTTATGAAGAGTGATCAGATCCCTCTTTGCCATGAAAATTAACTCAATCCCATAAAAAAAAACATTTCCACTGCATTTGTGAAGAAGGCTTCAGGGTGCCCAGAAAGTCCAGCAAGCGCCAGGACCGTCTCCTACAGTTGATTCAGGATCGGGGCACCACCAGTGCAGAGCTTGCTCAGGAATGGCAACAGGTAGGTGTAAGGGCATCTGCATGTACAGTGAGGAGAAGACTTTTGGAAGATGGCCTGGTGTCAAGAAGGGCAGCAAAGAAACCACTTATCTCCAGGAAAAACATCAGGGACAGACTGATATTCTGCAACAGGTACAGGGATTGGACTGCTAAGGACTGGAGTAAAGTAATTTTCTCTGATGAATCCCCTTTTTCGATTGTTTGGGGCATCCAGAAATAAACCTTGCCCGGAGCAGAAAAGGTGTGTGCTGCCATCAGTCCTGTGTCATGCCAATAGTAAAGCATCCTGAGACCATCCATGTGTGGGGTTGCTTCTCAGCCAAGGGAGTGGGCTCACAATCTTGCCTAAAAACACAACCATGAATAAAGAATTGTACAAGAATATCCTCCGAGAGCAACTTCTCCCAACCATCCTAGAACAGTTTGGAGACAAACAATGACTTTTTCAGCATGATGGAGCACCTTGCCATAAGGCAAAGGTGATAACTATGTGGCTTGGGGAACAAAACATTGTAATTTTTGGTCCATGGCCAGAAAACTCCCCAGACCTTAATCCCATTGAGAACTTGTGTTCAATCCTTAAGAGGCAGGTGAACAAAAACCCCCCACAAATTCTGACAAACTCCAAGCATTGATTATGCAAGAATGGGCTTCCATCAGTCAGCATGTGTTGCCCAGAAGTTGATTGACAGCATGCCAGGGTGAATTGCAGAGGCATACCTCCCAACTTTTTGAGATAGGAATGAGGGACACATATCAGCAAAAGTATGCAGGCATATGACACACCCCTTACCACGCCCCCTTAAAGGAGAATTGTACAAAAAAAAACAAGATTGGTTAAACCCACAAGTCCTTTTTTTTACCACTACTATTCCTTTATATTGGCTTTTGGAATTTACAAATGCAGCAATTTAGAAATCAGATGAAAGGTTTAGCGCTGGAAAACACTTTTTGATAGATAAAAAGTGCATTTTTCATTCAACTATATAGATCAGACCAAAATGAGGGACAAAATGAGGAGGAATGAGGGACAGAGGGACATTGCTCCAAATCAGGGACAGTCCTTCGAAATCAGGGACAGTTGGGAGCTATGCAGAGGTCCTGAAAAAGAAGGGTCAAAACTGAAAATATCGACTCTTTGCATAACCCTAATGGAATTGTGAAGTGTTTGTAAACCCTTGTTTACAACTTTATGTTACAGGCAAGCCTATATTAAGGCTTACCTGTGGCAAACAAGGATACCTCCTAAACCTGCATGCGCCGACGTCATGCGGCACATGCGCACTTAAGACAACTGAAGCAATGGCGCTATATGCCGTTGCTTCAGTTGTACTGTGTCGTTTCTGCGCCATCGTGGCTCCGGCTAATCACAGCGACGGAGCCGCGATACCCGGAAGTCACCCTGGGACAACATGTCGACGGTCGGAGGGGGAGACGTGGACCGTTGCGGGGGCTTCAAATCTGAGGTAAGTAATACATAATTAGCTAGTATGCTATGCTATGCTATGCATACTAGCTAATTATGCCTTTATCTTGCAAGGTTTTTTGTTTTCTCGTTTTTTCACTGAGGGTTTACTTCCTCTTTAAGAAATGCTTGTATTTATACTTCAGTATACCATAGTAACATCTGACAAAAAGATCTAAAAACACCGAAGCAGCTGACTTTGTGAAAATTAATATTTGTGTCATTCTCAACTTTGTGTCATTGTCAACTTTTGGCCACGGCTGTAGCAGGGCCGTCTTTAATATTAATTGGACCCTTGGCAAAACTTTTCTTGCAGTTTTGCTCTCCACCTGATCTGAGACATACAATAAATAGCAGCTAGACTTAAAATCAGTTTACTGAATCAGATCAGGCAGCTATTGCGATTGGTTGCCAGAGTTTACAGTGTAACATTACCGCTCACTGATTGGTTGCTAGAGGTTACAGCACACATTACGGCTCACTGATTAGTTGCTGAAGGTTACAACACATGATCTCTGCTTGTTGATTGGTTTCTAGAGATTACTGTGGGTATGACCTCAGGGGGGCATGATATACATATCAATGCCGCAGGCCGCCACTATTTACATATGAATGCCACCACTATTTACATATGAATGCAGTCGCTATTTACATATAAATGCCTGTAATTTACATGTAAACACAGGGTCTGCAAGTGAGTCATCTGTACACAACAATAGGGCAGAGCTGGGCATCATTAGTAGCAGCACTTCACACTGAGATTTTGGGACACAGCACAGGACTAAAACCTCAAGGGACGAGGGAATTTAAACCAGGATAGTTGGCAAGTATGAGTCAGCTGCTTTTGGCCCCACAACAATGACAGGGCCCAGGGCAGCTGCCCCTTTTGCCCTGCTTTAAAAACGGCCCTGGGCTGTAGTAATAGAGGGGTCATCACCAACTACAGCCCATCAAACAACAGTTCTGTCCTACTGCCGACTGTTTGAGGAATCTGGAAAAAAAAAAAACCTTGCCCAGAGAAGAAAAGTCTCAATGTTGCAGCCTTTTTCAGTTGTTCCACAGACAGAAATCTAACTACAAAAAACTCTTGTCGTTCCAATAAGCTATATTTGTATTTTCAGTTCACGCCGTGAAAGCAAATTTCACCGGCTTATTTCCTATGCTGTGAAACCCCAGGAGCTGAGTAGAGAAATATCGCTCAGTATTCCCGCACTCCTTTAAATAGGATGGACTATGCAAAACAACAATACTTACATATAATCTAAAACCAAATATAACTGAATTACTTATCCCTTATACAAACAGCCTCTCGCATCCAGCCCGGGAAGTGTTTATCTAAGCGGAACACCGCGACCAATATTGTCCTGCGTGGTAAAATCTAAAACAAACACCCTTGCCTTACCACTCGGATTGGATGGCATTGAGCGCGGCGTCGCTTTACATAACCGTTACTCGGAAATGAAATGCAAATGACCTAATTATAGTTTCAATGAAATTCATCAGCTGCTGTCAAGGTTAACGCCAGGAACTAATGGTATGTTAATTAAGTCATACCTAACCGTGGCGATACTCCCAGGCAGACCGTAAAGAAGGGCCCTTTTCTCTTCTATAGCGAGAGCATAAATCTTGATTTTGGGTCGCGGCTCTGGCAAGAGCCCCACGGCCTCACAGAGAAAGCTGTGTTTGGAGACAATAAGGTATTATTCTAAAATAAAGTGATACGGGCGCCATTGCTAGGCACCGGAGCGTGTGTATTTACTCTTACTAAACAAGAATGCTGTTGTTTAGACACTAATGTACCCTATGTGTTCACATTAAAGTGATCAAGTATAACATTAACCGGGCATCATGGGAGACACTGTGAAAAAGAATGGCATGATGGGAGACGATGATGAAAGGAAGAGGTCCGGCTGTTGTCTCTAACTGCTGAGCTATTAAAATTTAAATTTAACATTTAAAGTTGAACGCCAGGCAGGGGCAAAAGATACAAATTAAAGTGGTTGTAAACTCCTGAAATGAACAAAGTATATCCTTCTACAGTGTGTACTAACCTCAATCCAAAGCACCTAGTGTGATTTCTGTCTGCTCTCTCGTTCCTCTGTTACCTGCATGACTCACTTCTGACAGTCTATACCAGCCTTTCCCAACCTTTTCAAAGCAGAGGAACCCTTGAAATACCTTTCCAGTCTCAGGGAAACCTCTGCTAAAAATGACTATATCTACTGTTAGAAGATTTTAAGTTTATTATTATTTTAAGTGATAAAAGTTTCTGAGAAAATATATGAAACACATGAATGTTATATGTAATTAGTGATGGTCTCTGAAGGTTACAGGACATATAAGGACAGGGTACAGAGAGGAGTGGTACTTCTATTTTGAGTTGCTATGTCAGGACAATGGGTGGAGTTATACAACTGTATCTATAGACTGAAGCCAAATAAGAATAGGTGTTATTCTAGGATATGCCGACATTACATTATGAAACAGTATAAGAATGGATTAGAGTTATGGTAGTAGAAGGAATGGAGTAGGGTTGAAGAGATAGAAGTAACCCTACGCTTTGGAGAATGTAACATCCTCCTTCTGAGACCATCACCATGTCAGATGTTACCGATATCAGTCTTGTCTTTGCTTATCTTTCTGAACAAATTAACAACCTTTCTGGAACCATTGTACGAAGGAAGGATTCTTCAATTTCTACTAAGAAACAAATTCCTAAAAGTAAGTTGGAAATGCGGCCTTGGATAAAGACAGATACATATCTCCTATACACCCTACCCTCTAGGAGAGAGGACACTGACATATAACACAAAGACTTTGCTATACATCCAGAAACGCCCCTGAGAATTAAGAATATATAGAATAGTATAGTATTTATACTATTCTTCATCTACATCTCATGATGCATTAGTGTGATGGTCAGTGGGAGGAATGCTCCTTACACTTGTGGTCATTTGGAAAAATTTCCCTCTTACAGATAGCTAAAAAGATGAAAGGTGTCAGTGGGAACTTATTTGAGAGGCAGACATTGCTCAAGGAACCCCTGGTAACCTCTGGAGGAACCCTATGGTTCCATGGAACCCTGGTTGAGGAACCCTACGGTTCCATGGAACCCTGGTTGAGAAACCCTACGGTTCCATGGAACCCTGGTTGAGAAACCCTACGGTTCCATGGAACCCTGGTTGAGAAACCCTACGGTTCCATGGAACCCTGGTTGAGAAACCCTACGGTTCCATGGAACCCTGGTTGAGAAACCCTACGGTTCCATGGAACCCTGGTTGAGAAACCCTACGGTTCCATGGAACCCTGGTTGAGAAACCCTATGGTTCCATGGAACCCTGGTTGAGAAACCCTACGGTTCTATGGAACCCTGGTTGAGAAACCCTACAGTTCCATTGAACCCTGGTTGAGAAACCCTAAAGTTCCATTTAACCCTGGTTGGGAAACCCTACGGTTCCATGGAACCCAAATGAGAAACCCTGGTCTATGCTGACACCAGACAATCTCGGGAGATGGTCCCACCAACCCTCCAGCACACAGCAGGTGATTGACAGCCTCAGCAGTGCATGCTTCCTTATGAGAATGCATAGAGGGGGGTTATGTTCTTTCCCTCCAATCAGGTGTCAGATTATGGGATGTTGCTAGAGATAATAATTTTAGCTGTACAAATATTGCTGACATTTTAGTGATCTTATATATCTCCACAAGGTGGCGCGTGTTGATTCTGTGCCCCTTTGTTTGAGATTTCGAGATCACATGGACCCAAATAGAGGCTTGATTCATGTGACCGGCGCCATTTTGTTGGTTCTTCATTGTATACCAGCTTTCATATCGAGGCTTGGTGTGCACACTGGATGTCAGTATTGACCTTAAAGCCATGTGTGACCAGCTTTTTTACAATTTTACTAATTAGATGAAATTTGTAAGCTTATCCACTTGCCGACCGCTGCACGCCGATATATGTCGGCACAATGGCAGCGGTCGGCAACTGGGCGTACCTGTACGTCCCCTTTAATTGGCGGGGCTAGCGAGCATGCCGCATACAGTGTGACCGTGCCCGAGGGTCCCGCAGACACGATGGCCGCCGGTGTCCTACAATCGTGTCACAGAGCCGCAGATAGGGGAGATGCCAATGTAAACAAGGCATTTCCCTGTTCTGCCTAGTGACATGACAGAGATCACTGCTCCCTGTCATCGGGTGCAGTGATCTTTCTCATGTCAGTGGTAGCCCCTCCCCCCCACAGTTAGAAGCACTCCCTAGGACACACTTAACCCCTTGATCGCCCCCTAGTGTTTAACCCCCTTTCTTACCAGTGTCATTTACACAGTAATCAGTGCATTTTTATAGCTCTGATCGCTGACAATGGTCCCAAAATAGTGTCAAAAGTGTCCGATGTGTCCACCATAATCAGTCATGATAAAAATCACAGATCGCTGCCATTACTAATATAAAAAAAGAATAATAATAAAAATGCCTAAAACTATCCCCTATTTTGTAGACGCTATAGCTTTTGTGCAAACCATATATGTTTATTGTGATTCTTTTTACCAAAAATATGTAGAAGAATACATATAGGCCTAAAAATTAGTTTTTTTATATATATATTTTTGAGGGATATTTATTATAGCAAAAAGTAAAAAATATTGTTTTTTTTCTTTTCAAAATTGTTGCTCTTTTTTTGTTTATAGTGCAAAAAATAAAAACCGCAATTATTTTTATTATTATTTTAGTAAATATAAACTGCTAAATACCTTTTTCTCATCAGCAGTATAGAGCAGTCTTGTGACTTCTATCAGTGTCTGGTTAAAGCATGTAGGTGGAGTTTTCATTCTCGTTTGACTGTTCTAGGAGGCTGCACAACCCCTGACCCTCTGGCTGGACAGTGCTGATTGGCCCTGTACTGATCACATGCACTCTCCCAAAAACAAAAAAAAACAAACTCTAGCAATACACACCAAACTGACGTGCAGAGTGCCTCCAAAGGCTCTGTTTTATCAGGAGATGGATTGGGGACAGTGGAAAACCCCGTAAACACAGTCGGATTTTCCAACGGAAAATGTTCGATGGGAGCTTGTTGTCGGAAATTCCGACCGTGTGTAGGCTCCATTGGACATTTTCCATCGGAATTTCCGTCACACAAAATTTGAGATCTGGATCTCAAATTTTCCGACAACAAAATCTTGTCGTAAATTCCAATCGCGTGTACACAATTCCGACGCACAAAGTTCCACGCATGCTCGGAATCAAGCAGAAGAGCCGCACTGGCTATTGAACTTCATTTTTCTCGGCTCGTCGTACGTGTTGTACGTCACCGCGTTCTTGACGTTGGGAATTTCCGACAACATTCGTGTGTATGGAAGACAAGTTTGAGCCAACATCCGTCGGGAAAAATCCTAGGATTTTGTTGTCGGAATGTCCGATCAATGTCCGATCGTGTGTACAGGGCATAAGAAGGGGAGAATCAGAGAAGACAGGATCAAACAGCCTTTTTACACAATGCAGAGAATTAACCCCTTAGGTTCCACAGTGAGTATAACAAGCATGCTTTACTGCATATACAGACTGATATTACTGTTGTGGGTTTAACACCTTCCCGCCGAGCGTACGCAGATGTGCGTACTCGGCTTTCCAGGGTTATACCGGGATGATGCCCACAGCTGCAGGCATCATCCCGGTACCGTTTTTTAGAGCGGGCGATCGGCTCTTCTGGTATAACAACCGATGCGGCTAAAAGCCACTCGGCTGTTATACCGGAGGAGAGGGAGGGGTCGCCCCCCCCTCCCACCGCTCTTACCGGGCCTCCCGTTCCATCGGGAGGCCCGGTGACCAATCGGCTGCCTCCGGCGGCTGGGGGCGGGCTGGAACGAAGCCATGGGCGGCTTCGTTCCGGCCTCCTAATCGTAAACACGGAAGCGACGTCATGACATCACTTCCCGTTTACTCGGCTGCCAATGGCGCCGGTTTAAAAAAAATAAACAGTATTCAGAATCGCCGTTTTCTGAATACTGTGAAGTGCAAAGGAGGGATTGGAGGTCTTTTAGAACCCCGATCCCTCCCTAAAGAGTACCTGTCACCAACTATTACTGTCACAAGGGATGTTTACATTCCTTGTGACAGCAATAAAAGTCATCAATTTTTTTTTTCTTCAAACACAATTTATAAATATAAAAATAAATAAAATAAATAAGAAATTATTTTTTTTTAAAGCGCCCCCGTCCCCGCGAGCTCGCGCAGCAAAGAAAATGCATATGGAAGTCGCGCCCGCATACGTAAATGGTGTTCAAATCACACATGTGAGGTATCGCCGCGATCGTCAGAGCGAGAGCAATAAGTCTAGCCTAAACCTCCTCTGTAACTCTAACCTGGTAACCGTAAAAAAAAAATTTAAAGCGTCGCCTATGGAAATTCTTAGGTACCATAGTTTGTCGCCATTCCACGAGTGCGTGCAATTATAAAGCGTGACATGTTTGGTATCTATTTACTCGGCGTAACATCATTTTTCACATTATAGAAAAAAATTGGGGTAACTTTACTGTTTGTTTTTTTTTAAATTCATGAAAGTGTCCCCTTTCTCAAAAATTTGCGTTTAAAACACCGCTGCACAAATACCATGTGACATAAAATATTGCAACAATCACCATTTTATTCTCTAGATTCTCTGCTAAAAAAATATAAATAATGTTTGAGTAATTTTCTAGCAAAAAATATGGATTTTAACTTGTAAACACCAAATTTTTAAAAATAGGCTTAGTCATGAAAGGGTTAATAACACTTCAAACATTTTGTATACAAAATGTTAAAAAAAAAAAATCTCAGCTTTATATATATATATATATATATATATATATATATATATACACTACCGTTCAAAAGTTTGGGGTCACCCAAACAATTTTGTGTTTTCCATGAAAAGTCACACTTATTCACCACCATACGTTGTGAAATGAATAGAAAATAGAGTCAAGACATTGACAAGGTTAGAAATAATGATTTGTATTTGAAATAACATTGTTTTTACATCAAACTTTGCTTTCATCAAAGAATCCTCCTTTTGCAGCAATTACAGCATTGCACACCTTTGGCATTCTAGCTGTTAATTTATTGAGGTAAGCTGGAGAAATTGCACCCCACGCTTCTAGAAGCAGCTCCCACAAGTTGGATTGGTTGGATGGGCACTTCTGGCGTACCATACGGTCAAGCTGCTCCCACAACAGCTCAATGGGGTTCAGATCTGGTGACTGTGCTGGCCACTCCATTACCGATAGAATACCAGCTGCCTGCTTCTGCTGTAAATAGTTCTTGCACAATTTGGAGGTGTGTTTAGGGTCATTGTCCTGTTGTAGGATGAAATTGGCTCCAATCAAGCGCTGTCCACTGGGTATGGCATGGCGTTGCAAAATGGAGTGATAGCCTTCCTTATTCAGAATCCCTTTTACCCTGTACAAAGCTCCCACCTTACCAGCACCAAAGCAACCCCAGACCATCACATTACCTCCACCATGCTTAACAGATGGCGTCAGGCATTCTTCCAGCATCTTTTCATTTGTTCTGCGTCTCACAAACGTTCTTCTTTGTGATCCAAACACCTCAAACTTGGATTCATCCGTCCACAACACTTTTTTCCAGTCTTCCTCTGTCCAATGTCTGTGTTCTTTTGCCCATCTTAATCTTTTTCTTTTATTGGCCAGTCTCAGATATGGCTTTTTCTTTGCCACTCTGCCCTGAAGCCCAAAATCCCGCAGCCGCCTCTTCACTGTAGATGTTGACACTGGTGTTTTGCGGGTACTATTTAATGAAGATGCCAGTTGGGGACCTGTGAGGCATCTGTTTCTCAAACTAGAGACTCTAATGTGCTTATCTTCTTGCTTAGTTGTGCAACGCGGCCTCCCACTTCTTTTTCTACTCTGGTTAGAGCCTGTTTGTGCTGTCCTCTGAAGGGAGTAGTACACACCGTTGTAGGAAATCTTCAATTTCTTTGCAATTTCTCGCATGGAATAGCCTTCATTTCTAAGAACAAGAATAGACTGTCGAGTTTCAGATGAAAGTTCTCTTTTTCTGGCCATTTTGAGCGTTTAATTGACCCCACAAATGTGATGCTCCAGAAACTCAATCTGCTCACAGGAAGGTCAGTTTTGTAGCTTCTGGAAGGAGCTAGACTGTTTTTAGATGTGTGAACATGATTGCACAAGGGTTTGCTAATCATCAATTAGCCTTCTGAGCCAATGAGCAAACACATTGTACCATTAGAACACTGGAGTGATAGTTGCTGGAAATGGGCCTCTATACACCTATGTAGATATTGCACCAAAAACTAGACATTTGCAGTTAGAATAGTCATTTACCACATTAGCAATGTATAGAGTATATTTGTTTAAAGTTAGGACTAGTTTAAAGTTAGCTTCATTTAAAAGTACAGTGCTTTTCCTTCAAAAATAAGGACATTTCAATGTGACCCCAAACTTTTGAACGGTAGTGTATATACTTTAATAAAAATAAAAAAAAAGTATCCAAATATGCCTATCTGTTGGAAGCATGAAATTTCAGCTTATTTTCTTTCTGAAAAAGCATTGTTTTTCTGAGAAGGAAATGGGGTTGCGTTATATGGCCAAAGTAGATGCCCACTGTGCTTAGTAGAGCTCTTTAATTTCAATCCAAGGAAGGAGCAATTGACTCTGAAGTAGTTCAGGAAGTTCACATTCCAGGTGGATGTTGAAGTCTATAAATAATTCATAGACCTTTCCAAGTGTCCTGAAATCCCAATCACAGGTTTATAATATCAGCAGTATATCAGGACATAAATGTCTTCAGGTCTCTTAGCCAAGTGCTGGGCAAGAAAAGCTCCCTTTTCACAATAGCTCCCTATTATCACCTGTCATCTGTCATGTGCTATTGCCATATATTTGGCCAAAAGGAAAATTCTTCTTTGTTTACTTGTCAGAGATGATGAATTGTGTACCAAAAAACACTATTTCTGAAATCACTCCAGAGAACGACACAGGGATTGTTTATTAAGTGAAAACACGGCATAGAAAAAGCAATTGGGGGAGAAAAGAGTACGGCAAGCAGCCACGGACACAATTATGCTGACACGGACACATGGAGTCAACAGCTCTCAGGCTTATGATCAATGTAATAGTGGTGCTGTGACTGACACAAAAGCATTGTTGGCCTAGATAGCACAATGAGACTTTTATGAAGAGGCGAGACCGGGAGTATTGAAATTGTCTTGTACGAGTCAGTGGTCTGTTTTACTTTATAAAGCAAAGGATGACTGTTGAGATACAGCCATGACTTTTGGGCAACGAAAGGAGTCTGGCTCATTTGCAAAATGAAAATTCCACGATTACAAATGAATGGGGCAAGACAAGGTTGATAAAATGCCAACTCCAGGCTCAAGACTCATTTTCCGAACACCTGTGCCCTTCAGACTAGGCTACGGAGAGTGTAAGGCAGCCATTCTCAACTAGGGTTCCATGGAACCTTAAGCCTCGTACACACGATCGGATTTTCCGTAGACAAAACCTCGGATTTTTGTCCGAAAGGCGTGTGCCTGGATTTTGTCTTGCATAAAAACGGCAAGGATTTGTCAGCCAACAAACACGAACGTAGTGACGTACTAGGCGTACTACGAGCCGAAAAAGAGGAAATTCAATTGTCAGGCTCCACCCTTTGTGCTCCTTCTGCTAATTTTGTGTTAGTAGAAGTTTGGTGAGTGTTGATTCGCGCTTTTCATTTCGCACTTTTCATTTCGCACTTTTCAGTTAGTTTCTGAGCGGCCGTTCGTCAACCAGCCAGGTTGCAGAATCGGAGGAGATAACGTGTTATTTATTATTGGCCTTGGAGTTATTGCTTTGACCCAAGTCCAGTCCAGGAACAGGAGGAGGATTTCTTGGACCAAAAATTGGTTGCTTTTTAATCGTGACCAATTATGTCATATGCCTTTGCTGCGGGAGCTCCAGGAGAATAATCCAGATGATTTTCGAATATATCTCCGAATGACGGACCCCTGCTTTCACCAACTCTTGGCATTGTAGACCCCCTATATTAAGAAGCAGGACACATGCATGAGGCTTTTTTTTTATTTTTTGGTTGATTAATAATGATTTGATTTGGTATATTTTCTATATTTTTGGATGCATAGAATGCACTTTTTGGTTAAGTTCTATTGGCAGATAGCATGTCTAATTGTATTTGTTTTCTTTTTTCAATGGACAATAAAAAAAATTGTGGAGAATAATACTTGGCTATGTGTTTTACTTCCAATGACATTTTGGGAGTAGGCAGTTACATTTTAAAAAATACAATGTAATTTTATTACAATGTAATAAATACAATTGTTAATTAACAAGGGACACCAACATAGTTGTATCTTTGATCTTAAAAACTACAGGATAATGGAGTTGTGGTAACTTCCACCAAAAATAAACAACAAGCATAATAATATTATTCTTGATATCACTAGAAAAAAATAACTCCATCAGTATCACCAGCAAAGCAGCTTCATTATTACCCCATTAAAGAAGAAGAGAATTGTGCGCTGTATTTCGAGATTTCATAATTTGCCGCGTCACAAATATTAATTCTCCATTACGAGCGCTAGTTTACAAGACTGACCGCTTCTGGCTCGTCCTTGCTTCCGAGCATGCGTGTTTGTACTCTGGACTTTTGTCCAACGTACTTGTGTACACACGCTCGGAAAATACAACAACAGACATTTGTCCGCGGAAAATTTTAAAGCCTGCTAGCCAACATTTGTCTGCGGAAAATCCGACAACAATTGTCCTATGGAGCGTACAAACGGTCTGTCATCACACATTTCCAGTCGGAAAATCCGATCATGTGTATGAGGCTTTAGGGTTCCTCCAGAGGTTTCTAGGAGTTCCTTGAGCTGATTAATTTACCTCTCATTTAATGGTTATTGATCTCCTATTCGCCTGCATAGTTTTGAGGCACAGACAGAGCCAGTTGAAGGACACCGATGGTCTTTTTAGCTGTCTGTAGGCCCATTTACACTTGCTTTAACTTCAAAACACATTAAAGCGCCTACCGCTTCAACATGCTTTTTTGATGTGTTTTTGATGCTTCGGTTATGTTTTGGTGGTGCTTCGATGATGTTTTGGTAATGCTTTTTTAAAGCTTTAATGAAGCTTGGCAGATGCCCTGTGTGTGTCTTGATATCTCATGCCTGCAATACCTTCAAAACAAAGCGAAGCTAAAGCTGAATTAAAGCCTCTCAAAAGCTGTCGGTGCTTCAAGCGATCGTTGTCATAGACTTTTATCAAGGCTTTTGAAGAAGCTTTGAAACACCACTAAAGCGACATGGGGTATAATTTTTTTGGGGTTATGACTAAGGCCTTATAGGCTGAAACGCGTCAACTGAATTAATCTGCGTTTGTTCACTGTGGCTGTTCAATAAAATGAAGAAATTTTAAGAGCAACAACCGGAGTGCGGATAATTTTTTCTACATTACTCTACTCAGCCAGCGACTGTGGATCGAGCACCCGGGAGCTCTGCTATCTATGTGGTGTATGGGTAGTAGCACTGACTTTTCTGTTTATACTTTGGTATAATTTTTCTGTTTCAATCCCTTTTTTATTATTTGAAAACAAGATAAAAAAAAGAGGGATCTTATAATGGAGCAGTGAACAATCCTCGTCTGCTCCAGGCATGTAACGAGGAAACATACAAATACAAGGTTAGGTAGAAACTGATGAGGACCACGGCACCTTGATAATCACTGCCGTAGGGACCTCTAATGTAAGTAAACTGGAGTTTAAAGAAGACATCAACTTATAACATAATATACTTCTAGAGCGTTTTAGCAAAATAAAGGCAGGAGGTTCACCGTCCAGTCAGTGACGATGCGTCCATAAGGGCGCATGGGCCCTGCCCCCTCTATGACCAATGGATAGATTCATGCATAGCATAGCATGAATCTATCCATGGCCGCCGCTGCCACCCCCTATTCAGGTGCCAAGCCCCTTTTCTGAATTACAGCGGCGGGGGGGGGGGTTTTGAAGCACCCGATTAGAGCCATAAGCTCTATTAGCCTTCAAAATAGGTGAACTGCGTGCGCCATGCTCGGCGCTCGCAGTCCACCCAGGTGTGTTAGAAAAGCAAATGAATATTCGCTTTCCTAACACTGAACCGCCTCTCCGTCAACCAGGTGCTCGGGTCTGTTACCCATCACCTGATTGGCTGAAATGACACCTATTGGACACCTATCAGCAGGAGAGGACGGGAGGAGAGGACGGGAGGAGAGGATGGAAGGAGACGCATTGGAGGACACTGCTTGCCGCCGTCACCCACTGCCCCACCGAGACAGGGCAAGTGCCGGGATAATTAGGGCACTTGTAACTATCACCGTTGTAACTATCCCGTATGAGGGATTTAATTCCCCAAAGTATGTCCAGAATAGTCTGGGTTACAAAAAAAGGGGGCTACACACACGTGATGCCAAGTTTGGCTAAGAATAGTAAAGGGAATACAAAAGAAGGGAATGGGATAGGAAGAAGGAAAGAGGAAATTCCACCCAGGAGCCTCCCGCCAGTCTATTTAGGAAACATCTCTATACATTAGGGACCTGCGAGTAGGCAAGCCAAGGGGACCATGTTTTATCGAATAGGGATTGGCATAGAACGCTCACTATTTTTTTCTTTCAACATGATCCACATAAGCTTGTGTTTCATTATTTCCATGTCTATAACAGGACTTTTCCATGCTGTGGCAATGGCAATTTTTGCCACAAGGAACATAAAATCAATCAATGTCTGGGTATGTCGGGGGACACTATCTACTCATTTATTCAATAGAGCAACCCTGACATCTTTAAAGTGGTGTTCCGGCCAAAATTATACTTTTTAAATAAAAATACCCCTATAATACACAAGCTTAATGCATTCTAGTAAAGTTAGTCTGTAAACTAAGGTCTGTTTTGTTAGTTTATAGCAGTAGTTTGTTATTTTATAAACTTACAGCAGGCCGTGGCCATCTTAAGTGTGGGCATCTGAAGCCAGACTGTATTTCTTCCTGGATCTCATCCTTGCAGATCTCGCACATGCTCAGTGCAGCACAAGCAGTGTAATAGGTTTCAGGTCAGGTTTCCATAGCAACGGCAGTGTCAGAGGAAGTTGCCGCCCCTTCCCAGAAGGCATTGCAAACAGGAAATAATGCGATGGGCCACGGCCAGGGAGGAGGAAGTGAAAAATGAATACAGCAGATATACAGTAGGTGCTGAGAATTTTTTTTTTAAAATATCCAATTTGTTTACAGTGCACAGTTTAGTGAGGGATGCTGAAGAGTTGTAAAAGTGGGTGGAACTCCACTTTAATGATGTTAACCATTGTGACCGAAAATGTAAATGAATGAACCCTCATCCAGAAGCGGCGAATCTTGGGGCATGCCCACCATATGTCTGGCCACAACCCCTGAAAGCTGGAGGGTGAAGCTCCAGGATACATTTTAGAAAGACGCTCTTGGCACTAGGTACCATCTAGCGTGTACTTTGTATCCTGCCTCAATCCGGGCAACATTGAGGATATGGGGTATCATTTTTGAAGCAAAGCCGAAGCAAAGCAAAAGCAAGGTGTAAACAGGACTGTAAGCTAACCATTTTAGTTAGTGACAGGGGCTTTGACTGGCATTCAGAGGGCTTTAAAAAAGCGTGTCTGAAGCCATGTTTTGAAGCAAGTGTAAATGAGCCCTAAGAGACCTTGCGTTTTGCTTTGCTTCGCTTCAAAAATGACATCCCATGTCGCTTTAGTGGTGCTTCAAAGCATCTTCAAAGCCTCCATAGAAATCTAAGACAAAGCTCTCTTGAAGCACCTGAAGTTTTTGAGAGGCTTTAACTCAACTTTAACTTCGCTTTGTTTTGGAGAAACTGCAGGTGCGAGATATCCACGCGCACACAGGGCATCTGCCAAGCTTCATTAAAGCTTCAAAAGAAGCACCACCAAAGCATCATCTAAGCACCATTGAAGCATCACAGAAGCATCAAAAACACATCAAAAAAGCATGTTGAAGCAGTTGGCGCTTTTATGTGTGTTGAAGTCGAAGCAAGTGTAAATGAGCCCTAAGTGTGGCATTCTGACCACCACTGTAAGGTGGGCATTATCTCCACTGGTCACCAATGTAAGGGGCATTTCTCTCACTAATCAGGGTTCCCTGAGACCTAAATATTACTTTTCTTTATCCCTTGAAAACGTCCATTGCACCAGATTAACAACATTTTAATAACATTCAATTACAATGTGACTTGTGAAGCAAAAAAGGAAGTTCTGGACAGCCGCACTCCGGAATATAGCCTTTATTGTAAACGAGCTGACGCATTTCGCACTTAAAAGTGCTTAATCATAGCTATGATTAAGCACTGTTAAGTGTGAAACCCGTCATATCGTTTGTCTCATTTTTTGCTGTGGTTTGTACCTATTGGACTTTTTACAATAAAGGCTATATTCCGGAGTGCGGCTGTCCAGAACTTCCTTTTTTGCTTCATTTTGCTATATGCTTAGTAGCCTGCACCTGGTGTTCCAGCTCTGAGGAGAGTCTTATATCTATACATCCACCTGGAGCGGTGATCCCTTTCCCTTCCACAATGTCACTTGTGTCACAATTGTATATGCTATATTATTATAATTTATTTATTTCTTTTTTCCCATTTTTTTTTTTACCCATGAAACTGGAGTTACCCTTTAAGTTTTCAAACTGATGTTGCATAGCCATTTATTTATTATTTTTATTTTTTTTGCTAAGCCCTACATACACTACTGTGTCATACGGGGGATGGAACTACAGCATGGAAGCAATTATCCGATATTTCCAAAACTGTTGAATGCTGAAGAGTCTGAGGAAAGCTGTAGCACTTCAACAGAGTGAAAATAGGAAACATGGGTCAACCCAGGGGTAAGTATAAAACCCTTTCTTTTGCAGGAACCTGTTTTTAAAGTGGACCAAAGTCATCAAGTTCACTTAGCTTAAAAACTTGGTCTATCAATTGTGGACAACTTTACTGAAGAATCTGTATAGAAGGTACACTATATTACCAAAAGTATTGGGACACCTGCCTGTACATGAACATGAACTTTAATGGCATCCCAGTCTTAGTCCGTAGGGTTCAATATTGAGTTGGCTCAGCCTTTGCAGCTATAACAGCTTCAACTCTTCTGGGAAGGCTGTCCACAAGGTTTAGGAGTGTGTCTATGGGAATGTTTAACCATTCTTCTAGAAGCACATTTGTGAGGTCAGACGCTGATGTGGACGAGGAGGTCTGGCTCACAGTCTCCGCTCTAATTCATCCCAAAAGTCTTCTTTTGGGTTGAGGTCAGGACTCTGTGCAGGCCAGTCAAGTTCCTCCACCCCAAACTTGCTCATCCATGTCTTTATGGACCTTGCTTTGTGCACTGGTCCAAATCATTTGGTGGAGGGGGGATTATGGTGTGGGGTTGTTTTTCAGGGGTTGGGCTTGGCCCCTTAGTTCCAGTGAAGGGAACTCTTAAGGCGTCAGCATACCAAGACATTTTGGACAATTTCATGCTCCCAACTTTGTGGGAACAGTTTGGGGATGGCCCCTTCCTGTTCCAACATGACTGCACACCAGTGCACAAAGCAAGGTCCATAGGGCAGTTGTGGGATTTTCTTTAGATGTCTATGGTGGTTACCTTGTAGTGGTTGTTTTCCTATGCACAGTTATCTCTGAGAATTCCCAAATAAGATATGATTTTTTTTAAAGATGTAGTGAGGGATTTTGGCTTCCTTTCAGTATCTGATACTGAGTTCAGTTGAGCTTCAAAGCCTATTACCCCGTATACACGATCGGAAATTCCGCCAGCAAAAGTCGGATGTGAGCTTTTGGTCGGAAATTCCGACCGTGTGTATGCTCCATCGGACTTTTGCTGGCGGAATTTCCGCCAGCAAAAGACTGAGAGCAGGTTCTCTATTTTTCCGACGGAAATCCAATTCCGACGTGCAAAATTCCTACGCATGCTCGGGAACAATTCGACGCATGCTCGGAAGCATTGAACTTCATTTTCTCGGCTCATCGTAGTGTTGTACGTCACCGCGTTCTTGACGGCGAAAGTTCAGAGAACTTTTGTGTGACCGTGTGTATGCAGGTCAAGCTTGAGCGGAATTCCGTCAAAAAAAATTCCGATCGTGTGTACGGGGCATAAGGCTGCTTTCACACTGGGGCGTCGCGTAAAGTGCCGCTACTTTTAGTGATGCTTTACCGTAGTTTTTGCTGAGGTTTTTGGCTGCTAGCGGGGCGCTTTTAACCCCGCTAGCGGCCGAAAATGGGTTAGAAGGACCCGCAAAGTGCCGCTGCGGTGGCGCTGCCCATTCATTTCAATGGGCAGGAGCAGTGAAGGAGCGGTGTATACACCGCTCCTTCACTGCTCCAAAGATGCTGCTTGCAGGAGTTTTTTTAATGTCCTGCCAGCGCATCGCCTCAGTGTGAAAGCACTCGGGCTTTCACACTGAGACTGCAGGGGAGCCATTTTTCAGGCACTTTATAGGCGCTATTTTTAGCCCAAAAGCGCCTCAGTGTGAAAGGGGTCTAATGGAACTTTTATTTTAAATCATCATCATCAAAAAAAAATAAAAAATCCCAGGTGCATCAAAATGAAATGTGTGTAAAGTTTTACAGTTGCCTTTTTTTGGAAGACAGCCGCAGCCTGTTTAGAAGATCCTTGTTCTCAGTGTGAAAGCAGTGATCTCCCTGCAGTCCAACAATCCCCATGTTGAGTCAAAGCTAGAGGTCTCCAATCAGCAATTCTCATGCTCTTTGCTGATTGGAGGACTCCAGCTGTGACTCAGCAGAGGGTGAGTCAGACCTCTGCAGAGAAGCCACTGCTTCCACACATTGAATCCTTACCCTCAACATGCTGGCAGGTGACAGGTCTTTCTACTCAGGCTGTGGTTGCTTTTTAAAGAGAACTAATTGTAGAACTTTGCACACCTTTTATTTTCATGCACTTGAAATGTAGTCAGCTGATTTTCAACTAAAGGCTTAATCGGGCTTTAAGATTGCTTTAAAAGTCGCTTTTAATAGTTGTTATTTTCTGTGCTGCTTTTGATTGAACCTCTTTGTAATATTTGTAAGACATTAGCACAAATCAGACTTTACATAGGCGAGTGCATCTCTTTAGCATCCGGCGTTAGATAAAGCCAGACAATCAAGTAACCAAGATTCCTTTTCAGTCTTTGCAGCAGTGCAGGGAAGTTGCGCACGGAAGGAACGGGGATTTCACAGCTGGAATGAATCCTATGCAAGAGGAACTTTTATAGATTATTTGAGTGTAATTTTCTGTTACCAGAACACATAACTTTTTAAGCGCTCCCTGAGAATTGAAACAGCGGGAGATAAGGACACCAATAAGATTGAGTGCACATTGAGTGTGTTCAAGCTTTAAACGACCCACATTGGGGGAGTTCACCGAAGGGGGAAGTCTGATGATATCAATTAAATCAATCAATCATTGGTTTCTAGGGCTGCATGACGACGACCTGGGGGCTCCGCATTGTGAATATGCAGAATGTTGGGAGCATCAAGCTAAATCGGTAAACATGCAATCTTGACACATAGTCAATAAAACCTTTTAGTACTAGATAGACCTACATGAAGCACACCACTTAGTGCCGTCGTATCTGAAATCAAACTGAGAAAGAAGAGACGGGATACCGTTAGATATATTTTTTTTATTGACAGGCACAGAAGTTAAGTACAATCTGATCTTTGGATGATCTTGGAGGATTCAATAGGAAGGACAAAAAGGGGAAGGCGAAAGATCATTAAAGGACGACTACAATCAAAACTTTCAGTATTCCATGGCGAGTTGATTTTTCTGCCTGTTACTTATATCATAGATGGCGGCCAACAGTGAGATTTATACACATTCACTTTTGTCTCCTTTCCTTCCCACAAGGCCACAACTAAGACAGCACGCTCCCTGTCTAAGGGTAGGCTCCCTCCAGGCAAACCTGTCCTTAACCAGTTCCTGCCTGGCCTATAGCAAAATGATGGCCGGGCAGGACTTTCATAGTTCTAAATGGACGTCATATGACGTCCTGCCAGAACGCGCCTCTCGTGCGGCAATAGGGACACGCAGTGGTGCGATCTGTCACCAGCTGTGTCCTCCAGACACGGTTTCTGTAAACCACCATCGTCCTGTAAAAGATAACACTCTAAACTTCTAACCCATATCTTTACTGCCACTAAGAGAACTATTACCAATATAAGAAAGACAACCTTAATACCCTTTAGGGTCACTTAAACAATATTGTTCAAGAAACTAATTACCCTACAGGAGGATAAATTAGAACTTGAACCCTGTGGGTGGACACATTTTTACACCCTGTCAGGGCTGGGCTCCTGCTATTTACTGCAGCTCTTTTCTTTCAGTGCACAAAGGCTGCTCAGCTGGCGGTTAATCACCAGCCATTCATTGTTTCCATAGTGACTCACCTGGTTACCATTACCTGCCTCATTAGTCCAGCCTACAGCCAGCCCCTGCTGTTTATATAAACAGCTTTGCTCTTTCCTTCTGTGCTCTTGTGTGGTCAATACCTCCAGTGTGTTCCTGTTATGACTCTACCTGGCTGACTTCTCTTCCCTAACCTGTTCCTGACTTTGCTCTTCACTACGCTGACTACTGGCTTCCTGATCCTGGCTCATCTGATTACCCGCTCTGGCTTCCATACCCTGGCTTCTGTTTTTGACTCTGTCAATGAACTGTGTTATTTTTGCAATTCTATTAAAGGTGTGATTTTAACTGCATTTTCTGTCTCTGTCTGGTTTATGGTTCCTGATACACCCACCTTCAACTCTCTTTAATTATCTAAGGGCTGCAAGAGCCTCTAGACTTCTCATTCCTCCATCTCATGACCCCCCTACATGGCTCACTTCCCTGCCCATAAGCCTTCCCCACACTCCAAGATCCTTCAATATGCCCACTTGTCCTCCCTTTCTCCCATACCTCAACCACTTTTTTCTCCTCTTACTTCTTTATTCCTCATCTATTGTTGGCTGAACATACCACTCCACTACCAGTATCTTATACACCAGTAGTCCCCAAACTGCAGTCCTTTGCTTACTTTTATCTGGCCCTTCGGGCACTATCCCTTCTTCTGATAGGAGGCCTTAATCCTTCCACTGACACAAACAGCAGGGCAATTCGTCCTGCACTGACACACCAACAAGGGGGCACTATTCCTTCGCTGACACCAATGATGAGGCACTATTTCTTCCACAGACACCAACAAGGGGGCACTATTCCTTCCACAGACTCCAACAAAGGAACACTATTCCTTCCATAGACACTAATGATGCAGCACTATTCCTTCCACAGACACCAACGAGGGGGCACTATTCCTTCCATAGGCACTAATGATGCAGCACTATTCCTTCCACAGACACCAACAAGGGGGCACTATTCCTTCCACAGACTCCAACGAAGGAACACTATTCCTTCCATAGATACTAATGATGGAGCACTATTCCTTCCATAGTCACTAATGATGGAGCACTCGTCCTTCCATTGTCATCAATGATGCAGCACTATTCCTTCCACAGACACCAACGAAGGAACACTATTCCTTCCATAGACACTAATGATGCAGCACTATTCCTTCCACAGACACCAACGAGGGGGCACTATTCCTTCCATAGGCACTAATGATGCAGCACTATTCCTTCCACAGACACCAACAAGGGGGCACTATTCCTTCCACAGACTCCAATGAAGGAACACTATTCCTTCCATAGATACTAATGATGGAGCACTATTCCTTCCATAGTCACTAATGATGGAGCACTCGTCCTTCCATTGTCATCAATGATGCAGCACTATTCCTTCCACAGACAGCAACGAAGGAACACTATTCCTTCCATAGACACTAATGATGCAGCACTATTCCTTCCACAGACACCAACGAGGGGGCACTATTCCTTCCATAGGCACTAATGATGCAGCACTATTCCTTCCACAGACACCAACAAGGGGGCACTATTCCTTCCACAGACTCCAACGAAGGAACACTATTCCTTCCATAGATACTAATGATGGAGCACTATTCCTTCCATAGTCACTAATGATGGAGCACTCGTCCTTCCATTGTCATCAATGATGCAGCACTATTCCTTCCACAGACACCAACAAGGGGGCACTATTCCTTCCACAGACACCAACGAAGGAACACTATTCCTTCCATAGACACTAATGATGGAGCACTATTCCTTCCATTGTCATCAATGATGCAGCACTATTCCTTCAACTGACACCAATGATGGAACACTGTTTACTTCCACTAATGTCAGAACATTTTCTACTGTCACGGTCCACAGTCCAGTCCCCCTAAAGTCCAAACAACATTAAACTGGCCCTTTGTTTAGAAAGTATGGAGACCCATGTTATACACCATCACTGCCCAGCCTCTTTCTCTTACATGACTTTATGATTGTTTGCACTATTTATTCTTTAAACTCAGGTACAGTGATATGCACTATATGGGCTATCTCTAGTTTATGATACGGTGCAGCACACCCAAAAAACACTGAAACTTGCCATTGGCCAAACCTATGTGCACCACTATCTTCTAATACTTGTACATATTGGGTTTGATTTACTAAAACTGGAGGGTGCAAAACCTGGTGCAGGTCTGTATAGAAACCAATCGGCTTTCAGGTTTGTTTTGCCCAAGCTTAATCGAATAAGCTGAAGTTAGAAGCCGATTGACTACCATGAACGACTGTACCAGATGTGGCACTCTCCAGTTTTATTAAATCAACCTCATTGTATTTTTGTATAATTTACAATTTGTTCATTACTACACCTGTATGACGCTACCAGTCTAAACGTAATTCTATACATTTTGTGAAGTGCAAAACGTTAAATAAAAACATATTGAAGGAAAGTATCTTGAGTCATGCAGCAATCTCTTGTACCGTTGCTGTAATAAAAACCCATCTACACATGCTGCGGGTCAGACTGTGGCAACAGACCAGACTAGACATAGAACCACACAGCACTGTATCTAATATCTTTTCTCTACTGCAAAGACATGCAGCATTGACGTAGAACAATATTTTCAGGAGACAGAAGAGTGAACTGCCTCACAAGACAGGCTGATCAATGTGGTTTGAAGTCAGCAAAGCATATCTAATAAGCTCCCCAATGCGGAGAAAAAGAAAGCTCTGACTTGGAAATGTCAAGTCTGCAGAGCCCTGAGTCTCCGGATTTACTTTAAACATTATAAGAATTGTTGAAACTTTGGTGGTGATCTGTCTCACTTGAGGATTGTTACCCACAGCACTTCGATTTCACACCATGGCGATGGCAATTGAATAAAGAAATAAATATTACTTCATCCAAAACTCCCAGAGCTGGGCTGCTTACAAAGACTAACAGAGATCTCATTATTTTTTCCCCAGAGCTTAATTACAAATGTTCAGGGAACGAGAATGCAAAATGTATACTACGCAGTATCCGGACTCTTGATTAAGAGAGTGAAGCAACCCGCGTCAGCCAGAAAATGACCCAGGACCCATATATCCGTAGGAAGTAATACCATTTATTTCAGTGTGTTCCCTCTATTCTTTCACATAAATTATTAAAGTGGCACTGAAGTCAAAAAGTAATTATTTGTTGTTGTAGAGAAGTGGTGATTGTGCCTAAGCAGTAAAAAAAGTACCTTTAGTTTGGAATTCCTCCTAAAAAAATAATGAACGTCTTGGTACATGAGGGTGCCTAGGCACTCCTGTGTCTATAGCCAAAGCGCTATATATCTGCAGTGTAAGTTCTAAGGCACTGCTGCTTCTGACTGCTAGTCTAACCAGATCTGGAGTGGGATTTGGTGATGCTATGTAAGAAGAAATGGACAACCGCCCTCAGAATGTAGAAATTCCCAAACTGTTTATTAAAAAAGGGGAAGCTCCGCTTGTTTGCTTCTTCCCCCCCTCCCCTGACACATTTGGCACCTTTTGGGGGGGGAGCAGATACCTATCAAAACCAGGTACCCGCTCCCATTTCCAGCCCCTCCTCCTTCCCCCCCTTGCCTTCTGCGAGACACACAGGTCCCAGAAGACAGCGGGACCATTCAAAAAGTGCAGCACGAGTCGCGCATTCGCAGTAGGAAACAGGCTGTAATGCCGCAAAGCTTCCCTTCCTGTTTCCTTTAGTGAAGATGCCGTTGCCTACACCTGGAGCCAATTGACGGATCGGCTTGGGGTTACCGATATCGGTGGACTCCTGGACAGGTAAGTGTCCTTATATTAAAAGTCAGCCGCTACAGTATTTGTTGCTGCTGACTTTTATTTTTATTTTTTTTCCCAGGCTGGAACTTTAATAATCCTTTAAAGCTCATTTGGCTGTACTCCTCCTATGGATCACAGGAGTGCAGTTCGTTCAGCCCGCTGTCTGCTGACATCACAGAGCCGGTCCAGGTGGTGGCCACACAAAATATTGACACTTTGGGCCCAATTTGGACATTTTTACTTAGGGGTGTACTCACTTCTGTTGCCAGCGGTTTAGACATTAATGGCTGTGTGTTGAGTTATTTTGAGGGGACAGCAAATTTACACTGTTATACAAGCTGTACACTCACTACTTTACATTGTAGCAAAGTGTCATTTCTTCAGTGTTGTCACATGAAAAGATAGAATAAAATATTTACAGAAATGTGAGGGGTGTACTCACTTTTGTGAGATATTGTACATGGATTTTGTATGCTGCGTCCAGAGAGCAAAGGGATCAGAATCAACCACAAGCAAATAGCATTTTCAGAAAAAGCTCAGCAATGGCGGCCCCCATATTTGTCTAATGCCGCGTACACACGACTGACGAAAAGGTCTGACGGAATCATTCCATCGGACATTCCGATCGTGTGTGGGCTACATCGGACCAGTTCTTTCGAAAATTCTGACGGTCCTAGAAATAGAAGATGTTTCAAATCTTTTTGACTGACTCAATTCCTATCGAGAAAACCGTTCGTCTGTATGCTAGTCCGACGGACCAAAAATCACGCAAGGGCAGCTATTGGCTACTGGCTATTGAACTTCCTTTTTCTAGTCCTGTCGTACGTCACCGCGTTCTAAACGATCGGACTTTGGTGTGATCATGTGTAGGCAAGTCCGTTTCAGCGGAACTCCGTCGGAAAAGACCGTCAGAGTCTACTCTAACGAAAAGTCCGCTCGTGTGTACCTTTCCAGCACCTCCATCAACTTTCCAGCACCTGCAGCAAAAATGCATAGCTATTAGCAGACTCATTTATTCTTAATAGTACCCCCACACACTGGAAATCACAGTGCACTTTCCTATGCTGGGAAGTACATAGCACTATGTGCTTTCTCTGCAGCTGTGATTTTGTAAAAGGTGCCAGAACCTTTTCCGTGTGTTCTCTTAGGTACAGCAGGCCATTCGAATAAATGGGCTGCTGTACCTGAACAAACACGGCTGCAGGGAAACTGCAATAGTGTGAACCTACAACCTAGCCTAAAAAAGGTTACCACATGTCCAGTATCCAATTGCCATGCACCATTCTCAAGTCTTATCTCTTTAAAAACACTCCAAGTACCAAAAAAAAACTAGTTGATCTACCAGAATTCCAGTCAGCTCCTAACTTATTATAGTACACTGACAACGCTGCCTCTGCTGCACTGAAATCCAAAGAAGAGTTGTCAGCCCAGCTCAGTT
This sequence comes from Lithobates septentrionalis, assembly GCA_037952835.1. NCBI lineage: Eukaryota > Metazoa > Chordata > Amphibia > Anura > Ranidae > Lithobates > Lithobates septentrionalis. The sequence goes on along the minus strand of JBBDGP010003086.1, from coordinate 595,267 downwards.
ATCCCCAGCTGGACTACCAAACACCTCCTTATCCAAGAGGAAGTAAAGGGACGCACACTGATGACACCACAATGTTAAAAACAATTTATTCTGGTTACACAAGTCCACGGCGTGACATCCCGTCTGTGATCCACCCACTCCAACGCATTTTGTAATAAGCTGTTTTTAAGCACTGTGACATCATGGGCATGTGGCCTCTTGCTTCTTTTTGGTGCTGCTGAGCGTGGATGTGCCCTTGGGTGGGTACCCGATATGCAATAAGGGACTAAGAAGGAGTGAAAGTTTGGAGCAATGCTGTTTGCTGCTAATTATTATTATTATTATAATACAGGATTTATTTAGTGCCAACAGTTTGCGCAGCGCTTTACAACATGAGGGCAGACAGTACAGTTACAACACAATTCAATACAGGAGGAATCAGAGAGCCCAGAGAGCTTACAATCTAGGAGAGAGGGTCAAGTTATACAAAAGATAATGTCTGTGGGAAATGATCTGATGGAGAAAATAAAAGTACAGTTGTTGGGTGTGGGTAGGATAGGCTTCTCTGAAGATAAGGGTTTTCAGGGATCGTCTAAGAGCAAACAGAGTAGGAGATAGTCGGACAGATTGGGGTATGGAGCTCCATAGGATAGGAGAGGCTCAGGAAAAGTCCTGGAGGTGAGCATGGGAGGTGAAGAGGGAGCTAGAGAGAAGGAGGTCTTGGGAGAAACAAAGAGAAAGATTAGGTTGATAATTTGAGACCAGATTAGTGATGTAGTCGGGGGCCGAGTTGTGGATGGCTTTATAAGTTGTTGTTAGTATTTTGAATGTAATTTGTTGGGTGAGCGGGAGCCAATGGAGGGAGAGAGGAGTAGCAGACACTGATTGGTTGGTAAGGTGGATGAGTCTGGCAGCAGCATTCATGATGGACTAAAAGGGGATAGTTTATGTATTGTCAAGGTAATCCCGTGATGAGGGAGTTGCAGGAGTGGAGACGAGAGATGACCAGGGAGTGAATTAGGAGCTTTGTGGTGCCACTGGTTAGGAAGGGACGCATTTTGGAGATGTTGCAGAGGTTGAGACGGCAAGATTTGGTTAGTGATCGGATATGGGGCCGAAAGGATAGTTTAGAGTCCAGGATTACACCTACAGTCCCTTGCAAAAGTATTTACCCCCCCCCCCCCCCCCCCCTGGCTTTTTACCTATTTTGTTACATTGCAGCCTTCAGTTCAATGTTTTTTTAATCTGAATTATATGTGATTGATCAGAACACAATAGGTTGTTGAAGTAAAATGAGAAAAATATATACATAAAACAATTTTTCAGAAATAAAAAACTGATAATTGGCATGTGCGTATGTATTCACCCCCTTTGTTACTTTGTTTGTTATCCATAAAAAGCTCTGGTGCAACCAATTACCTTCAGAAGTCACATAATTAGTGAAATGATGTCCACCTGAGTGCAATCTAAGTGTCACATGATCTGTCATTACATATACACACCTTTTTGAAAGGCCCCAGAGGCTGCAACACCTAAGCAAGAGGCACCACTAACCAAACCCTGCCATGAAGACCAAGGAACTCTCCAAACAAGTAAGGGACAATGTTGTTGAGAAGTACAAGTCAGGGTTAAGTTATAAAAAAATATCCAAATCGTTGATGATCCCCAGGAGCACCATCAAATCTATCATAACCAACTGGAAAGAACATGGCACAACAGCAAACCTGCCAAGAGACGGCCGCACACCAAAACTCACGGACCGGGCATGGAGGGCATTAATCAGAGAGGCAGCACAGAGACCTAAGGTAACCCTGGAGGAGCTGCAGAGTTCCACAGCAGAGACTGGAGTATCTGTACATAGGATGACAATAAGCCGTACGCTCCATAGAGTTGGGCTTTATGGCAGAGTGGCCAGAAGAAAGCCATTACTTTCAGCAAAAAACAAAATGGCACGTTTTGAGTTTGCGAAAAGGCACGTGGGAGACTCCCAAAATGTATGGAGGAAGGTGCTCTGGTCTGATGAGACTAAAATTGAACTTTTTGGCCTTCAAAGAAAACGCTATGTCTGGCTCAAACCCAACACATAAGAACACCATCCCCACTGTGAAACATGGTGGTGGCAGCATCATGCTGTGGGGATGTTTTTCAGCAGTCTGGACTGGGAAACTGGTCAGAGTTGAGGGAAAGATGGATGGTGCTAAATACAGGGATATTCTTGAGCAACACCTGTACCACTCTGTGTGTGATTTGAGGCTAGGACGGAGGTTCACCTTCCAGCAGGACAATGACCCCAAACACACTGCTAAAGCAACACTTGAGTGGTTTAAGGGGAAACATGTAAATGTGTTGGAATGGCCTAGTCAAAGCCCAGACCTCAATCCAATAGAAAATCTGTGGTCAGACTTAAAGATTGCTGTTCACAAGCGCAAACCATCCAACTTGAAGGAGCTGGAGCAGTTTTGCAAAGAGGAATGGTCAAAAGTCCCAGTGGTAAGATGTGGCAAGCTCATAGAGACTTATGCCGCGTACACACGAGCGGACTTTACGGCGGACTTTGCCCGGCGGACTGGATTTCGTCGGACAATTCGATGTGTGTGGGCTCCAGCGGACTTTGTTTTCTCAAAAGTTGGACGGACTTAGATTTGAAACTTGTTTAAAATTTATCCGTTGAAATCGAGTCCGGTCGAAAAGTCCGCCGTCTGTATGCTAGTTCGACGGACTAAAAAGCCACGCTAGGGCAGCTATTGGCTAGTGGCTATGAACTTCCTTGTTTTAGTCCGGTCGTACGTCATCACGTACAAATTCGACGGACTTTGGTGGATTGTGTGTAGGCAAGTCCGTTCATTCAGAAAGTCCGTCGTAAAGTACGTCGAAAAATCCGCCGGGCAAAGTCCGCCGTAAAGTCCGCTCGTGTGTACGCGGCACTATCCAAAGCGACTTGGAGCTGTGATAGCCGCAAATGGTGTCTCTACAAAGTATTGACTTTAGGGGGTGAATAGTTATGCACATTGACTTTTTCTGTAATTTTGTCCTATTTGTTTGCTTCACAATAAAACAAAAAAAAAAATCTTCAAAGTTGTGGGCATATTCTGTAAATTAAATTATGCAAATCCTCAAGCAATCCATGTTAATTCCAGGTTGTGAGGCAACAAAACAGGAAAAATGCCAAGGGGGGGGGGGGGGGGGTTGGTGAATACTTTTGCAAGGCACTGTAAAACCTTGACATGTGGGGACGGGCTGATAGTTGTGCTATCGAACTTAAAAGAGAGATCAGGGAAAGGGACACGTGGGGGGGGGGGGGGGGGGGAATGATGAGCTCGGTTTTGGATAGAAGGCTGATATGTCTGTTCGTAAATTAGTGATATGTGAGGAGACTGAAGAAGTGAGCTGAGGGGTAGAGAGATAGATTTGAGTGTCATCAGCGGAGATGGTATTGGAAGCCATGTGAGGCTTCAGCTGACCCAGGGAGGAGGTGTAGATGCAGAATAGGAGAGGCCCAGGGACAGAACCTTGGGGGGACCCTGACAAGGAAGAGGAGAGGAGGAAGTAGAATTGTAATTCTAATTCTACTAACCCCCTCCTTATATTATAGAGATGAGAAGAGGGGTGAGGTTCTGTAGTCCATCAGGGGGAGAACTAGGAAAGGCTGACAATGCAGCTTGGGATATCAGTGCAGCAGGGGCGGTGTGTTATCAGCCCAAACAGGAAGTTAAGAGCTCACTTGCAGATCAACATTTATTTTATTAGTATTTTTCTTTACTTGCAGTATTTTAAAAAGGATAAACATGGCAAAATGTATATGTATTGTAGAGATGCGCTGATTTTTTTTTTTTTTTTTTTAATAATGCCTAGAAACTTTAACAAGTGTTAAAATCAGCCACAAGCCTCATTTGTTAGCAATCAGTCCGCTGACTCATAGACTTGCATTGTGGGAAAGCAGTAAAACATTGTGTAGCACTGCTAAGTAGTAAGTAGAACCTGCATATGTAATTAGCAAATATGACTGCATTCATGTACATGAATAACTTAAAAATCTATACATAGATACAAGGATTTTAAAACTTCGACACCTTTTGATAAGATCATTTACATCAAGCTGATCACTCTCAGGTGCTTCAATAAAAAATACATTCTTATATTATACATTCCCTTTAAGGTCTATCCCACTAACATGAATCAGGAAGAACTGCAGATACAGAATCATAAAAGAAATGGCAATGATAAAAGTCTGCATTAATTAAAAAAAAAAAAAATGTATGTGCACATGGAAAGAAATTATTGATTTTTCTTCCTCTGGGGTCAAGAGGTGGAATTTCATTTCAAGTTGGTAATCATTGATGATTACATGTAAGTATGCTTCTTGCATATAGAGCATCTGAAATAACGTTTTGTGGCTTATATTGCCAGATTTTATTACTTATGCTTCTATTATGTGTTAGACAATACAAGGAAGAATCTGACTGGCTGTTACAGGACATGCAACCCTGAGAGTTCTTCTTAAATAGTATATTAAGTATATATAAACCCAATCCCTAAAACCACAAATAATCTTGAATTTTCAAATCTGCAGTTTTCTTTAAAATAGTAACCGATGATCCTGCCATAACTGTCTTTGATCAGGCATGTCCTGTTTTAGAGGGCAACCCTATGTCTTCTTCTCCCAGTTGTGCTCCTGCATTGTCACCTTGCAACACAGGTTTCCAATTAACACACATTATGCAGGCATGGTCCACTGTTATCACTAATCTGAGAAATGTCATGCACCCATAGGTTTCTCATTTCTCTACAATCTAGGCTGGCCATTCTCAACCAGGGTTCCATGCAACGCTAGGGTTCTTCCAGAGGTTGCCAAGGGTTCCTTGAACTGTGGCTCATTGACCTCTCATCTGATGGTGCCTGCATTGTTCCAAGGTCAACACTACTTTGCAAAGCTATCTGCATAACACCAATGATCTTTTTTAGTTGTCTGTAAGGAGGCATTCTTTCCACTAACCACCAATGGAAGGAGCATTTTTTCCTCTGACCTCCAATGTAGGGGACAGTCTTCTCATTGACCTCCAATGTAAGGTGTATTCTTCTCATTGATCATCAGTGTAAGGAGTATTCTTCTCATTGACCATCAATGTAAGGAGTATTCTACTCATTGACCATCAATGTAAGGAGTATTCTACTCATTGACCATCAATGTAAGGAGTATTCTTCTCATTGACCATCGATGTAAGGAGTATTCTTCTCATTGACCATCGATGTAAGGAGTATTCTACTCATTGACCATCAATGTAAGGAGTATTCTACTCATTGACCATCAATGTAAGGAGTATTCTTCTCATTGACCATCGATGTAAGAAGTATTCTTCTCATTGACCATCGATGTAAGGAGTATTCTTCTCATTGACCATCGATGTAAGGAGTATTCTTCTCATTGACCATCAATGTAAGGAGTATTCTTCTCATTGACCATCAATGTAAGCAGTATTCTTCTCATTGATCATCAATGTAAGGAGTATTCTTCTCATTGATCATCAGTGTAAGGAGTATTCTTCTCATTGACTATCAGTGTAAGGAGTATTCTACTCATTGACCATCAATGTAAGGAGTATTCTTCTCATTGACCATCGATGTAAGGAGTATTCTTCTCATTGACCATCAATGTAAGGAGTATTCTACTCATTGACCATCAATGTAAGGAGTATTCTACTCATTGACCATCAATGTAAGGAGTATTCTTCTCATTGACCATCGATGTAAGAAGTATTCTTCTCATTGACCATCGATGTAAGGAGTATTCTTCTCATTGACCATCGATGTAAGGAGTATTCTTCTCATTGACCATCAATGTAAGGAGTATTCTTCTCATTGACCATCAATGTAAGGAGTATTCTTCTCATTGATCATCAATGTAAGGAGTATTCTTCTCATTGATCATCAGTGTAAGGAGTATTCTTCTCATTGACTATCAGTGTAAGGAGTATTCTTCTCATTGACCATCAATGTAAGGAGTATTCTTCTCATTGACCATCAATGTAAGGAGTATTCTTCTCATTGACTATCAGTGTAAGGAGTATTCTTCTCATTGACCATCAATGTAAGGAGTATTCTTCTCATTGACCATCAATGTAAGGAGTATTCTTCACAATGACCACCAATGTATTGGTTTTAGCATGGGTCCCCTGAGACCTGAACTTTATTTCAAAGGTTCCTATGGGGTAGACATTTTAAGAAAGGCTGACCTAGGCACACGCATCAGAATTCAACAATTCCAACCTCTATGTCTATCTCTGTTCTGCTCTACATAGAACCTAGCATAAAGGAGGGGCTGGTCAGGACACAATTTAAAAGTGACAGTTCCCAGATTGTGTATTAATTACTTTTTTATTTCAAGCAATATCAAATCGAAAACTGGGCGTGTTTAGCAGTTTCATCAGCTTCTCAATCTAAATCAATCTCCTGATTTTTCATTAAATCTAACTCTTCTTTAATGACTTACTAGGAAATAACTAAAATAATCTGGGAGTATTTCAAGGGAGTATTCGATATCTAGAATAGTGGTGATAGGGTTTAAATTTATAGCTATTGCCAGAAGGGAAAGGAATACATTTTCAGTCAGTAGAAAAAAAAAGGCAGCTGCCTTCACGCAAACACTAAAACCGACCATAAATCAACCTTTTAATAACACAGATTCTTCCTCACAGCCAACATTGTGACAAACGTCCTGAAAAGAATCCATCATGTGCCTGTTGTGTGTGTCTTATCTGAACTATTCTGGAGTCAATTGCATTTTTTATTATTATACTGTAGGTTGTGATGTGGGTTTTCAATTTTGTTCTTAGCCTGCTTTGGAATCTCAATGAGCACCTGTCACCTGCACCGGAAAAAGGGATGCTGGTAAAAAAAAAAAAAGGCCAAGCACGCCATGATAAGGGCAGATAGTTTGTGTCCCTTAAGACACATCCCTGTTGCTTAAGAAGTCTGCAGACTCTTGTTTAGGTATACGCTTAGGATTCCCATTGGGTCTCCTTCTAGACGCATCTCCAGGCTTGCCACCGGCCATTTGATGCATACTATTTGCTTGTTCATGCCAGTTGTCTGTTTTGATGTCACTGCTAGCTTGCTTTCTGTGTTAATACCAGAATTATTATGACTTTTGGAGGTATTTTAATTAGAAAGCAAAGATGTGTGTCCCTATATCCTAATCTGAAGGGATCTCTGCACTGTGAGCCTCTGCAGATCACCTATAAGGTCACCAACCTAAGGCTGAACTCTGGGCACAAAACATTTAATTTAAGTATATTCCTCAGTAGCCAAATTTAAATCCACTTTGTGTGCACCGAGTGCCTTTACAAACCCAAATATTACCGGTGTAGCACCCTCCCAGGCTCCTCTGTAGTGGTTGATTGTTTTAGCCTGCTCAGTGTTTCACGGGCTGCTGATCTGATTATTTCCCCCTGCATTCTAGAGGGTTCTGGAATCACAGTGGGAGGAAAGGCAGAAGGGCAATTTGATTTTTTTTTAGGACCCAGCCAATCCCTGGGGAGCTGGGCCCAGTAGGTGGCTGGAGAATCCATAAATAGTCTAAGGCCTAGACCAGTTGTTAGTTGGTCCTGGGATCCAGTCCTGCAGGTGGAGTCCCCAGCCTTAGCCATATGCTCAATGAGTTCCCAGCTGTAGCAAAGCGGGGGGGGGGGGGGGCCTTGAAGGGTTTCGTCTGGGATCTTGGTCTGGAGCTCACTGAAGAGTGCCCGTTGGAAGTTGGAAGGAAGAGCCCAGCTGTCCTGTGGCATTGTGAGCCTTATTTCTTACTGAACAGTGCCTGATGGATATTGGAAGGAGGCAGCCAGTGATCATGTGGCATTGTGAGTACTGACCTGAGCCCTAGTGATTCTGGTGCTGTTTCTCTTTTCTTCAGAAGGCCCCTTGTGTCTGCTCTGATGGTGGGCCCTTACAAAAACAAGAACTCTCAGATACCCTTCTTGCTCTTTGCTCACAGACCTTCTAGAGAAGTTAAAGCTCCTTATTTAGACCCCCTTTCACACTGGGGGCTTTGCAGGTGCTACAGTGCTAAAAATAGCGCCTGCAAAGCGCCCTGAAAGTGCCGCTACTTTGTCTCCAATGTGAAAGCCCCGAGGGCTTTCACACTGGAGTGGTGCGCTAGCAGGACGGGAAAAAAAGTCCTGCTAGCAGCATCTTTGGAGTGGTGAAGAAGCGGTGTGTATACCGCTCCTCCACAGCTCCTGCCCATTGAAATCAATACTGCCGGCAAAGCGCCTCTGCAGAGGCGCTTTGCGGTGGTTTTTAACCCATTCTCAGCCGCTAGCGGGAGGTAAAACCACCCCGCTAGCGGCCGAATACCGCGGCTAAAACGACGGTAAAGCGCCACTAAAAATAGCGGCACTTTACCACCGTCCCACCTCCCGCCCCAGTGTGTCTTAGTGTTCCCATGCCACCCCTCTCCCTATCCAAGTTCTTCAGCAATAAAAACACATAAAAGACTTCCCCTAGACTTCTTATTAAGCCAGAGAGTCTGGAAAATGCTATGTGCCTGGCTGTCTCTGCACCAACTCCGGGGAAAGAACCAATCAAAATTTAGTGGCTCCTGCCTGCGGGGGGGGGGGGGGGTAGAGCTACATCTTTTTAAAGTAGCAGTGACATCATCACTGGGCTGTACATAGCCTGTGCAGAGAGCAGAGCTGTGGGAGGGACTCAGCAGGTACCGCCCACTACAGGCTGCCTGTAGAAAACTACAGGAGGGGGCGGAGAGAAGACCAGTCACACTGCAGAAGGAGAGAGAGCAGCAGTGAGCGGTCTTTGCTACAGGAAGGGAAAGTCTCACACTGGATTACGGCACAGATCTGGAGGAAATACACAAAGTACACCAAGATGTAAGAATACACATGGTGAATGTATTAACACAATATTTACTTACCCTGGAGTTCAGCTTCAAAAAATTGCTGGTAAAAGCACAGAAAAAACAACTCTTTTAAATAATATTTTAAATACTTACAGTGCTTTTCCTGTTCCATAAGTTATTATTTATTTGCAATGTGCCTCTAAACTTGACACATTTTACTGCTCCAGGAGAGTCAGTGATCTAGCCCCTACTTACACATCTTCTAGGAGTGTCAAATTACTGTCTGTGCTGACCCAGCTCCTCTGTACCTCCCTTCACTTGACTATACAACCTTTTATATAAAGCAGCTGGGGGAGGAGCAAAGGGGAATTCTGAAAGGGTTAAAAAAAATAAAAATCGATTGTAGTTGGAACACCGCTTTAAAGTGGCTATAAATCCTTACATAAACCCAGTGAAGTGACTAGCCTCAGGGGATACACAGGGATGAAACAAATCATGCTACATTAATTGTACCTGTTTATCTGCAGCCGTCTCTTCTCTACATTCCTACACAGTCCAGAATTTATAAAGCTTGTCTGTGCTGTCAGAAAACGGGGGGCGGGAGCTGAACTTACAGTTTGCAGGGCACCGTGAGGAGAACTGAGAGCTGATCAGAGGGGAGGGACACACCCCCTTCACACAGTACACAGGAACAGAACTGAGACTGTCAATCACAGGCTGTGTGTTGGAGCTCCCTCCCGTCACTTTTTTTTTATCTTGGGGTGTCAGGAAAAATTGTAAGAAGTGACTCATAGTGAAGGAACGAGGTAGTAAACAAAAATGACACTTAGTGCTCTGGATTGAGACAAGTACACACTATAGAAGGATATGCTTTGTTCATATTTCATGTCTGAGGTTTACAAGCACTTTAAATGAACATATAATCTTATGGGAAGATTTTTATTGAAATGAATAGTCTAGCAACAGCTTGTCTTTAACATGCCAAAGTCACCACGCTTGTTGAGCAACTTGGCTTTTATTAACCCAACACAGCTTGACATTGTAGCCTATGCAATCCCCAGGGAGGGCGTGGGCTAGGTTTACATTTGTGCGATGCAAGAGCGAACACACAATCGTGCATCTTCCAAAATGCATAGAACAAAGAGGCCTATATAGGGCAGCATATTGAAATTCCTAGGCTGCAGTAAATGTGACGCACCAAAATGCACAAAAAATGTGGGCACACCGTCACACCTGCATAGTTGTGAATGTAATCCTAGGGCTAATTCACATTATTGCACACTTGTAAAATGCAGAACAACGCATAGACACATTTAAAAAAAAAAAAAAGTGTTTTCTATCTGTCCTATTTACAGCACACTGCCGGACATTGCAGTGCATGAAGTGTACATTTTGTACACATCAAATAAAGCTCATTCAAAAAAAAAAAAAAAAAGAGGGAGCAGTGCGATAAATCGTGCACCACACTGCCCTCTAGTGGAGCCGATAAGGCAGAGCGGCCGGAGCAAGAAATCGCTCCTCCCGCTCTGTGCTGCAGTGTGAATTGACCCTAAGCCATTCATCTTGAAATGTGAAAACTCCCCAGCCAAACCTGTGTTCTGCTGATGCCCATAGGCTCCTGCTGCTGTCAGTCAAACTCCTGGGAGGAGGGAGCGGGGGTGTGGCTTATCAATTACAGTGTGTGTCTGTGGATTCACACAGCCCAGCTTGTCCTACAGAAGCCAAATGGTGGGTACCGGTACTCAGTGTCATCCGGCACCCGCCGATCGTCAGGCAGAGACACAGAACTGCAATGTGCCTATGTAAACAAGGCAGATCGCCATTCTGACAGAAGGGAAGGGGCTGGAATTCGTGTCCGTGCAAAGCAGGGAATAAATTCCATCTCTTCCCCTAGTAAAAGCACCTCACACAGTATTGTAAAACACTGGCTAGGCACACAGTTAACCCCTTTGATCGCCCCTGATGTTAACCCCTTCCCAGCCAGTGTCATTACTACAGTGACAGTGTATATTTTTAGCACTGATCACTGTATTAGTGTCACTGGTCCCCGAAAGGTGCCAGTTAGTGTCAGAATGTCCGCCGCAATATCGCAGTCCTGCTATAAGTCGCTGATCGCCGCCATTACTAGTAAAAATAAATAAATAAATCAAAATATCCCATAGTTTGTAGACACTATAACTTTTTCACAAACCAATCAATATACGCTTAATGTACAAAATAATTCTGCGCTGCCTCGAACACAGAAAAGCAGCTAATACAGCAATAAGTGTATGCAAAGAAATATAAAAACAATAAAGTGTAGCGCTATACAAGTAAGTCACATGTATAAACATATGGAATAGGTAGAACACCAACAGATGAATAAAAAACTATGTGAATAATAGTAAATAAAATAAAAAGTTCCAAATATGAATAGAATCAAAAGTCCCAAAAAACTTTTAAATGTGTAAATCTTGATAGAAGTAAACATGAAGTGAAAAAAAAAACAAAACTCACATTTGAGTAGATAAAACAGCGCTTTGGTATATAAAATGGCGGCAATGGAATCTTACCGACGCGTTTCGTCTCCTTGGACATCGTCCCAGCGCTTATTGGGATTTTTTTTTTTAACCAAAAATATGTAGCAGAATACACATTGGCCTACATTTATGAAGACATTTGATTTTTACTTTTTTTATTGGATGTGTTTTTTAGCAGATAGTAAAAAAATATTGTTTTTTCTTTCAAAATTGTCTATCTTTTTTTTTTTTTTATAAACATATACAATAGTGCGCCGTAACTCTTTTATATGAAGTGTTGTTTTTTCTTATATTACCCAATAAAGCTTGTATTAAACATACACTATATTACCAAAAGTATTGGGACACCTGCCTTTACCAAAAACATGAACTTTAATGGCATCCCAGTCTTAGTCCGTAGGGTTCAATATTGAGTTGGCCCACCCTTTGCAGCTATAACAGCTTCAACTCTTCTGGAAAGGTTGTCCACAAGGTTTAGGAGTGTGTCTATGGGAATGTTTTACCATCCTTTCAGAAGTGCATTTCAGAGGTAAGGCACTGATGTTGGACAAGAAGGTCTGGCTCGTAGTCTCTGCTCTAATTCATCCCAAAGGTGTTCTATTGGGTTGAGGTCAGGACACTGTGCAGGCCAGTCAGCTTCCTCCACTCCAAACTCGCTCATCTATGTCTTTATGGACCTTGTTTTGTGCACTGGTGCGCAGTGATGTTGGAACAGGAAAAGGCTATCCCCAAACTGTTCCCACAAAGTTGGGAGCATGAAATTGTCCAAAATGTCTTGGTATGCTGACGCCTTAAGAGTTCCCTTCACTGGAACTAAAGGGCCAAACCCAATCCCTGAAAAACAACCCCACACAATAATGATATGGACCAGTGCACAAAGCAAGGTCCATAAAAACATGGATGTGCGAGTTTGGGGTGAAGGAACTTGACTGACCTGCACAGAGTCCTGACCTCAACCCAATAGAACACCTTTGGGTTGAATTAGAGAAGAGATTGCAAGCCAGACCTTCTCTTTCAGCATCAGTGCTTGACCTCACAAATGGGCTTCTGAAAGAATGGTCAAACATTCCCATAGACACACTCCTAAACCTTGAGGGCAGCCTTCCTAGAAGAGTTGAAGCTGTTAAAGCTGCCAAAGGTGGGCCAACTCAATATTGAACCCTACGGACTAAGACTGGGGTGTCATTAGTGTTCATGTGTGTGTAAAGGCAGGCGTCCCAATACTTTTGGTAATATAGTGTATATCGACCAATGCAATCAACCAGTGAGAAATCCAAAACTTCTAAGCATGCAACAAGCGAAAAAAAATTACACACGAAAAATAATTAAAAAATCAAGGAAGGTCTTTATAAATATGAATGTCCTCTCCCACCTCTGTGAATTAACGGAATAGTGATGTAAGACTAAACACAAATAGTGCCCCTGCAATCCACCACCTGTGCTGATTGGCCGCTCACCTTACATTATGGCTCCTGTTTTACCAGCGAGTCATATCCAGCTTGTAGTGGCAAGTCAGCCGTCCATTCCCTCTGCCCGACTCTCTCCTTAACAGGTGCATATCACGGAATGGAAGTCATATGTAACAGAAGATAGGAAATCTAGCGCTCTCCATTTAAAATCACTTTTATTCTCATTAAAATATATTATTCCACTCACATAAGAGACACTTAAGCCGTGTCAGCTGGTATCAGCATACAGACACCAACTTGCCGCCGTATATCTAGGAATGGCTGAGGGATGACGTCAGATGCCAGGCTCCTTTTCCCATACGCGTTACGTCCTGGTCTGGACTTCGTCGGGGGGAGGCTGGACTTCGCAGATGTGATCAAATACCACTGTAATTAGTACAGTGACAGTGACTATTTTTTTTAGCACTGATCACTTTATTAGTGTCACTGGTCCCCAAAAAGTGTCAAAAGTGTCAGTTAGTTTCCAAAAGTCAGCTACAATAATACATAAATAAATAAATAAATAAAAAGAAATAAAAATATCCCATAGCTTGTAGATGATATAATTTTTGTGTGAACCAATAAATATACGCTTATTAGGATTTTTTTTACCAAAAATATGTGGCAGAATACTGGCCTAAATTGAAGAAAAAATATGATTTTTTTCCCTTTTTTTTATTGGATATATATTATAGCAGAAGGTAAAATATACATATATATATATTTTTAATTTGTCACTCTTTTTTTGTTTATAAAAATAAAAATCGCAGAGGTGATCAAATACCACCAAAAGAAAGCTCTATTTGTGGGGAAAAAAAAGGACGTACATTTTATTTGGGCGTTGCACGACCGCACAATTGTCAGTTAAAATAACGCAGCGCCATATCGCAAAAAATGGCCTGGTTATGAAGGGGGGTAAATCTTCAGGACCATCTAATTTGTCTATAGCTCATGAAAGTCAGGGATAAAGCAAAGTGATGTGATGTTTTCAGGGAGGTACATCCAGCAATCTACTGCCCCCCCCCCCCCCCCCCCCACCAGCCACAATCCACTTTCATTACAAACAAGGCTTTCTTTAATATACGGCAAAAGGTGCAGCTGCCCCGGGCCCAATTATTGTTGTGGGGCCCAAAGCAGCTGCCCCTTGAGCCCGTGCAGCCCTCAAATAGTTGATAAGAGGATTCAAGAGGGCCCAAGAAAATGTTTGCCCAGGGTCCAATCAATATTAACCGCTTCCCGACCGCTGCACGACTATATACGTTGGCAGAATGGCACGGGTGGGCAAAAGGGCGTACAGGTACGTCCCCTTTAAGAAGCGGCACTGCGGGTGCACGCACGCCCGCCGCGTTCTCCGCGACCACAGGTCCCGCGGACCGAATGTCCGCCGTGTGCCCGCGATTGTGTCACGGAGAGGTAGAACAGGGAGATGCCTTTGTAAACAAAGCATTTACCCGATCTGCCTAGTGACATGACAGAGATCACCGCTCCCTGTCATCGGGAGCAGTGATCGCTGTCATGTCAGTGGTAGCCCATCCCCACCACAGTTAGAATCACTCCCTGGGACACACTTAACACCTTGATCGCCCCCTAGTGTTTAACCCCTTCACTGCCAGTGTCATTTACACAGTTATCAGTGCATTTTTATAGCACTGATCGCTGTATAAATGACAATGGTCCCAAAATAGTGTCAAAAGTGTCCGATGTGTCCGCCATAATGTCGCAGTCCCACTAAAAATCGCTGATCGCCGCCATTACTATTAAAAATAAAAATAAAAATGCCATAAATCTATCCCCTATTTTGTAGACGCTATACATTTTGCGCAAACCAATCAATATACGCTTATTGCGATTTTTTTTTACCAAAAATATGTAGAAGAATACATATCGGCCTAAACTGATGAAAAAAAATGTTTTTTTATATATTTTTGGGGGATATTTATCATAGCAAAATGTAAAAAATATTGCTTTTGTTTCAAAATTGTCGCTCTTTTTTTGTTTATAGCGCAAAAAATAAAAACCGCAGAGATGATCCAATACCACCAAAAGAAAGCTCTATTTGTGGGAAAAAAAGGACGTCAATTTTGTTTGGGTACAACGTCGCACGACTGCGCAATTGTCAGTTAAAGCGACGCAGCGCTGAATCGCAAAAAGTGCTCTGGTCAGGAAGGAGGCAAATCCTTCCGGGGGCTGAAGTGGTTAAGGACGGCCCTGATTACATAGGGAAGCACAGAGACCCAGTGATGATGTCACTGGGTAGAAAATAAAATATGTAATGACAATAGAATAGCTTTATTTAAAAATGTCACTGGCAAGTTGGGAGAAAAAGAACACCCCAATTGCCTCATCCGTAAATAATTGTGAAAATACAAAAAAAATTCCCATTTTTCTACTACCTGTCTATTGGTGTTGAGTCCTCTGCAAGATAGTGAGACCTCTTCTCTTTCTTGCAATCAATGAACCCCGCAGTGTGTCCTGAAGAATTTTTGACAACGAAACGCGTAGACGCATTAGGGCTCACATCATGTATATTCTGTATATATGATTTTTATATGTTTTTTTTTCATGTCCTTTTTTGTACTTTTCTACTACCTGTCTATTGGTGTTGACTCCTCTGCAAGATAGTGAGACCTTTTTCTCTTTCTTGCAATCAATGAACCCAGAGTGTGTCCTGAAGAAGTTTTGAAAATGAAACGCGTAGACGCATTAGGGCTCATATCATGTATATTCTGTATATATGGTTTTTATATGTTTTTTTCATGTCCTTTTTTTGTACTTTTCTACTACCTGTCTATTGGTGTTGACTCCTCTGCAATATAGTAAGACCTTTTTCTCTTTCTTGCAGTCAATGAACCCAGAGTGTGCCCTGAAGAAGTTTTGACAATGAAACGCGTAGATGCATTAGGGCTTACATCATCTATATTCTGTATATATGATTTTTATATGTTTTTTATGTCCTTTTTTGTACTTTTCTAGTACCTGTCTATTGGTGTTGACTCCTCTGCAAGATAGTGAGACCTTTTCTCTTTCTTGCAATCAATGAACCCTGAGTGTGTCCTGAAGAAGTTTTGACAACGAAACGCGTAGACGCATTAAGGCTCACATCATGTATATTCTGTATATATGATTTTTGTATGTTTTTGAGATTTTTTTCTCTTTCTTGCAATCAATGAACCCCAAGTGTGTCCTGAAGAAGTTTTGACAATGAAACGCGTAGATGCATTAGGGCTCACATCATGTATATTCTGTATATATGATTTTTATATGTTTTTTTTCATGTCCTTTTTTTGTACTATATATTTATATATCTATATTTATGTTTCAATAAATGTTAATATTTTTTTCATATCTCTTGTTTGCTGTGCCCTCAAAGTCTGACCTTGGGTTACATTCTTTGGAACCCCCTTTTTTTTGTATTGCCATTGGCAAGTTGTTAAGTGGGGAGAGGGATGAACCAGGTGAAGGCAAAGTACCAGCAGATGCCACTTCAGCTTTAAGGAACATGCAACTGGTTTAAATGGTGATCGTTCGTTATGTAGCTCAGCATTCCGAGCACACAAGCCGGAGTGTGAAAGACTCAATAAGCCATATGACAGATGGATTAAAAAATGCTGCATGTTGTTAGGGATGTAAGTATATGGGATCGTTTGATCCCCGTGGAATCCCTGAATGTATGAAATGTCACCATCAGCCGACCTTTCCCGTGAAGGCATTAAATATTCTGGGAGTCGCGGCGATAACTTCACATCAATCACAGGAACAGCCTGTACTTTTGTTGGGAAACATTTTCCTTTACAGCAGATTACATTATCTGCTTTGCTTGCCTTTTATATTTTGTGCACACATAGCAGATGGTAATTCCTTTAAGAAACGTTTTCCGGGAGACGAGCAATATAAGCTTATTGTGTCTTCACTGCAAACAGCTTCTTATCATGTAAAAAGAGTCCACGGAAAAGCTGCTGGTGACTATTTTTGAACTTTTTGAATTCAAAATTGCAAATAGGTTTTCTGTAAACAAAAAAAGAGCAGTTTTCTCATAAGGAGAAGCAGGTGGGTTTATGTATGTGACTAATCAATCTCAAAATGTACGTTACCCCAACGTTTCATATTCCTGATGTGCTTGCTGTACCCTTGTAGTTGTATTAAAAATTATCCTGTTCTCTTTGTATTGCTTCCTTTGTATGAAATTCCTGGTGAGCCTGCTAGTCCTTCTACTTTTCTATTCCGAACTGACCACACTAGGCATGGAAGCACATCCGTCCTAGCGTGGTCAGTTTTCAGGCCATGCTGGAAGAACAGCCTGTGTGTCCTACAATGGCTAAGGCTTGTGCTGACACACCCCATTGCACAGCCATTCACTGGCCAGTTTTCTAGCTGTGCTGGGAGAACATGCTGCCTGCCCTACAATGGCCAAGACTTTTGCTGACACACCCCGTAGAAAAGCCAATTACTGGCCAGTTTTCTGGCTGTGCTGGGAGAACAGCCTGCCTGTCCTACAAGGGTCACAGCTTGTGCTGGCACGTCCCCCTGCACAGCGATTCACTGTCACTGGGAAGTCCAGTGTGCTGCTGTTCCTCCACTTCCACCTCTTCCAGCCCCTTATGCAGCTGAGAACAGAGGTCATGTGATAACTTCTACAATATTTACTACTTACTTCATCTGAGTATGGCCTTTAACCACTTACAGAGCACTATGTTTATATATATAGCCCGTCAGCAAGTGGTTATACCAAGATCATGGCTGCAGCTGCATCTAAGATCTTGGTATCGCTGTCTAGTAAAAGTGATCACATTTATGGTACCAGGCAGGGTCACCTGCAGTGGTTCCCAGGCTCTCCCATTTCCCATTTAAATCATTCACTGGGATACCATTAAAGTTCATGTAAAGGCAAGCGTCCCAATACCTTTGACAATATAGTGCATGTTTAGGGGAGTGGTGTTGCCCCCAAAATGTGTTTTTATATGACTTTTTTTTTACCAACTATTAAAGTGATTGTAAAGTCTCGTTTTTTTTTTTTTAAATTAACAAACATATTATACTTTCTCCTCTGTGCAGTTGGTTTTGCACAGAGCAGCCCCAATCCTCCTCTTCTCGGGTCCCTCTTCTGCTCTCCTGGCCCCTCCCTCTGGTGAGTGCCCCATCAGCCAGCAGCTTGCTACAGGGGGCACCCAAGCCGAGTCACAGCTCCTTGTATCCATTCAGACACGGAGCCCCGACCTGCCCCTCTCTCCCCTGATTGGCTGACTGATCTTGATTGACAGCCATGGGAGCCAATGGCGCCAATGCTGTGTCTCAGCCAAATCAGGAGGAGTGTCTGGGACAGCTAAGACATTCGTGGACATTGCTACAGAGAGAAGTGGCTCAGGTAGGTAATTAGGGGGGTGCTGTGGAGGCTGCTACACACAGAAGTTTTTTTTATCTTAGAATCTTAGAATGCAATAAAGTGGTTGTAAACACTTACAGACCACTTTTTGCTACAGGTAAGCCTATAATTAGGCTTACCTGTAGCTACCGTGGATATCTCCTAAACCTGCACAGTTTAGGAGATATCCCCTGTATTTGCATGTGCCAACGTCATCTGCACATGCGCACCGAAGCAAACTGAAGCAATGGCACGTACGCGCCGTTGCTTCTGTTAGACTGTGCCGTCACCGGCTGCACCCGCGCGGGAGTGACGTCGTCTCGGCTCCGGCCAATCACAGCGCCGGAGCCGCAATCCCCGGGAGTGATGTCGCCGGCCGGTGCTGTGTACAGGCACCGCAGCGAGGGCTTCAATCTGAGGTGAGTATTACATAATGAGCTAGTATGCTATGCATACTAGCTCATTATACCTTTGTCTAGTTTTTTGGGCTTTTTTTGTTTCACGTTGGGTTTACAATCACTTTAAGATAAAAAAAAAAAAAAAAAAAACCTTCTGCCTTTACAACTTTAAAATTAGCATTTAAAATGACCAACAATTAAAATGATTCTCTAATCCAACTGAGACAACAGAAGTTAATGTAACACGTATGTTGTTATTATGTTGTGATGTTCTAAATTTGTGATATATATGCTTATGGATTCCTAGACATAATTTTTCCTCATTATGACTATTATTTTTGCTTATTCTTAAAACCCCTGATGAAGGGGGGTTTGTGTTGCCCCCCAAAAAACATTGCCTGTTTTCTTATGGCTTTTTTTTTTTTTTTGCCAACACTTAAAATGATCTTGGACTCTTTTATCTGTATCAGTCTGTATTTCTATGTTTTTTTTTTTTGGGAGGGGGGACGGAACACGTAGGGCTGTGCTGTGTAAGTAACAGGGCTGGATAGGTAGAAAGGCAGATCCTCTGGTAGGTAGCTCCCATATTTTATCTGTTCTCCTAGAGTTCTGCTTTATTGACCGGAAGAACCAAAGAAATACCAGACTAAAAACATTTACTACTTATCTGGCATTATTACAGATAAGCCTGAACTTCTCACCCTATCTCAGAGATTCAACCCAACAGCCCCATGAAGAAAACTTATTTAAAATTAATTTTTATGCTAGTGCAAACTGTATTTACCAAATTGCCATCGGTAGGCACATTACAACCCAGAGCTGCAGAGAAATAAAATTCCTTTTTGGATTTTGTTTTATGACGCCGCGCAGCAACCGGTAAACTCCGACTCCCTCGGAGAAGAAGGGGAGCCCATCTGGCTACTTAGAGAGCCATTTCCCATCCATGTATCAAATGACAGACAATAGAATTGCGCGATCATAAAAAGTTTGATTGATGCCGGCGCTCGCTGCACGCCAAAAAAAAAACCGAGAGGTGATTCGGAAGCTGCTTCCTCCTTTAATAAAAATATAATCGGAGCCCTCTGTTATCATTTTCGGGTTGTTATCGGGGCCTCACTTAGTAGATTAAAAGAATCAGCATAGAAATTTATGGCGGCTCTCGGCTGCAGGTGAAAAGTGCATGCTAATAGAAGCTGTTGGGTACGGAGGAGGCGAAGGCTCCCACGGTCCTGGAAGTCGCTTTGACTAAATAGAAGAGGGAGATTTATTAGCCGTTAGCAAACAGTGGATGTGACTAGAACACTTTCTAACAGCTGCTGTCATGCATCATTTTTATGGCGCTACAATTTCTGCATTTGACAGCCACAAGTAAATATTTTGGTTGGCATCTGTAGAATGGATTTGCTAATGGGCACCATCTATAAATGATGCTTCACCTATTTTTTTTTTTTTTGTGTGTGCTACACTTTTCTAAAGCTAAAGCTCCTTTTATTTCCCCTCAGTGGGGGCTGGTGCTCAAAATTTTTTGGGGGGGGGGGCGCAAACAAACTGAAAAATTCTGAAAAAAAAACCCCATCATATACAGCTTCACTGTGCCATCAAACGCAGCCACTGTGCCATCAAACACAGCCACTGTGCCATCAAACGCAGCCACTGTGCCCATCAATGGCCACCACTGTACCATCAAACACAGCCACTGTGCCATCAACTGCCGCCACTGTGCCCATTAAACGCAGCCACCGTGCCCATCAAACGCTCCCATTGTGTCATCAAATGCTGCCACTGTGCCCCATCAAATACAGCCACTGTGCCCATCTTATGCAGCCACTGTGCCCCATCAAATGCAGCCACTGTGCAGCATCGAATGCAGCCACTGTGCCCTCATATGCAGCCAATGTGCCCATCAAATGCAGTCTCACTGTGCCCATCAAATGCAGCCTCACTGTGCCCATAAAATGCAGCCTCACTGTGCCCATCAAATGTAGCCTCACTGTGCCCATCAAATGTAGCCTCACTGAGCCCCATCAAATGCAACCTCACTGTCCCCATAAAATGCAGCCTCACTGTGCCCATCAAATGCAGCCTCACTGTGCCCATCAAATGTAGCCTCACTGTGCCCATCGAATGCAGCCTCACTGAGCCCCATCAAATGCAACCTCACTGTCCCCATAAAATGCAGCCTCACAGTGCCCATCAAATGCAGCCTCACTGTGTCCATTAAATGCAGCCTCACTGTGCCCATCAAATGCAGCCTCACTGAGCCCCATCAAATGCAACCTCACTGTCCCCATAAAATGCAGCCTCACTGTGCCCCATCAAATGCTCCCACTGTGCCATATCAAATGCTGCCATTGTGCCCCCCGCCCACCGTCTGTACTTACCCTGTCACGGTGGCGGTGGGACAGCTCCTCAATGTCTTCTCCCGTCCTCTTTTCCCATCCTCTGCTATGATTGGATGCCTGATAGGCGTCCAATCACAGCGCCTGTCGTTTCAGCCAATCAGGTGAAGGGTAACAGATCCGAGTACCTGATTGGCGGAGAAGCGGTTTAGTGTTAGGAAAGTGAATATTAACTCTCTTTTCTAACACAGCTGAGTGACCTGCGAGCGCCCAGGATGGCGCTCGCAGGTGACTTTTTTGATGCCTATTAGAGCCTATGGCTCTAATCAGGTGCTTAAAAATGGCCGCTGTAGTTCATGCATGAATCTATCTGTTGGTGCTAGAGGTGGTGGCAGGAGAGAGGGGCCGGCGCCCATGCGCCCTTATGGATGCACCGCCACTGTTTCCCCTGCTGTTCATCTTGGATGGAGGTACTCAGCTGAAAGTGTTACTTCTTGTTTTCCTGGGCAATCAATAAATAAATAATTAAAAAATAGTACAGTGAAACAAGGAAAAATGCCCACTAAATGGGACTTTAATAGACCACCAACTCTATGATAATAATTTTTATGATAGAGTTGGTGGTCTATTAAAGTCCCATTTAGGGGGTATTTTTCCTTGTTCCATTGCACCAGGGATTGGACCACCATACTCTACATCTGATACGATGGAGGTCTCTCTTTTTTCTAAAAATAGTACAGTGGATCCTCGGATTGCAAATAATGCGGTTTACGAGCGTTTCACAATACGCCTCTTACTAAATACCTTGGACTGTCTACTTTCCAAAAAGGGGTAGTTTGGGGGGGTATTTGTACTGTCCTGAAATTTTCGGGCCTTAAGAAATGAGATAGGCCATCAGTACATCAGGTGTGTTCAATTTTCAGATATATACCATAGTTTGTGGGCTCTATAACTTTCCTACAGACTAAATAATATACACTAATTTTGGGTTATTTTCAGCAAAAAAAATGTAGCAGAATTCAATTTGGCCTAAATGTATCTAGTTGCCGACCACCCTATAGCAGATTTACTGCTACAGGGCAGCCACTCAGTGCAGAATCATGTATACAGCATTTACATACAGTATATACGTGATTATACACTTGCAAGTAGGGGGCAAGCGTGCACGCTGCCGGCACACCACTTCTGGTGACAGCCAAGGGATGCCCGCCGGCACCTGCTGATCGACAAGGAGACACGCAGGATGGAGCTCTGTCTATGTAAACAAGCCAAAGCTCCGTTCTGTCAGCGGGGGTATGCTGGATTCTGTTTTCCCTGCAAAGCAAGGAATAAAATCCAGCACATCCCTTAGTGAAAGCACCACGCTGCACACTGCTGGCACACCGCTTCTGCTGTTATTGGTCACAAAAGAAGCGGGTGACAGCCAATGGATGCCCGCTGGCACCTTCTGATCAGCAAGGAGACACGCAGGATGGAGCTCTGTCTATGTAAACAAGCCAAAGCTTCGTTCTGTCAGGGGGGTATGCTGGATTTTGTTTTCCCTGCAAAGCAAGGAATAAAATCCAGCACATCCCTTAGTGAAAGCACCACACATAGCACACGTGATTACTGGTTAGGTACACATTTAACCCTTTGAGTGTTATTAATACAGTGACAGTGATGGTAGAATGGGTGAATGAAAAAAACGAAAAAAAGTGGAGTTGGATTGAAAATACGCTAAGCAGAGCAATATTGCATAAAAATATCTGGGTACCACATAAGCAGAGCACTGGACTTGGAGGCACACGACTTGACTATAAATGTATTTAAAACTTGGGATGCACTATATCGACAAAAAAATTGGGTATATAATTCACCATTAATTGCACTTACTGGAACAAACTTTTTTGGCCCAGGGAAGGAGACACTTTTCGGCACAAGAATGGGGAACGCACAAATAAGGGATATCACTATACATGGGAAGATGAGATCACTATCGGAACTAAAAGAAACAAACAGGCGGAAGATAAGTGAATGGGAATACTTTCAACTAAAACATTTGGTAAATACATTACCCCAACCAATTAGAGATGGCAAGAACCTAAATCCATTGGAAAAACACTGTGGTACCCTAATTCCATTGAAACATGGTATATCTAAAGTATATGGAATATTGACAGATTTGGAAGGACAAGAGATGCCCCCTATATAGGGAAATGGGAAAAAGAAATAGGTATGAAATTAGAGGATCATCAAGTTGAGAGAATGATAGGAGCGGTATATAATTATGCAACAGATATAAACACAATAGAAATGAATTATAAGCTCTTGGTAAGATGGTACTTGACACCGGATAAAATTCAGAAATACCAACCGGATAAATCCCCACAGTGTTGGAGGGAATGTAGACAGAGGGCCACAGTGACACACATCTGGTGGGAATGCCCAAAAATTAAGGAACATTGGCAGGAAATCTTGGAACATATAGAAGAGATAACTGGAGAAAAGATAATCAACAGCCTGCAGATATGTTTATTCTATCATTATTTAAGGTACTTATATAGCACTGTCAATTTATGCAGAGCTTTATATATACATTGTACATTCACATCAGTCCCTACCCTCAAGGAGCCCACAATCTAAGGTCCCTAACCAGGGCTTCTTTTCAGAGGGAACGCGGGGGAACGCAGTTCCGGCACCTCGGGCACTGAATGTATTCTATGGCAAGGTGTGCTGGAGGGTCAATTGATGCTGACTGCTAGGGAATGTATTGCCACTGAGGATCTATTTTTTTGTGTGGGTCTATTGTTGCTGGGGTGGGGTTTTTTGTTGCGGGGGGTCCATTGTTGCTGGGGGGAGGTCTGTCCTTGTGTGTGGGGGGATCTATTGTCACTGGGGATCTATTTTTTTGTGTGGGTCTATTGTTGCTGGGGTGGGTTTTTTTTTGTTGCGGGGGTCCATTGTTGCTGGAAGGAGGTCTGTCGTTGTGTGTGGGGGGATCTATTGTTGCTGTGGTGGGGTCTGTTGCTGCTTGGGTGGGGTCTATCAAATTCCATACAATTTAGTAGCACAAAATGATACTTGGTTCTGTACTCTCTAAAAGGAGCGGTACTTGGAGGTGGGTAGGGGGTGGAGCCAAGAGACACTGCTCGGAGGTGGGTACGGGGGCAGAGACGAAGGGTGACTCATAAGGGGAGAGTTCCTGCACCTATTCTCTGAGAAAAAAAAAGCCCTGTCCCTAACTCACAATCATATACTAGGGCCAAGTTAGACAGAAGACAATTAACCTCCCAGCATGTCTTTGGAGTGTGGGAGGAAACCCACGCAGGCACAGGGAGAACATGCAAACTCCAGGCAGGTAGTGTCATGGTTGGGATTTGAACCAGCGACCCTTTTTATGGCTAGATGAGGGTGCTACCCACTACACCACTGTGCTGCTTATAATTCAAAAGCTCCAAATAAGCAACATGGAAAAACATTAACTCCAATATTGTTGAATGCTGCAAAAGGACTAATTCCAAAGTAGTGGTTAACTATAGAAAAACCTGACGTAAGGGAATGGTTTGAGCAAATAGAATACTATAGCAAAATGGAATACTTATGCAGCAGAGAAAAAGAGCAATCAGAAAAATACAACAGTATTTGGGGAAGATGGAGAATTTTTAAAACTTCAGAGAAATATCTAGAAGATAAATAATGGAAACAGTGCAGCGCAATTCTAAAATGTACGTAATAATCATAAATAAAGTAAATTATAAATCAAAAAGAGTCCAGAAAAGTGCATGTGCAGACAGCAGAAATTCTGATTGTGTGTGGTGAAATGCAGAGTACGACAGTAAATCCAGTGATAATGATCCCTCCACCATGGGTAAAGCTGGCCTCTTACCTCATGGATTCGACCTGAAACAGGTCACAAAGCATTGAGCAGAAAGCAGATCACCGGGCAAAAAGCACACTCAGGGTACCGTCCTCAATCCATATACATATATATATAAGTTGCCCGAGGCCGACCTGTCCCTTGGCTCTCAGGACTCGGCACCGCCATCCTAACTAAGGGAAACAGCCAGTGGAGCCTTGCGGCTTCACTGCCAGTTTCCTACTGCGCACGCGCGAGTGGCGAAGCGCTCTGTGAATGGCCCCGTGGTTTTCTGGGAACACACACAGTTCCCAGAAGACAACGGGGCCGCTCACCGAGGAGCAGAACACGCCGCGGAATAGGAAGAGGCAGATTAGGAAGACTGCCTAGCAACAAGGGTTCAGGTAAGTTTAAATTAATTTTTTTTTCAAATTTTTTTTTTATTTTTTTAGGATTTTTGGTGCAATTTTTTTTTTTTTCAGAGTGGCCCTCCATTTTAAAGTAACGCAGTGGCACATAGCAAAAAATGACTTGGTCGTGAAGGGGGTAAATCTTCTGCAGGTCAAGTGGTTAAGAAGAAAGATTATTTATTTGCAAAATGTTATAACAAGAACAAAGAAAAATGCATGTTTTTTTTCAAAATATTCAGTCTTTTTCTGTTTATTTATCAAAAAATAAAAACCCCAGCGGTGATTAAATACCACCAAAAGAAAGCTCTATTTGTGTGAAAAAAATGATAAGAATTTCATATGGGTACAGTGTAGCATGACCGTCATTTGTCATTCAAAGTGTGACAGCGCTGAAAGCTGAAAATTGGCCTGGGCAGGAAGGGGGTGAAAGTGTCCGGTATTGAAGTGGTTAAAATGAAAAAAAAAAAAAAAAAAAAAAATGGGATCTACAAGTGTTCTCATTCTTGGTGCTGTCCATGGTGTCCATGGTGCTGCCCATGGTGTCCTTGGTGCTGTCCATGGTGTCCTTGGTGCTGTCCATGGTGTCCATGGTGTCCATGGTGCTGAAAGCCATGAATACCGTAACTGTACAATATCATTTATGATGTGTTTATTGTATTGTATCTTTTACCACTTCTTATAGCGCAGACATATTTTTCTTACCAGAGGATATAATTTTTAGTGCGATATCAGATGAAAACAAAGAGAAAAGTTTTGTACTTAATGCAAGCCTACGCTCCAAACCAATAAAGGGCGCTAAGAATCTGGATTATTATTCATAAGGAGACGCCCTCAAGCAATTCTTCATCTCAGATCATTTTATTGAAACAAACATCCCACCCAGATAGGAAGATGGACCGACCCCTGGATGTGCTTCATGTAAATAGTCCTTACTTACAGGGGCTGATTTACGAATTAAAATGCAGACTCTTCACATTCTCAAGTGAATGATGATTGAGCTTAGTAAATGAGGTGCAGCTGAATGGTCCAATCAACCAATCATTTGCTAATATTTTTTTACATTTCCTTTGCACCTGATCTCGTGCCTAAACTGAGATTCACCCCATGTATTATCATTCACTTTGAAAAGTTAATAGCTTCCACTTTTCTGGCAAATCAACCCCATGGTGCATTTAGAGCAGGGGTCTCAAACTGGTGGCCCTCCAGCTCTTGCGAAACTACAAGTCCCATCATGCCTCTGCCTGTGGGAGTCAGGCTTGTAACTGTCAGCCTTGCAATGCCTCATGGGACTTGTAGTTTCGCAACAGCTGGAGGGCCGTCAGTTTGAGACCCCTGCTTTAGAGGAATCTATAAATACCATATACCCGAAAAACACTTTAAAGGATCCTTTGTAGTTTCCATAGGCACCATTTATCTCAATAAAATCATTTAAGAGTGTGGAGGGCTCCTTGTGAATGATTATGGCTTTGTGGCTTTTTTAGGAGCCCAGTTAGGGGGCTTTGGTGAAATATCAGGGGTCTAAACAGGAGGAATCTGCACCACATGGGGCGATTAGGGTGTGCCCAGGCACATTCTGTGCACACGCCTATGGTGACACCTACTTTTCCCTACAGAAATGGGTTATAAAAGTCCCCTTTCTTCAAGACTGCAAAGGATCAAAAAGTCTGAAATCCGGACAAGAAAACTGGATCAAAAGCACTGGTAATTTAAAGTGGTTGTAAACCTCAGACATAAAATATGAACAAAGCATATCCCTCTATAGTGTGTACTTTTCTCAATCCAGAGCGCTGTCTGCTGCTTCATTCCTTTGCTATCAGCATGAGTCACTTCTGACAAGTTTTCCCGACACCAAGAGAAAAAAGGTGACAGGGGAGGGATCTCCAGCTGATTGACAGCCTCAGCTCTTTTTCTGTGTGCTGTGTGAAGGGGGGTATGTCCCTTCCCTCCAATCAGCTCTCAGAGCTCTCCTCACTGAGCTCTGCAGAGCGGGTCTCCAGCTGATTGACATCCTCAGCTCTCTGCCCCCTTTTTTTCAGACAGCTTAAAAAATTCTGGACTTTAAAGGAATATAGAGAGGAGACTACAGATAAACAGTTACAACTTATGTAGGAGGATTTGTTTAATCTCTGTGTATAACCTGAGGCCAGTCACGTCTCTAGGTATATGGAAGGGTTTACAACCACTTTAATGCTGATGGTCTTGTGCCTCACCTCAAATTGTCAGCCAATACTTGGTGGGTTTTGCTTGGCAAGCTTAAAGAAAAAGTACAGGAAAAGTTTGTTTTGTACTTCTCCTGTGGATCACAGGAGTGCAGTTTGTTCCTGTGACCCGTTTTCAGCAGACAGTTGGCTGACTGCAGAGGGCTGGTCCAGTCTCAGGAAAGACCACGACCATATGTTCGAGATCCACCCACATGCCTGGACCGCCACCCGGCTCAGCCCCTCAGCGAGCCGCTGAGAGCCTGAGCCTGCCGCTCCAGCCCCCTCCACAGCCCAGCGCTCCAGTGAGCGAGGGGGGGGAGGAGCCGGGCAGAGAGCGGTGACTAGACATGTGCAGGATGAAAAAATTAGTTTAGTTTCGTTTCGTTATTTAACTAAATTCGTTTAAATTCGTTGCATTCGTTACATTCGTTTTCGGAATTTGTTTCGTTTCGTATTCGAATTCGAAAAAATTCGACCGCATTCGAAAAAAATTCGAACGCATTCGAAAAAAACTATCAAATTCGAAAAAATTCTACCACATTTGAAAAAAACTATCAAATTCGAAAAAATTCTACCACATTTGAAAAAAACTATCAAATTCGAAAAAATTCTACCACATTCGAAAAAAACTATCAAATTCGACAAAATTCTACCACATTCGAAAAAAACTGTCAAATTCGAAAAAATTCTACCACATTCGAAAAAAACATTAACTAAATTTGAAAAAGTAAACTATATATAACCATTTTGCGAAATTTGAAATTCGTATAGAATGAAATCGAATTCCAATAGAAAAGATTAGGATAGAATAGAAAGTATAAAAGAATAGCATAGAAAAACAATAGAACAGAATAGAAAAAAATATAATATATTGTATTCTAATCTTTTCTATTCAAATTCATTCTGTACCAAATTCCAATTTTAGAAGATGGTTATATATATATATATATATTATATTTTTTTTCTATTCTGTTCCATTGTTTTTCAATGCTATTCTTTTCTATTCTATTCTAAACTTTTCTATTCGAATTTTAATTAATTCTATGCGAAATTCGAATTTCGGAGGATGGCTTCTAAAATTAGAATTTCATATAGAATGAATTTGAATTTGAATAGAAAAGATTAGAATAGAAAATAATAGAAAAGAATAGACTAGAAAAACAATAGAACAGAACAGAATAAAATATAATATATATATTATATCTTATTCTATTCTGTTCTATTGTTTTTCTAGTCTATTCTTTCTACTCTATTTTAATCTTTTCTATTCAAATTCAAATTCATTTTATACGAAATTCGAATTTCGGAAGATGTTTTTATATATTATATTTTTTCTATTCTGTTCTATTGTTTTTCTATTATTTTCTATTATATTCTGATCTTTTCTATTTGAATTCAAATTCATTCTATACAAAATTCGAATTTCGGAAAATGGTTATATAGAAATAGAATGAAATCAAATTCTAATAGAAAAGAATAGAATACAAAAACAATAGAACAGTATATATATAAATAAAACCATCTTCCGAAATTGGAATTTGGTACAGAATGAATTTGAATAGAAAAGATTAGAATAGAATATTTTATATTTTTTTCTATTCTGTTCTATTGTTTTTCTATGCTATTCTTTTATATTATTTCCTGTTCTATTCTAATCTTTTCTATTTGAATTCATTCTGTACCAAATTCCAATTTCGGAAGATGGTTTTATGGTCTATTCTGTTCTATTGTTTTTCTGTTTTAGTCTTTTCTATTAGAATTCGATTTCATTCTATTTCATTCTGTTTCTGTATAACCATTTTCAGAAATTCAAATTTCGTATAGAATGATTTCGCATTCAAATAGAAAAGATTAGAATAAAATAGAAAATAATAGAAAAACAATAGAAAAACAATAGACCAGCATAGAAAAAAATAAATTAAAAAAAATAAAATAAATAAATTATATATATATATATATATATATATATATATATATATATATATATATATATATATATATATATATAAAACCATCTTCCGAAATTTGAATTTCTTATATTTCGAATAGAAAAGATTAGAATAGAGTAGAAGAGAAAAGACTAGAAAAACAATAGAACAGAATAGAATAAAATATATATATTATATTTTATTCTGTTCTGTTCTATTGTTTGTCTAGTCTATTATTTTCTATTCTAATCTTTTCTATTCAAATTCGAATTCATTATATACGAAATTCCACTTTCAGAAGCCAACTTCCGAAATTCGAATTTTGTATAGAATGAATTCAAATTCGAATAGAAAAGTTTAGAATACAATAGAAAAGAATAGCACAGAAAAACAATGAAACAGAATAGAAAAAAATTATATATATATATATATATATATATATATATATATATATATATATATATATATATATAAAAAACATCAAACATCTTCCAAAATTCGAATTTCATATAGACCGAAATCAAATTTGAATATAAAAGATTAGAATAGAATAGAAAATAATAGAAAAGAATAGACTAGAAAAACAATAGAACAGAATAGAAGAAAATATAATATATATATTGTATTTTCTTCTATTCTGTTCTATTGTTTTTCTAGTCTATTCTTTTCTATTATTTTCTGTTCTAATCTTTTATATTCAAATTCGAATTCATTCTATACGAAATTTAAACTTCAGAAGCCATGTTCCGAAATTCGAATTTCGTATAGAATGAATTTGAATTTGAATTGAAAAGACTATTATAGAATATAAAATAATAGAAAAGAAAAGCATAAAAAAACAATGGAAGAGAATAATAAAAAAAAATTATTTATACATATATATATATATATATATATATATATATATATATATATATATATATATTCTATTGCTTTATTATTTTATATTCTATCTTATTGTTTTTTTTAGAAAAACGTTTTCTATTTTTTTCGAATTCAATTCGAATTTGTTTTCGAATTCGATTCGAATTTGATTCGAATATGTTTTCGAATTCGTTCGTTTTTTTTCGGATTCGTTTAAATTCTTTACTTTTATAATTCGGAAATTCGGATGCATCCGAATTTCCGAATAATGAAAAATTTGTCCGAATTTCGATTCGGAACGAAACGTAATGCACATGCCTAGCGGTGACTGACCATCACCAGCTCTCTGCTCAGGGAGCCCTGAGAACCAAGCGATCTGCTGTGTTTGATCGCTCGGTTCTCAATGTTTGAGCCAGCAGGGAACAGATGCAGCATCCACCTAGGTAAATATGATTTAAAAAAGTCAATCCCCATATTTCTCGTTTGAATAAATTATCATTCTGGACTTTTATACATGGAGTGGTGCTTCTATTACCTATCCTATACTTATATTTTCCTAAGGACCATAGGCGTGCGCTCAGTGTGTGCTGGGTGTGTCTGGGCACACCCTAATCACCCTGTGTGCAATAGCATTATCAGTCTGTATGGCAGCAGGGAGATGGGAAAGTTGCTGGTTCTGCCAAAAGAGAAGTGCTTATGCACTTCTCTTTCACTCTGCAAGCAGGGCGATCAATGCCGGGTCCATATATCTGTAGATACATGCGCATGTGTGTTTGAGCTTTGGGGTGCACACCCTAATGCAATAGGCTGAGCACACCTATGCTAAGGACTATCCATGGAAGTCTTAGGACAAAAAAATGCTTCCAGTCAACTCCAATACAGAAACTTACAAGCTTTAAAATCCTCATTGAGCAGTCCAGTGCTTTTCATCAAGAAATGCAGAATTAACAAGAAATGCAGATCTTTGTTCTGCCAGCCCTGTGCATTAGATGGCAGCATCTGCATTATACTTCTCAAGCTGTAGTTCATGTATAGCAACTTTAATGGACCACTATGGATACTTGAGATCTAACTCCTATTTTGAATTTTGTCCTTTTTTTTAAAAGCAGTGCACATTCTGAGTTGGGCATGGTCTGCCGCAATGGAGAACCAGGCAGGTCTTTACTGTACTGTTGGTTAGAGTGCAGCAAAAAAAAACAACTAAAATTTTCCTGTTCATATTTTGGGGCTCTTTGGCTTTGCGGGCTTACATTGACTTCACAGAGAAATATTTACGAAACCTCTTATACTAAAAAACCAGTTAGCCTAACATCAATAGTATGTAAACTCTTGGAGGGGATGATAAGGGACTATATACAAGATTTTAGTAATAAGAACGGTATCATTAGCAGTAATCAGCATGGATTCATGAAGAATCGTTCTTGCCAAACCAATCTATTAACCTTCTATGAGGGGGTGAGTTGCCATTTAGATAAAGGAAGGCCCGTAGACGTGGTGTATCTGGATTTTGCAAAAGCATTTGACACAGTTCCCCATAAACGTTTACTGTACAAGATAAGGTCCGTTGGCATTGACCATAGGGTGAGTACAGGGATTGAAAACTGGCTACAAGGGCGTGTTCAGAGGGTGGTGATAAATGGGGAGTACTCGGAATGGTCAGGGGTGGGTAGTGGGGTTAATTTGTTCATAAATGATCTGGAGGATGGGATAAACAGTTCAATCTCTGTATTTGCAGACAATACTAAGCTAAGCAGGGCAATAACTTCTCCGCAGGACGTGGAAACCTTGCAAAAAAACCTGAACAAATTAATGGGTGGGCGACTACATGGCAAATGAGGTTCAAACTAGAAAAATGTAAAATAATGCATTTGGGTGACAAAAATATGAATGCAATCTTTACACTAGGGGGAGAACCTCTGGGGGAATCTAGGATGGAAAAGGACCTGGGGGTCCTAGTAGATGATAGGCTCAGCAATGCCAAGCTGCCAAGCAATGCCAAGCTGCTGCTAACAAAGCAAACAGAATATTGGCATCAAAAGGGGGATCAACTCCAGAGATAAAACGATAATTCCCCCCGCTCTACAAGACTCTGGTCCGGCCGCACCTGGAGTATGCGGTCCAGTTCTGGGCACCAGTCCTCAGGAAGGATGTACTGGAAATGGAGCGAGTACAAAGAAGGGCAACAAAGCTAATAAAGGGTCTGGAGGATCTTAGTTATGAGGAACGGTTGCGAGCACTGAACTTATTCTCTCTGGAGAAGAGACGCTTGAGAGGGGATATGATTTCAATTTACAAATACCGGACTGGTGACCCCACAATAGGGATAAAACTTTTTCGCAGAAGAAAGTTTAACAAGACTTGTGGCCACTCATTAAAATTAGAAGAAAAGAGGTTTAACCTTAAACTACGTAGAGGGTTCTTTACTGTAAGAGCGGCAAGGATGTGGAATTCCCTTCCACAGGCGGTGGTCTCAGCGGGGAGCATTGATAGCTTCAAGAAACTATTAGATAAGCACCTGAATGACCACAACATACAGGGATATACAATGCAATACTGACACATAATCACACACATAGGTTGGACTTGATGGACTTTTGTCTTTTTTCAACCTCACCTACTATGTAACTATGTTATCCTGCTGATGATGCCCAGTCAGGATAACAGAACCACTTCCCGGACGTCAATCCGCTATAGGGCGGGCGGGAAGTGGTTAAAGAATAATAATAATAATAATATTATGCATTATAAGTGCATACTATAGCTGCATAGACATAGTAGGGTTTATTATTTACTAAAACTGGAGAGTGCAAAATTTGTTGCAGCTATGCAAAGAAACTAATCAGCTTCCAGGTTTTTTGTCAAAGCTTAATTGAACAAGCTGAAGTTAGAAGCTTGATTGGCTACTTTGCACAGCTGCACCAAATTTTGCACTCTCCAGTTTTAGTAAATCAACCCCAATGTCTATTAGACCCCTGACGTCTCCCCTGACTTTTAAAGTAGCTGATCAAACACAGATCATGTTTGATCAGCTGCTTTCCTGGCTGTTACAGCCAAGAAATGACCAAATCCTTATCACTTCCGGCATCACTTGTCAGTGGAGATGGGGAAACAGATGTTCCTCCATCTCCATTGTGGGCAGCCAACCTGACCGCTTAATGCGGTCCTGGGTCCCCTCCATATGTAGCGTTCCCGAGCAGCGACGCTTCCTATCTGCTTGTTGGCTGCTCATTCTAGATGCCAAGAGGGCACCACAATAAGTTAGTGCACTCCTTTTATGTTTTAGAGAATTGTAACAAATAAACATGGTATGCTATGGCATTGTCTGAGTACCATATGTGAAGGTGTTGGGGCGGCTCATTGCCTCTGTAACTCCCTGGTGGCTAAACCAGTGGTGGAGAACAGAGTTTACAAATGAAAAGGAGGTATAGATGGGTGCATATTGACCTTCTTATGATAAGTAAGGGGTCAACAACTTTTGGTGAGTCAGCACTCCCAAAGGTGCACTAGGGGCAGCACAAGAGTTGGTTTGACCTACAGATGGTGAAGAAGGGTCATGTTCATCACATGACACTTTATGGACTGTTTTCAGTCTTTAATGCTTTTTTATTTTATTTTTATTTTTTGTTTTATTTGATATACCGTATATTATAGCACAGTTCACTATTCATGAGAATCACCAGTAATGGTGGTAGAGCTGTTCTTTTGAATTAAAAAATTGGCTATAACAGTGCACCTTTGAGCGGCAGCCATGTTTTATCAGTCACTACACAGGCAATATTTCGTTTTTATTTAATTTATGCAGCACCCTCCTAGTTATGTTGCTAGGATGTAGGTAAATGTGGTTCTAATCGGCTCCTCTGTAATTAGTGGAGCAGTTATTGGTTGCAGTTATTGATTGCTTTTGGCTGTTCTGGATCCCACAGACTGCAGGTTTGATTGCTCTACCCTGTATTGCAGAGGCTTCTGAAACGGAGGGTCAAGCAAGGCAAATCTCAGCCTGTAATTTTTTTTGTGCTTCTGCCAGTCCCTGGGAAGGTGTGCCCAGAAGGTGGCTGGAGATGTATATAAATAGTCTAAGATTTAGAGAAGCAGGGGTTTTCCTCTTCTCCCTGTTTAAGGGAATCACCTGGATGGAGGTGGCTAACCTCATCTGCAGCAGGCTATCCTGATTCCAGCTTTATTTCATTGAAGTCTCAACTGTAGCATAGCTTGAGGGCCTACTCTTGAGAATCATTTTTTGAAGCTAGTCAAGGAGTCCTCACTTGGGAACCTGGTCTGGAGAGCTCACTGAAGAGTGAATTGACTGTTATTGTGTGTCTGGCTGCCTCTGCACTAGTTTGGGAAAGGACCGGTTAAATTACAGCGGTTCCTATGGGGGTAGCTCTACATTTGGCGTTGGGGGTCATTCGGACATAGCACAGGTGTTTTTGATTTTCCCCAAAGGCACGTTATTGTTTGCAAAATTTAATACATGAGGGGTTAAACTCTTTTGATAATAAAGAATGCTAGAACCATGAAATAAATAGACCCAGCAGGCCTAACAGTACATCCCTACCACAGAGCTTCGATATTACCTTTGCCACTTTGAACCATTACATTTGAATAGCTAAACAGAACCACCATATGTGCAATGGTCCCTACTGCCTTGCACCCTCTCCAGCACTTTGATAAATAAGCTGTGGAGATGGGAGCAATGCGTGGTGGGGATAGAGACCAGCGTGCAGCCACTTTAAATTTCAGCTCATTTCAATTCAACGAATGATTTATCTGAACATCAAACACTATTATTATTTTTATTATTCGGTATCTGCATTTTACAAATGTTACTTTGCTAAGCAGCTAGGATTTAGTGCACATACCCACATACATGCCAGCCAGCAAACATATTACTGCCAGAAACTGAAAAGGGCGAATTCCTCAGCCAAACTGTCTAGCCAACAGCTTTCCGTTATAAAACATATTTTGTCCATAGCAATAGATGGCTTTACTTTTTTTCCATCTTCCAACCTAAAACAGAATCTGTTGCACATAGCAACAAAGCTCTTATTGTTCCTGTATTCTTGGGTTGACCTGTTACATATTAATAAGCGCAAAGGTCCAAAATCCCAGAAATAGTTTGCAAGAGGAGCTACAAGGATCTGGTCTGGGCTGTTATCCTGCATCTAGATGGAGCTGTCTATGGTGCTGAAAGCCATTACTACTGTAAATGTACAATATAGTGATGATGTGTTCATTTTCATTCATTCCTTTTACTGACTCTAACAGTGCTGATGTGATTTGCAAAATTTCCAGAGAATTATTTCACATCAGTTCTTGCACGGAGCTTACAATCGATTTGTGCTATGATCACAAGATTTCAAACATACCTTGGGTATTTTTAGGTAATTACTGGAAACCCAATTTTTGTTTGCAGAATCCCTACACATTGAAGCGCCCCCTCCCCACTTTGGTTCTGACATTACTTTTTTTATCACCACCTTCTGGTGAAAACTGGTATTTGAGCACAAATAGGTATAGGCAAACTTTTAAAGGTAAAGTAATACTAAAGCCTTATACCTCGTACACACGATCGGATTGTTGGCCAACAAAACCGTGGAATTTTGTCCAAAGGGTGTTGGCTCAAACTTGTCTTGCATACACACGGTCACAAAAATGTTGGCCAACAATTACGAACTTAGTGACATACTGCGTGGTTTTTCAGCTCTTTAGCGCCACCCTTTGGGCTCCTTCTGCTAATTTAGTGTTAGTAGAAGTTTGGTGAGTGTTGATTCGCGCTTTTCATTTCGTGCTTTTCAGTTCGTTTCTGAGCGGCCGTTCATCAACCAGACATGTTGCGGAATCGGAGGAGATAACGTGTTATTTATTATTGGCCTTGGAGTTATTGCTTTGACATTATTTTTTGGTTAAATAATAATGATTTGATTTGGTGTATTTTCTATATTTTTGGATGCATAGAATGCACTTTTTAGTTAAGTTCTATTGGCAGATAACATGTCTAATTTTATTTGTTTTCTTTTTTTAATGCACAATAAAAAAAATTGTGTAGAATAATACTTGGCTATGTGTTTTACTTCAAATGACAGTTTGGGAGTCGGCAGTTACATTTTAAAAAATACAATGTAAAATTAACAAGGCACACCAACATAGTTGTATCTTTGATCTTAAACGATGGGATAATGGTGTTGTGCTTGCCCCCCCCCCCCCCAAAAAAAAAAAAAAAAGCATTTCCCACTGATCCTGGGACTCTTTACTCCCGTGGTGGGGCCCTTTATAAGCTCCACTTCACATTTCTGTGACTTATGAAGTCAAAACACTTTCATTTCAATGGATGCCTTCTTAATCAATGCAACTCAAGTCTCAGCAACAAACAAAAAGTTCTTGCAATACTGCGACTTTGGTGTGATTTGTGTGCCATAGACTGCAATGTTAAATCACAAAAGTCACAAGCAAGTCACAAGGAAATGGCAAGTAAGTTGCATGACTTTGGGGTCGCAGCAGTGTGAACCGAGCTTTATGGTCCCGTAGCAGGACCTTGTCACATGTTCTGCCTGCCATTTTGGGTGCCCCCCCCCCCCCCCATGGCGGCAGAACACAAGGTCCCCGTTGCAAGTGCAAGCTTTGCGGCCCTGGTAGTTCTGCCACTGGTTGGTAGGTATTTTGTGAGTGCATACATATGGGTGGGTTCGGCTCCATAGGATTCTGCAAATCAAGGAGCCATCCTTACAATGGAAATCAAACCATCGATCAGAGAACCAAGTGAAATGAGAGAATAGAAATTCAGAAGCACACTTGCAAATACATTCGTATGCAGCGGAGGCGGGGACAAGGCACCCTATTATTATCCGCAGTCCTAACTTTATACATTTTTGAGAGCCTCTATTGTGGAAGCAGATGCATTATAATGGATAGGCAGAGGGCAGGTGAGCCTGGAAGGAGCCAACCCCTTCTTAGAGGCACAGGGGTGCACTGGACACCCAGCATGGTGAGGGGACAATGGCAGCACAATGGCAGCAAAGGTGTCCAGTGCCTCCCCTCACCAGTATTCCAACAGCACAAACAAATGGTGACATAACCTGAATGCCCACCAGGCAGTCAGTGCAAAGAGGTTGAAGTGGGCAGCACAGTGGTGTAGTGGTTAGCACTTCCACCTGGCAGCACTGGGGTTGCTGGTTACGAATCCCGACCACGACACCATCTGCCTGGAGTTTGCATGTTCTCCTTGTACCTGTGTGGGTTTCCTCCCACACTCCAAAGACATGCTAGTGGGATAATTGGATCCTGTCTACATTGGCCCTAGTATGTGTATGTATGAATGTGAGTTAGGGACCTTAGATTGTAAGCTCTTCAAGGGTAGGGACTGATGTGAATGTATATATGTAAAGAGCCGTGTTAATTGGTGGTGCTATACAAGTACCTGTAATAAAACTAAATATAAGTGGTTGTTAACCTCCAACATGAAATATGAACAAAGCCTATCCCTCTATAGTGTGCGTGTCTCAATTAAGAGCACTTTGGGGTTGATTTATTAAAGGAAAATAGACTGCACTTTGCAAGTGC
This sequence comes from Lithobates septentrionalis, assembly GCA_037952835.1. Taxonomy (NCBI): domain Eukaryota; kingdom Metazoa; phylum Chordata; class Amphibia; order Anura; family Ranidae; genus Lithobates; species Lithobates septentrionalis. The sequence continues at coordinate 557,582 of JBBDGP010003086.1, read as the reverse complement.
AGTTTGTATGAATGATGCACTGGTGCCACCTCATCAGTGCACACCAGTGTCCATCAATGCTGCCTTATCGGTGCCCATCAGCGTACATCAATGAAGGAAACAAAATATAAAACGGTTTCGTTTTTTTTTTTAGAAATTTTCGGTCTTTATTTGTTTTTTTTTGTACAAAAAATAAAAACCCAGCTGTGATTAAATACCACCAAAAGAAAGCTCTATTTGTGAGAAAAAAAATGATAAAAATATCATATGGGTACAGTGTCGCATCGCAATTGTCATTCAAAGTGTGACAACGCTGAAAGCTGAAAATTGGACTTGGCAGGAATGGGGTTTAAGTGCCCGGTAAGCAATTGGTTAAAGAGTCATTGTAATCATTTAAAGAGGAAGTAAACCCTGATGTTTTTTACTTCCTCTTTGTTTCCCTGCAAAGGTAAAGCATAATAACAGCTTACCTGACACAGGAGCGATGTCACCGCTGTCCCCTCTTCCACGAAGCGTCCATCTTCCTTCCGGGGTATCGCGGCTCCGGCGCTGTGATTGGCTGCGCAGGAGCCGCCACTAACGGCACAATCGCCGTTAGAAACGGCACGCTCAGTGCGCCTGCGCGCCGTTATCTACGGCGCATGCGCCATAGACATCAGTGCCTGTCTTTTGCAAATCACTCCTAAACCGTGTAGGTTTAGGAGATATTTCTTGCACCTACAGGTAAGCCTTAATCTAGGCTTACCTGTAGGTAAAAGTGGTCTGTAAGGGTTTACAACCACTTTAATGAAGCTTTTTCTTTTGTTTGTTCACTTTGCCACAATAGAATAGAAAAAAAATAAAATAAATCTAAAGTTTTCAATTCGACCGTTTCGAAAGTTTTGAATTAACCGCTTCCCGACCAGCGCACGTCGATGTACGTCGGCAGAATGGCACGGCTGGGCAAATGGGCGTACAGGTACGTCCATTTGAATTTCCCGCCGTGTCATTGCGTGTAAACAGCATCTCCCCGTTCTGCCTAGTGACAGTGTCACTCGATCTCTGCTCCCTGTCATCGGAGCAGAGATCAGTGTACTGACAGACAGAGCCCAACCCCCCTACAGTTAGAAAACACTCCCTAGTACTGATTTAACCCCTCCCCGCCCCCTAGTGGTTAACCCCTTCACTGCCAATGTCATTTATACAGGAATCAATGCATTTTTATAGCACTGATTGCTGTATAAATGACAATGGTCCCAAAAATGTGTAAAAAATGTCCGATGTGTCCGCCATAATGTTGCAGTCACAAAAAAAATCGCTGATCGCCGCCAAAACTAGTAAAAAAAAATTAATAATAAAAATGCCATAAAACTATCCCCTATTTTGTAAACGCTATAACTTTTGCGCAAACCAATCAATAAACGCTTACTGCGATTTTTTTTTACCAAAAATATGTAGAAGAATACGTATCGGCCTAAACTGAGGAAAAAAAATGTTTTTTTATATATTTTTGGGGGATATTTATTATAGCAAAAAGTAAAAAATAATGCGTTTTTTTCAAAATTGTCGCTCTTATTTTGTTTATAGCGCAAAAAATAAAAATCGCAGAGGTGATCAAATACCACCAAAAGAAAGCTCTATTTGTGGGAAAAAAAGGACGTCAATTTTGTTTGAGAGCCACGTCGCACGACCGCGCAATTGTAAGTTAAAGCGACGCAGTGCCGAATCGCAAAAAGTGCTCTGGTCAGAAAGGGGGTAAATTCTTCCGGGGCTGAAGTGGTTAAAAAAAAACGGTAAATTCAAAGAAAATTCTAAAAATTCTGAATACGAATTTCCGAATACGAATTGAACGAATCAACCGAATTTAACGAAACAAAATAACTAGATTAATGGATCGAAACAAAACAAATTTTTTTTGTCATGCACATGTCCACATCATATCATGGTGCCCATTTCAGAAGAACACTTATCGGAAGTCTACATTTACAAGAAAACCGGTCCCGCAAGGCAGAGCCTGATTCCCGAACTATGGAAGAGTTCTATTTACTAAAGCCTAATCTTGCATGAGCTCCGATGTTTGCTTTCTGCTGCTACACTGCACAGGATGATACATTTAATCAATCCACTCATCCTGCATTTTCACAACTCATTTGATGCGGCTTAGTCAGCCGTGAAACATGTTAACCGTCCTCTTGGCTCGGCGGCCTCGGCGGCCCCCGAGATCTGTTGAGTTTGTTGAAGTGGATGCACTCTCTCTTTAATTCATGGTCCCAATCCACCTTCCTGCCGCACTGGATGTCACTTCTAGCAGAAGGTTTAAGATGGAGGGAACAGAACAGGCGGGGACGGTGTGATTTGCAGCTGTAATCTTTCCCGAAAATTACAGGAATGTGCGGCCAAATTAAATCACGTTGCTCCGTTCTCCAGCTCAGCAAGTTCTGAGCTGCAACATATTTTCTGAAGTGTTGGGAGAAGCGAGACAGGCTTTCCTGTCTGGTGCTAAATTCCCTGTCTGATACAAACAAACGTAAATGCAGAGCACGGGAAAAAAAATGATACAGTTCGGGAAAACAGAAACGAGCCGGATGAATGACCTTTGTTGTATTCCGAGATGCGTTTCACACTTTATTCTTCATTTTACATCTGTATTGGGAACGTTGGATCTACGTATTGCTGCCAGGTATGAAGGAAGAGCTCTGTGAAGTACAATTTGCTTCTCAACTGAACACAATAGCAGAACCCCAATGCAAATTTAGAAAAAGAAAATCTTTCGGATAAAAAAAAAAAAAAAATCATGCATTTTTATTAGGTAGAATATGTTCTATTGCTTGCAGGTTCCTGTGGTCTAGGCGAATCCCATTATTACTAATGAATGGCTGTCCACTGGAAATAATGAGGAATCGCACATTTGTATATTTGCCGAAAACACCTCTGCTGCTTAGATTAAGCAGAAAAAAAAAGGGGGGGGGGGGATCTAGCTATATAAGCCAAACTACAAGTGCATCAAAATATCTAAAAGCATAAAGTTTTATTATACAAAAAAAAACTTTTTTTTTTTTATATACAATTAAAAATCCATACACCATATATGCATAGTAACAGTTAGGCTCGATTCACACTAGCGCGTTTTTTGATGCATTTTGCATTTTGCAGAAATGCACGGGAATTTTTTAACATGGGTTCCTATGGAACATGTTCACATCAATGCTTTTTTGTTTCTTTGCGTTTTTGGAAAGGGTCGGGGACTTTTTTTCATGCAAAATGCAGCGTTTTGCATGTAATGGATTTCAATGGACAAGCATCAAAAAGGCAAATGCACCGTTTTTGCAGCGTTTTTGATGCGTTTTTGGTGCGTTTTTTTTTTTTTTTTTAATTTTTTTTACATTTTTTTTTAGACTGTAAAAAAAACTGTAAAAAAAAAAAACAAAAAAAAAAACGCAAAACGCAAATCGCGGCAAAAACGCGGCAAAAACGCGGCTCAAAAACGTGGCAAGCATGAAAAAAAAACCTCCAAAAACGCTCAAAAGCAACATGCATAGGTGTGAATCGAGCCTTAAAAACAATTAAATATTGTGCTTATGGTTGAGTCGGCCACATATACAAAAAGAAAAAAAGGGGGGAATCGGACTATATAGGCCAAACAAGGAGGGCATCCACATATCTAAAAGTCTGGGGCGACATAATTTGACATCGTGGAAGGCTGTTAGGTAGAGCATAAGTGCTTGTTGAGTTCAGTAACTACCCTGTTTCCCCGAAAATAAGACCTAGCGTGATTGTCAGTGATGGCTGCAATATAAGCCCTACCCCCCAAATAAGCCCTACCCTGTTTCCCAAAAATAAGCCCTACCCTGAAAATAAGACCTATAAGACAGAAAATTTTGAAAAAAAGCACGTTTTTCTTTGTTTCTGTTAAAATTTTTTGTAAATGAGTACGTTTTCTTCTTCAATGACGGGCACTGATATGGCTGCACTGACGGGCACTGATACGGCGGCACTGATGGGCACCGATGAGGTGGCACCAATGAGGTGGCACTGATGAGGTGGCACTGACGGGCACTGATGATGGGCACTGATAGGTGGCACTGATGCGCACTGATAGGTGGCACTAATGGGCACTGATAGGTGGCACTGGTAGGTGGCACTGATGGGCACTGATAGGTGGCACCGATGGGCACTGATAGGCGGCACTGATGGGCACTTGTAGGTGGCATTAATGGGCACTCGTAGGTGGCGTTGATGGGTAGTTATGGGTGGCACTGATAGTTGGCACAGATGGGCACGGATGGGCACTGATAGGTGGGCACAGATGGGCACAGATGGGCACTGACAGGTGGCACCGATGGACACTGATGGGTGGCACTGATGATTCTGATTGATGGCAGTGATGCCCCTAAGTGTGGCATTGCTGGGCATCACTGCAACATAATTGTGCCAATCAGTGCCCATTTGTGGGCACTGATTGGCACAGATTTGGCACTGACTGGGCACATGTGGATGGCCATGGGGTACATACCTGGCCATCCACATGTTTCCCTTCCCTGGTGGTCCCAGTGGCGATCCCTGGTGGTCCAGTGTGGTGATCTGCGGGGGGGCTGCGCTGATAAACAATCAGCGCAGACCCCCCCTGCCAGGAGAGCCGCCGATCGTCTCTCCTCTACTTGCGTCTGTCAGACGCGAGTGAGGAAGAGCCGATCAACGGCTCTTCCTATTGACAGCGTGATCAGCCGTGATTGGACACGGCTGATCACGTGGTAAAGAGCCTCCGCCGGAGGCTCTTTACCAAGATCGGTGTAGCGGTGTGTCAGACTGACACACCGATCCACCGATCGCCGCGATGCGCGCCCCTGCGGGCGCGCGGCGGCATGTTATCCTGAAGGACGTCATATGACGCCCAGTCAGGATAACACAACCACCGCCCGGCCGTCAATCCGCTATAGGCCGGGCGGGAAGTGGTTAACTAGGGCTTATTTGGGGGGTAGGGCTTATATTGCAGCCATCACTGACAGTCACGCTAGGTCTTATTTTCTGGGAAACAGGGTAGCAGTAATAAAGCAAATACCTTAGTTGTCTAGCTGGAATTTATATTATTACATTTCTGTACATTCTTATGTTAACCACTCGCTACCCAAGCTAATTCTGACACTTCTCACATACATGTAAAATCTGCATTTTTTTTTTACTAGATAATTACCTAGAACCCCCAAACATTATATATTTTTTAAAAGCAAAGGCCCAGGAGAAAATATTGCTAGTTGTTGTAATTTTTTTATGTCACTTAATATTTGTATTTGTGTAGTGGCTTTTCAAGCTCAACATTTTTTTTTTTTTTTTAAATACACTTTAATGAATGTTACTGCACAAAAACACAATAGAATACCCACTTTTGTAAAATATAAAAGATGAGGTTATGCCGAGTAAATAGATACCTAACATGTCATGCATTAAAATTGTGTACGCTCGTGGAATGGCTCCATATGGGGAGATTTAATAGGCTTTACAGGTTACCAGTTTGGAGTTGTGAAGGAGGTCTGGTGATAGAATTATTGCCCTTGTTGTGATATTTGTGGTGATACCTCACATGCCTTGTACTGTCAATGTTTACATATGCGTATTGGACTGATGTATAAGTTCACCTTTTGCGCATGGCTGGGGGGGGGGGGGGGGGGGGTCACAGGCACTTTACATTTTTTTGTTATTTATTTTTTTTAAACTTTCTCTTTACATTTTTTTTAACAAGTTTATTGCTATCACAAGGGATGAACAACATTCCTTGTGATAGCATGGGCCATGATAGCTCCTCTTTATGGAGGGATATAGGGTCTATTAGACCCCAGATCTTTCTTCTGGCGAAATCCACCTTCTCCAGACCTCTTACACACCATGCCCATTGCCACACTGCTGAGCAGCCAATGATGTGAAGGACAGGCTCTGATGTAATAGGGGAACCTCTGACGTTAAGGAGAGGTATAGATGTGAGGAGGAGGCTCTGATGTGAAGAACAGTTCCTGATGTAAAGAGGAGGCTCTGATGTGAAGAAGAGTTCCTGATGTGAAGAGGAGGCTCTGATGTGAAGAAGAGGTTCTGATGTGAAGAAGAGGCTCTGATGTGAAGAACAGTTCCTGATGTGAAGAGGAGGCTCTGATGTGAAGAAGAGTTCCTGATGTGAAGAGGAGGCTCTGATGTGAAGGAGAGGTTCTGATGTGAAGAGCAGGCTCTGATGTGAAGAAGAGTTCCTGATGTGAAGAGGAGGCTCTGATGTGAAGAAGAGGTTCTGATGTGAAGAAGAGGCTCTGATGTGAAGAAGAGTTTCTGATGTGAAGAGGAGGCTCTGATGTGAAGAAGAGTTTCTGATGTGAAGAGGGAGCTCTGATATAAAGGAGAGATTCTTATCTTAAGAGAGGGTTCTGATGTGATGGGGAACCTCTTTTGTGAAGTAGGGGCTTCTAATGTGAAGGAGAGACTCTGATGTGAAGAGGGGCTCTGATGTAACAGAGGAACCTCTCATGTGAAGGGGGGAGCTCTGATGTGATGGGGGAACTTCTGATGTGTAGCTCTGATGTAAAAGAGAGATTATCTTAAGAGAGGGTTCTGATGTGATGGAGGAACCTCTGTTGTAAAGAAGGGGCTTCTCATGTGAAGAGGAGAATCTGATTTGAAGAGAGGGGGCTCTGATGTGATGTGGGGGACTTTGGATGTGAGGGGAGGACTCCGATATGATGGGGGGCTTTGGATGTGAAGGGGAGCCTCTGATGTGAATGAGGGACTTGTGATGTGAAAGGGGGGTGGGCACTGATATAATGGGGGGATTTTAGATGTGAAGGGGACCTGCTGATGTGAACAGGGGGCTTTGATGTGATGGGGGAACCTCTGATATGAAGAGGGGGCTTCTGGTGTGAAGGAGAGATTGTGACGTGGAAAGGGGGGGGGCTCTGATATGATGGGGGGACTTTGGATGTGAAGGGGGTGTTCTGATATGATGGGGGGTATTTTGGATGTAAAGGAGGGGCTCTGATATTATGGGGGGACTTTGGATGTAAAGGGGGGCTCTGTTTTAATAGGGGGAACTTTGGATGTGAAGGGCGCCCTCTGGTGGTGGTTGTGTGCATTGTCCCAGGCTCAGGTTCCCCATTGATACATGTGTACCTTCTTGCTCGGTGATGTAGAATCATTAATACAAAGAGCCATGTTCCGAAGACAACATATGAAGGGTGAAGCGCAGTCAGGTCCTCCTGATGAACATTCCGCTCTGTACACACTTCCTTCTCGGGGGGCAGCTTGTCAGGTGTTACCACCCCCCCTTCATCCAGCCTATAGCCTATAATCCTCTGCTATACATAGTATAGCAATTCCATCCATTATACTTGACAGCTTGCCAGGCCGGCATCAGAGGACGGGTCAGTAAGCGATGTGAACATGACTTTGTGTAAATAAAATAAAATTCTAAAGAACATGAAAGCAGCTGCTGCACCAAATTGGAGATGATGTGCCCACCATACAACAACAGGCACAAGCAATAAACAATCGTTCTGTTACAGAGGAGGTCAGCTGCAAGTCACTCGCAATACAAGTCTCAGTTAATGAGCGTAGCGTGCAAAATGACCCCGCATGTATAGAGCGCCACAACATAAATGAAACGCATAATTCAATATACAACAATTATTCCCAGTACACAGCAAAGGCTAATCTGCAGCAAACATCTACAGAGAGATCTCCCCGCCGCTTGTTGTGTGAGATTTGCATTGAGACCGGCTGATTGGACAATGGAAGAGAAGCTGCATACTGATGAGGTCTTCCTTCTGCTTACTCTACCCTCTCTTCCTATTCCTCATTGTCAGAATATAGCAAAGCCTGATTGGCTTGTACGGCCAGAAGTCTCCACTTCTGCAGGATCTATAGTGTCTTTATATTTTAAACCAGCAACATACTTAGGGGTTACCTTTTCTTCAAGTCAAACCCGAACACTTTAGTAGCGCACAGCAATTTTTGTTGTATAAACTATACATCTATTTTGCTATTAAAAAACATTTCTAATCATATGAAGTTAATAAGAAGAGCCCCCCTTTACACCAGAGTCCACAGAGTTCTCCCTTTACACCAGAGTCCATAGAGTTCCCCCTTTACATCTGAACTCGCAGAGTTCCCATTCACTGTAAGGGGGGACTCTGCAGACTCTGATGTAAGGAAGAACTCTGAGGACTCTAACATAAGGGATGCTCTGGGAACCCTGATCTAAGGGGAAACACTGAGAATTCTGATGTACGAAGAAGACTCTGATGTAAGGGGGAACACTGTGGCCTCTGGTGTAAAGGGGAGCTCTGATGTAAGGGGTGCTCTGAGAACCCTGATTTACCTTAGTGTACTCACTCAGAGGCAGGAGAGAGAAGGGGGGAGACTTCAGTCACAGACAGGGATGGATGGTGAGCTCATTCACCTCTTGGCAGTCAGCACCTCTCATCCAGATGTACCTGAGGCTGCTGGACTTCAAATTTACAGCCCCCACTTTCCTTTTCTGAGGCACAGCGCCAGGGATTGGAGTGTGGGCAGACACAGAGGGGTAGGGGCGGGAGGAAGAGGAGCAGTTTGAGCCCTCTCTCTCCTCTCCCATTGGTGTGTATTTGGGGTGGGAGGGGGATTGTTAGTATTGTTAGTGCCGGCTTTGGGCAGTGTAAAAGAGAGTGTAACAGACACTCTCAGCTTAGACAACTGGAGCCAGCAACCCTGCTGGGAATCCATAGTCCAGTCTGAATAATGTGTCCGGGTTTCAGGCAGTCTGAAACCCGGATGCATGATTCCAAAGTGTCCGGGTGAATCCCGGACAGGTGGCAAACCTAAACATACTGTAGATGCTTGAAGGAATAACTGCAATCTAATTAGGAATGTCTACCATCTGCCTGAACTTCAAGAGAAACTGCAGTCTGCTCACATAATTTATAATAAAAACATCTTTGCCATTCTGAAGCTTCCATCCAACTAATTTGCATGTCTAAGCTGAGAGTGTCTGTTACACTCTCTTATTCTTGCCAAATATGCTGCAGAATTCTCCCTCGCTTATGGCTCATCCCTCCTCCCTTCCTGGCAAACTCCCACCAGAGTGAGAGAGAGAGAGCTGTACGTGATGTCATAAACCTAGGCTTATTACCTTATTGTGCATTAAAAAAAGAAAACAAATACAATTAGACATGCTATCTGCCAATAGAACTTAACCAAAAAGTGCATTCTATGCATCCAAAAATATAGAAAATATACCAAATCAAATCATTATTATTCAACCAAAAAATAAAATAAAAGCCTCATGCATGTGTCCTGCTTCTTAATATAGGGGGTCAACAATGCCAAGAGTTGATGAAAGCAGGGGTCCGTCATCTGGAGATAATTCCGAAAATCATCTGGATTATTCTCCTGGAGCTCCCGCAGCAAAGGCATATGACATAATTGGTCACGATTAATAGAGCAACCAATTTGTGGTCCAGGAAATCCTCCTCCTTCTGTTCCTGGACTGGACTTGGGTCAAAGCAATAACTCCAAGGCCAATAATAAATAACACGTTATCTCCTCCGATTCTGCAACATGTCTGGTTGACGAACGGCCATTCAAAAACGAACTGAAAAGCGCAAAATGAAAAGCGCAAAATGAAAAGCGCGAATCGACACTCACCAAACTTCTACTAACACGAAATTACCAGAAGGAGCCCAAAGGGTGGCGCTAAAAAGCTGAAAAACCACGTAGTACGTCACTACGTTTGTGTTTGTTGGCCGACAATCCCTTGCCGTTTGTATGCAAGACAAAATCCAGGCACACGCCTTCAGACAAAAGTCCGAGGTTTTGTCTGCAGAAAATCCGATCGTGTGTACGAGGCTTTAGAAACACCTCCCAGGGAACCCTTTGATCACCACTAGTGTTAACCCCTTCCCTGCCAGTGTCAATTATACAATAATCAGTGCATATTTATATCACTGATTGCTGTATCAATTCACTGGTCCCAAAAAAGTGTCCAATCTGTCCGCCACAATGTCGCAGTCCCGCTAAAAATCGCTAATCACCGCCATTACTAGTAAAAAAAAAAATAATAATAATAATAAAAATGCAAGAAATCTATCCCCTATTTTGTAGACGCTATAACTTTTGCGCAAACCAATCAATATACGCTTATTGCGATTTTTTTGTAATCAAAAATATGTTGAATACATATTGGCCTAAACTGATGAAGACTTTTTATTTATTTATTTATTTTTGGATATGTATTATAGCAAAAAGTAAAAATGTATTTATTTTTTTTCAAAATTGTCGCTCTTTTTTGTTTATAGCGCAAAAAATAAAAACCGCAGAGGTGATCAAATACCACCAAAAGAAAGCTCTATTTGTAGGGGGAAAAAGGACATCAATTTTGTTTGGGTACAACGTCGCACGACCGCGCAATTGTCAGTTAAAAAAGTCTAAAAAAATCTGAAAAAAGAACAAAGAACAAAGGGCGGGACTTTGAATGGGGTAATAATTGTCAGTTAAAGCGGCGCAGTGCCGTATCGCAAAAAAAATGGCCTGGTCATACAAGGGGGCAAATCTTCCAGTCCTTAAGTGGTTAAACTCAATGGCTTGTTTTACAAGGTGATCGTTTACAATCACTTTTAGGGCCATAAAGATATTGAGGAGGGGGGGCAGAAAAATGTCCAGATCTTTACAGAAGCTGGTAAATACGGTGGATTGCCCCTTTAAGCAATTTTAGAAGCTTTTTCACAGTTTTTCTTAAATAAATTTAATTAACAAAAAAGCATTAACATTACTTATCGCCTCTAAACTTTATTTTAGACAGAATTACTGAAGTGGAAAAAAAAAGCAGCCGCTCATGTCATGCTTGTTTATTTCCACAATTTCACAAACAAAATGTTTTTACAGCGTACTGTCTAAAGGATGTTTTTTTTTTGTTTTTTTTTAAATACATATTGAGCATCATTTGGTAATTATGTTTTTTTTTTTGTTTTTTTTAAGGCGTATAATTTGTAGAAATTGAGAGGAGCCTTCTGTAGTTAATGAATGCACCATATAAGTACAGAAGATGCTTCATGTGAAATGAGGGAATTATTCTAAGTGGATAGTCAAACCGCTCTTACCAAGAGGGAAAGTAAAGAGTATACAAATTATCCTTCATAAATCAGCATCCGCCTAATAAACCCTAATGCAATAGCTAATACAATTTATGACGGTGAAATAAAATTAGATTACGCTCTGAATATTTAATCTGCTCGATCTTTCCTCTGATATATAGGACTTTCTTTGAAGCCATAAGTCCCCTCTGTGCTGCACATGTTGCTCCTGTAAAACAGTCTATTCATCACTTTTTTCCGCTACCGATGACTTTCCGAAGAACTCGGGTCCGTAAAGATTTCACTCTAGAACCTCCAGAAGATCGCCAAAATCGCCTTCTATTCCAACCTGAGTGCATTTACCAATAAACAGGTATGTGGGTGCGTCTATCTTCTGTAACCTACAGTCGGGGTAAAAACCACTTGCCGACCTCCCTTTAGAAGTTTTACTGCTGCAGGGTGGCCGCTGTGCGCAGGATCACTTATATACATACACTATATACACTATATTGTCAAAAGTATTGAGACGCCTGCCTTTACACGCACATAAACTTTAATAGCATCCCAGTCTAAAGCCTCATACACACGACCAGACTTCAAATAAACTTTTCCGTGGATTTCTGTCCAAAGGGCGTTGGCCGTGAACTTGGTATGCATACGCACGGCAGGACTTTTTCAGCCAACTTTCACCAAATCACGTGGTTTTTCAGCTCATTACCGCCACCCTTTGGACAACTTCTGTATTGTTGTCTGATCTTTCGCATTGGTTCTGAGCATGCGTGTTTGTACTTTGGACTAAAGTCCCATGGTTCTGTGTACACACGATGGGACTTGCCGACGTCAGACTTTTGTTGCCGCCAAATTTGTCTGTTCATACAGCCAACATTTGTCTGATGAAAACCGAAAAAGTGTGTCCGACGTACACACGGTTGGATGTTGCCTTAAAACAGGTCATTTGCATGTTTGTTGTCAAAAAGTCTGATCGTGTGTAGGATTTAGGATTTGGATACGTTTTATTTATTTATTTCAGGTACTTATATTGCGCCGTCAATTTACGCAGCGCTTTATATATACCTTGTACATTCACATCGGTTCCTACCCTCAAGTAGCTTACACTCTAAGGTCCCTAACTCACATTCATACATACTAGGGACAATTTAGAGAGGATCCAATTAACCTACCAGCATGTCTTTAGTGTGGGAGGAAACCGGAGAACCCGGAGGAAACCCGCGCTGGCACAGGGGAAGCATGCAAACTCCAGGCAGGTAGTGCCGTGGTCGGGATTTCAACCAGCAACACTTTTTACTGCTAGGTGAAAGTGCTACCCACTACACCACTGTGCCGCCAAAGACAGTTAAAAAAACAAAAAACAAAAAAAAACTATTTTTTTCACAATTGTCTGTCTTTTTTGTTTATAGCACAAATAAGTAGAGACAAAGTATCTTTTCGTTCTTTTATCAAAGGAAAGAACTCTGGCATGTAAATGAAGGAAGTTTAACTATTTAAGGACCAAACCTTTTTTACCAAAAATTTGTAGAAGAATACGTATCGGCCGAAACTGAGGAAAAAATTTGTTTTTTAAAAAAAAAATCGGGATATTTATTATAGCAAAAAGTAAAAAATATTGTGTTTTTTTCAAAATTGTCGTTCTTTGTTTGTTTATAGCGCAAAAAATAAATACCGCAGGGGCGATCAAATACCACCAAAAGAAAGCTCTATTTGTGGGAAAAAAGGACGTCAATTTTGTTTGGGTACAACGTCGCACAACCGCGCAATTGTCGTTTAAAGTGCGACAGCGCTGAAAACTAAAAATTGGTCTGGGAAGGAAGGGGGTGAAAATGCCCGGTATTGAACCGGTTAAAAAAAAAAATACACTTTAATGAATTTAAAAAAAATAATAAACAGTAAAGTTAGCCCAATTTTTTTGTATAATGTGAAAGATGTTACACCGCGACAATCGTGATCTTTATTCTAAGCAAACAAATCGTGATTCAATTGTTACAAAAGTCATATTGTAATTGAATGTTATTAAAAATGACCTTTCCTTTTCAATCTGCAGCTCTGTAATTTTCTGTGAAATGCAATATGGCAACCTGGTGGTGTTCTGTACACCATCTGCCCCCCTAAAATGTAATTTCCTGCTTGTGGGATTGGCCTACTGATTAGATTTTGGGTATCCCCTGCAACAGAAATGCCATTTTTGCTGAGATACTCCCAAAGGGAAATCACATCTAAAGGGATGCAGACCAGTGGCGGCTGGTGTTTTTTTTTTTGTTGGGGGGGGGCAAACAACCTCTGACTCTAATCAGGTGCTTTAAAAAACACACCCCCGCCATAGGAATTCATAGTCCTGGTGTCCTGAAAGGGACCAGGCGTATGGATAGGGAGGATGGCGGCGGTGGATAAGGGAGGCATTGCAAGTGTGCCCACAATGGATGGGCCACCCCTGATGCAGACCCTTCCACTTTCCTCATTAGAGCCCTGCAGGTACAGCAGTTGATAGGCAATTATAAAGTCATTCCCATTCACACTCATTTTGCACATGGAGACAGAGAAACAAACAGTTATTTCTTCAGAATAACAGAAGGGAGGAATCTACAACAAAGTTTGGTGAAATCCTTGCAATGTACAGAGATCACCCAGAGGAGAACATTTTTTTTTTTTTCTCAGAAAAGTGGAGTTACTCTTCAAAGGGTAACTCCACTTTCATGGGGAAAAAAAATAGTAAATAAAAAAAAATATATATATATAGCGTATACAATCTGCAGCCGCTGTAATTTTCTATAAAATGCAATATGGTTACCTGGAGGTGTTCTGTACACCATCTGCCCCCCATGTGGGATTGGCTTACTGATTAGATTTTGGGCATTCCCTGCAACAGAAATGCCATTTTTGCTGAGATACTCCCAAAGGGAAATCACATCTAAAGGAATGCAGACCAATGGCGGCTGGTGTTTTGTTTTTTGTGTTTGGGGAGGGGGGGCAAACAACCTCTGGCTCTAATCAGGTGCTTCAAAAAACACACCCCCGCCATAGGAATTTATGCTCCTGGCATCCTGAAAGGGGCCGGGCGCATGGATAGGGAGGGTGGCGCCGGTGGATAGGGGAGGCGGCCCAAGTGCCCCCACAATGTACGGGCCGCCCCTGATGCAGACCCTTCAACCCCTTTCACACTGGGGGGGTTTGCAGCCATTATTGCGCTAAAAATACCGCCTGCAAACCGCCCCTAAACAGCCTCCGCTGTTTGTTCAGTGTGAAAGCCCGAGGGCTTTCACACTGAAGCGGTGCGCTGACAGGACGGTGAAAAAAGTCCTGCAAACCGCTTCTTTGGAGCGGGGAAGGAGCGGTGTATTCACCGCTCCTTCCCCGCTCCTGCTCATTGAAATCAATGGGACAGCGCGGCTATACCGCGGCAATACCGCGGCTATAGCTGCGCTGTACGAGGGATTTTAACCCTTTTTCGGCCGCTAGCGGGGGTTAAAACCGCACCGCTAACGGCCGAATACAGCTGCAAGAACGACGGTACAGCAGCGCTAAAAATAGCGCTGTTGTACCGCCGATGCCCCCACCGCCCCAGTGTGAAAGGGGCCTTCCACTTTCCTCATTAGAGCCCAGCAGGTACAGCAGCTGGTAGATAATTATAAAGTCACTCCCATTCACACTCACTTTTCACATGGAGACAGAGAAACAAACAGCTATTTCTTGAGAATAACAGAAGGTAGGAATCTGAAACAAAGTTTGGTAAAATCCTTGCAACGTACATCGATCACCCAGAGGGGAATGTTTTTCTCAGCAAAAGTGGAGTTACTTCAAAGGGTAACTCCACTTTTATGGGAAAAAAAAATAGCAAATAAAGAAAAAAATATATATAGCGTATACAATCTGCAAAATGCAATATATATATATATATATATATATATATATATATATATATATATATATATATATATATATATATATATATTACACAGTATGTCTACAGAACGACCCCCCAGAAACATCATCATAACTCACGCCTAAAGGGATGCAGACCCTGCCACTTGCCTCATTAGACCCCTGCAGTTGCAGCAGCTGATAGATAATTCTAAAATCACTTCCATTCGCAATCACTTTGCACATGGACACAGATAAAGAACATGAATCCGGCAGATTGTGAGACTATTTTTAATGTTTAGGAACAATTAAATGGTAACTTACAGTTGACTATGACGTTCACTTTCTTAACATCAGAATAGGGCACTGCGTTCTCAGCCAAGCACTCGTAATCACCCGCCTGGTCTCTTGTAATCCCGTATATGTCCAAATACTGCCCGCTTCCGAATGGTTTAGCTGCAAGAAAGAAAAAAAAAAGAGAGAAAAAAATAGAATTAATAGAGGAAAGAATAAAGAAGCGTCTTGGTTTTCGCAGCATATTTACAGTCTGTGTACTGTCTGTCATTAATAGTAATGAAGGCTTTTAGCAGATTTGTAAATTCATTTGAAATTGGTAACGGAGAGAAGTCGTATTTATAGCTGAATTTTAATCTGCTTGAATTTAGCTTTCCCTGGTTCCTTCCCTCCACTCTCATCAACATGCTAATGAAGTTTTTAAATAAAACCTGTTTTCTCTACATACCTTGTTTTAGACTCAGCGTTATCAATGCTAGGTCTCTGTGCTCCTCTATGCAATGCAGGTAGGTCATGGCTGGTGGGAGGGGCCAGCAGGGTACTATACATACATAGCCCCCAACTGTCCCTGATTTGGAGGGACTGTCCCTGATTTGGAGCAATGTCTCTCTGTCCCTCATTCCTCCTCATTTGTCCCTCATTTTGGTCTGATCTATATAGTTGTATATAAAATGCACTTTTTATCCATCAAAAAGTATTTCCCAGTGCTAAACCTTTCATCTGATTTCTAAATTGCTGCATTTGTAAATTTCGGAAGCCAATATAAAGGAATAGTAGTGGTAAAAAAAAAATTAGTGATGCCAGTCAGTGCTGGCTCTCAGTGCCCATCAGTACCGCCTATCTGTGCTGCCCATAAATGGTAGAAAAGACACAAAATTTGGGACTTTGAAGGTGCAAATAATTTAGAAAATGATATCAAATGTAGTATAAAAAAATTCTTTTATTTTGAAAACTAAAGTAAGAATTAATTCGTTTAAAAAGAGGGAAAAAGGAGATCCAATACTGGCTAGTACAATAATTTGTAGTTGCAACAACACAGCAGTAATGGTAAACTTCCCAACATGTTTCGCCCATAGGACGGGCTTCCTCAGGGGATGCTGGTCATGCGTAACGTACAGTGCCTTCTATATCTCCTACACAAAGGAGGAGAAACCAAAGACTGCCGGGAAGACTGAATGTTTGCTGCATTGAAGAAAACATGCGCTAAAGTGTTCGTAGATGGTAATTACAGACCAGAGTAGTAGGTTCAGCAGCTGGCTAAATACCAGGGGCTACACAGCTTCATACCATCAGATAAGGGATATCTGAATGACAAAGAAAAGCATGCATGTGTCCCCTGGGTTCCCACCTAAAAACCTATATGCTGCCCATAAATGCCTATCAGTACTGCCCCCCAATGCCCATCAGTGCCGCCCATCAATGCCCATCAGTGCCGCCTATCAGTACCCACCAGGGCCGCCTAGCAGTGCCCATCAGTGCCATTTATCAGTACCACCTATCAGTGCTCATCAGTGCCACATATCAGTGCTCATCAGTGCCACATGTCAGTGCTCATCAGTGCCACATATCAGTGCTCATAAGTGTGGCATATTAGTGCCACCTCATCAGTGCAGCCTATCAGTGCCCATCAGTGAAGGAGAAAAATTACTTATTTACAACATTTACTGACAGAAACTAAGAAAAACTTTTATTTTTTCAAAATTTTCAGTCTTTTTTTTTTTTTAGTAAAAAATAAAAAATACAGTAGTGATTAAATATCACCAAAAGAAAGCTATATTTGTGTGAAGAAAATAATAAAAATGTCACATGGTTACAGCGTTGAATGACCGCACAATTGTCATTTGTCAATTCAAAGTCATTCAATTGTCATTCAAAGTGCGACAGCGCTGAAAGCTAAAAAATGGCCTGGGCAGGAAGGGGGTGAAAGTGCCTGGTATTGAAGTAGTTAATTGTAATCCTTTAGGGGGCGTGGCAGGGGGTGTGTCCCATGCCTACATACTTTTACTAGCAGGTGTCCCTCATTCCCGCCTCCA
Source organism: Lithobates septentrionalis (assembly GCA_037952835.1). Lineage (NCBI taxonomy): Eukaryota > Metazoa > Chordata > Amphibia > Anura > Ranidae > Lithobates > Lithobates septentrionalis. Next base: position 540,346 of record JBBDGP010003086.1, on the reverse strand, counting down.
ACCTCTAAGATGGGATGCATGTACTGTACATACATAAAAAAACATCACAGCACCCGGCCTCTGTACTACTCAAGAGCCCTCAGCCCTGATGTAAGCAGTGGGCTGGCTCTTGGGAGGAGTTATGCAAATGTTATAATGCATTGATGGGTAAGTGTCAGTCTGGGAGAGTGGGCGTTCCTAGGCAGGCTGTATTTGTATGCAGACCTCCCTGGTAATGCCCATATGTGAGGCTGAGCCTCCATAATTGGAAGAACTGAAATCCAATGAATGAAAGGGGTGGGCCAGGGAAAATCAGGCTGTTGTGGAAAGTGTTAGATGATGCTGGATGTCCTCCGGCCAGTAAATGAGGCGAGCTCCATCTGAAATTATGTTATTTTCTGCTGCTGAGCCGGTTGCGGTTGTGTGCTACTGAGCCGGTCGCAGTTGTTTGTTGCTGAACTTGTTGCATTTTTTTGCTGCTGAGCTGATTGCAGGTATTTGCTGCTGAGCCGGTTGCAGTTGTTTGCTGCTGAGCCGGTTGCAGTTGTTTGCTGCTGAGCCGGTTGCAGGTGTTTGTTGCTAAGCCAGTTGCAGCTGTGTGCTGCTGAGCCGGTTGCATTTGTGTGCTGCTGAGCCGGTTGCATTTGTGTGCTGCTGAGCCGGTTGCATTTGTGTGCTGCTGAGCCAGTTGCAGTTGTGTGCTGCTGAACCGGTTGCAGTTGTGTGCTGCTGAGCCGGTTGCGGTTGTTTGCTGATGAACCGGTTGCGGTTGTTTGCTGTTGAGCCGGTTGCGGTTGTTTGCTGATGAACCGGTTGCGGTTGTTTGCTGCCGAGCCGGTTGCGGTTGTTTGCTGATGAACCGGTTGCGGTTGTTTGCTGTTGAGCCGGTTGCGGTTGTGTGCTGCTGAGCCGGTTTCCGGTTGTGTGCTGCTGAGCCGGTTGCAGTTGTTTGCTGCTGAGCCGATTGCGGTTGTGTGCTGCTGAGCTGGTTTGCGGTTGTTTGCTGCTGAGCCGGTTGCGGTTGTTTGCTGCTGAGCCGGTTGCGGTTGTGTGCTGCTGAGCCGGTTGCGGTTGTGTGCTGCTGAGCCGGTTGCGGTTGTTTGCTGCTGAGCCGGTTGCGGTTGTGTGCTGCTGAGCCGGTTGCGGTTGTTTGCTGCTGAGCCGGTTGCGGTTGTGTGCTGCTGAGCCGGTTGCGGTTGTGTGCTGCTGAGTCGGTTGCAGTTGTTTGCTGCTGAGTTAGTTGCAGTTGTGTGCTGCTGAGCCGGTTGCAGTCGTGTGCTGCTGAGTCGGTTGCAGTTGTTTGCTGCTGAGTTAGTTTCAGTTGTTTGCTGCTGAGCCGGTTGCGGTTGTGTGCTGCTGAGCCGGTTGCAGTCGTGTGCTGCTGAGTCGGTAGCAGTTGTTTGCTGCTGAGTTAGTTGCAGTTGTTTGCTGCTGAGCCGGTTGCGGTTGTTTGCTGCTGAGCCGGTTGCAGTCGTGTGCTGCACACTCCCAAGACACTGACCAAGCTGTCAGCGACAGCTCTCAGTCAACGCTTCTGATTGGGAGCCAGCAAGATGGCCTCTGATGATGGGAGAGCCAATCAAAGCAGTGACAAGATACTAAAGCTGCACTACCTCTTGGGGTAATAAAGCCCACTTAAAGGGCCGCTGTGAACAGGCATTAAGGAGTTAATTTCATCTTTGCACGTAGCTGCTTGCCCGGAGTTTAGCTTCAAAGCTTCACTGTGAAATAAAACATCATTTTCTCTAAGTAGAAACGTTTTCCGTTTATCACTTCCTAAGTGTGCAGATGTGAAATGCAGCACCTACAGCATTTGTGAAAAAAAGTTATTTACATATCGCAATTTCTCACAAATAGAACTAAAAAGAAGTGAAGACAAGCAGAGCCCCTGGGGTCGGCTACCAAATGTGGACTTACAGCAAGTTTATCTAGTTTTATGTCTCACTTAAGCAGGAGTCTCAAACTGGCGGCCCTCCAGCTGTTGCGAAACTACAAGTCCCATGAGGCATTGCAAGGCTGACAGTTACAAGCATCACTCTCACAGGCAGAGGCACGATGGGACTAGCACTAAAGTGATAATTGGGTGTTCATTCACATGGGTGTAATACAGCGTACGGCCATAAGAGGGCAGTGTTTGTCAGGGATGCAGAGGTGTTCCATGCATGTATGGGACGCAAAGTCCCAATTGACATGAATGGGATTGCCTGCACAAGGATGAATTAAACACCTCTGCATCCCTGGCAAATACTGCCCTCTCATGGCCATACACTGTAGTACACCCATTTGAACAAGGCCTAAAGCCAAGATTTCCTTCCTTGTAAAATGAGATGCTGATAGCAGGACTGACATTTTCTTTCTTTTCCTCTGTTCTTGCTCCTCTTATTGTCCCCCAGCTGTGCTGCCCAATTTCAGGTATATGGGTGTTCCCCTGTGCCTGCTGGGACCCATGGATTCCCTCTGGAGTCTCCAATCCATGCACTCTCCCATACTGAACTACAAGCTTGCATGCACCAGTGGCGTACTTAGCACATCTGGCACCCCTAAAAAAAAAAAAAAAATGATTGAAAGAAAAAAAAATTGGCATGCACAACACGCCGTGTCGGATTCTGGGTGTGGCCGAACTGTGATTATTAGTGGGAGGGGCTTAACCTTTTGCATAAATGCGGACCAGTGTAAACCACTTACCGTGCTAAGAGTGCACTCCCGGCGCACTCCCAGCACAGTAGCTGGCAAGTAAAGTCCTGATATCCGCATCTAAGAAAAAAAAAGAAGCAAAGTCCTGATATCAGCATCTGATTTTACAAAAAAAATTTCTGTCCAAGGTTGGCTCTACTGCTTGTGTGGAGCCACCACCCTAAGGCAGCAGGTGAAAAGAAAGAAGAGGAGGAAGAAAGCAGACCGGAGGAAAATGGAGGGGGACACATGGATGACACCACTGCCGCCCAGGAACAGCCCTGCAACCGGGAGATCGCAGGGCACTCACACGTGTCCGGGAGCCTGCTACCAAATGCGGGAGACTCCCGCACCTCGCGGGAGACTTGGGATGTCTGTTAAAGGAAATATCAATTAAAAGATGCTTTCACACAAAACTAAATCACAACGCTCTCGCTATGAAGTTGAAGAGATCACTTTTAGTTGTTCAAGCCTTGTGGAAGCAGTGGTCTCTTTGCAGAGGTCCAACATACCTCCAGCTGAGTCGGCGCTGGAGCTCTGCAATCATCAAGGCGCATGAGCATTGCTAATTGCATAGCTATCGGTCCCACCCACCAGAGGGTCTTTCTCTGCTGTATGCTGGCAGGGGACAGAGGTTTCTACTCAGCAAGCTGTGGCAACTTTCTAAAGAAAATAAATAGTAAAACTTTGCACACCTTTTGTTTTAATGCACCTGCAACATATTTGGCTGACGTAAAAACCAAATCACAATGCTCTTGAATATTATGATGTTGTAGAGATGAATTTTAGTTATTAAAGCTTTGTGGAAACAGTGGTCTCTTTGCAGAGATCCAACACATCTGCTGAGACAGCGTTACAGCTCTCCAATCATCAAGGACCATGAGCTTTGCTAATTGCGTAGCTGCATAGCTATAGGTCCCAGTCAGCAGAGGGCATGTTGAAACTCTCCTGAAAGACCACCGCTCCCACACAGAGAACATGGGTCTTTCTCTGCTGCATGCTGGCAGGGGGCAGGCCTTTCTACTCTGCAGGCTAAGGCTACTTTAACCGCTTGCCGACCAGCCACCGTCATTATACTGCGGTAGGTCGGCTCGTTCCCACGGATTGCCATAGCTGTACGTCGGTCCCTTTGACAGCTATAGCAGGCTTGCGCCTGCTGGACGGCAGCGGAGCTGATGCGTATGGCCGGCACATGAACGCCGGCCACCCGCGATCGCTCCACAGAGAGCCAGAATGGGATCTGTCAATGTAAACAAAGCAGATCCCTCTTCTGACAGGGGAGTTCAGAGTGATCGTCTGTTCCTAGTGATCAGGAACAGCGATCTCTCTCTACTCACAGTCAGTCCCCTCCCCCACACAGTTAGAAACACCTCCCAGGGAACACATTTAACCCCTTGAACACCCCCTAGTGTTAACCCCTTCCCTGCCAGTGTCATTTATACAGTAATCAGTGCATTTTTATAGCTCTGATCGCTTTATAAATGTCACTGGTCCCAAAAAAGTGTCAAAAGTGTCTGATCTGTCCGCCGCAATGTCGCACTAAAAATCGCTGATCACCGCCATTACTAGAAAAACAAAAATTTATAATAAAAATGCCTTAAATCTATCCCCCATTTTGTAGACGTTATAACTTTTGCGCAAACCAATCAATAAACACTTGTGATTTTTTTTTTTTTTTCACGAAACATATGTAGAAGGTTACATATCGGCTTAAACTGATGAAGAATTTTTTTTTTTTTAATTTGGGATATTTATTAGAGCAAAAGTAAAAATGATTGTTTTTTTTTTAAAAAAATGTTGCTCTTTTTTTGTTTAAAGCGCAAAAAATAAAAACCGTAGAGATGATCAAATACCACCAAAAGAAAGCTCTATTTGTGGGAAAAAAAAGGTCATCAATTTTGTTTGGGTACTGCGTCACATGTGTGCGCAATTGTCAGTTAAAGCGACGCAGTGCTGTATCGCAAAAAATGGCCTGGTCATTAAGGGGGAAGATCTTCTGGGGCTGAAACGGTTAAAAAAAAAATGGTGAAACTTTGCGCACATTTTGTTTTAATGCACCTGCAATGTACCTATTTAGCCGACTAAAACTGGAAGTTTAGTTGGACTTTAACTTCATGTGTTTTACGGAAATGCTTGCATTTTTTTTTTTACTTCTTTTTCTATTTAATTGTTCGACTCACAAAACTTTATGCAGTCAGCATCTTTGAACGCTGCTCTGCGCCCGGAGGTTGGGGATAATTGTTCAAGATGGTGATGCTGAGTTCAGTACAGCCCATCATTATTAAAGTGTTTCCTAAAGTTTGGGAAAGTACAGCTAGTGCAACATGTTTATGTCGGCAGCACATCGCCTTGGGAAGAAGGAAAAAAAAAAAAAACGCAGCAAAGCATAGCCTGGAGAAGCAACGGTTCTAGGAGGAGGTTAAATGAGCCGGCGCTGAGAAAGAATGTCCTCGTTCTAATGACACCTGCCAAGTATTAACTGAAAAATAATGATTTAAGTCACAAACCATAATTTGCTTCTCCAGACTCCATTAGCCATTTTGGATAGGTGGTTGCGATGTGCAGGAGCAGATGGCAAAGAATGTAATTTGCATATGAGACAGCAGGTACAGCTAAAACATACAGCTCACAATATAGGTGAGTGGTACCGGCTGTAAGGCTCCAGTTGACCATACGTTATCAGTGGGTAGCTGCCAATCTGGTTCAGGCATGCTGTTGCCAGATGTGTGCATGCTCAGTCTGCTGGTCTACATAGTGTAGTGCATGTTCATATGCTGCAAGTATTGCCCTGTCATCGCTAAGGGGTCGATATCTAAAATATTCCCTATGCAAATGCTTTCACAGCTGTCATAAATAATCCCTGTAACGTGTCTAATATGTGTATTTCCCATGATCATCAGCTCCACCTAGTGGCCATAATGCTGTATTTTCCTGGTTGAGGAAATTCAGAAAAATCCTGCAATATGGCCACTAGATGGAGCTGATGATCATAAAAAAATTATCATACTGCTATTAGACTGATTAGGAGACTATTCACAATTGCTGTGCCAGTACTGAGATCATTTTTGCCATGGGTCAACTTTTCATCTGGTTCAGTGCGTTTACCCAAGATTTGCAGTTTATTTCTGTTAGCATCTCGCTATTACTGTTTGCAGTGCAGTCTTTTTTGCTACCTTCAATACAACCTCAGCCTAAACTTTGGTACATGTATCTACTACAAGACTTGACCTTCTGCCCCTTACACAACTTTGCCTGAATACTGCCTGACCTGGCCTTTGCCTTTATATAGATCAGGGGGGTCTCCAAACTTTCTAAACAATGGGCCAGTTTACTGTCCTTCAGACTTTAGGAGGGTCAATGAGATTGGAATATTTCCTGGCATTAGTGAGAGTAAACATCAACACTTTGGTATTAGGGGAGAAATAGTGCCCCATTGTTGGTGTCAATGGAAGAAATAGTGCCCCATGGTTGGTGTCAATGGAAGAAATAGTGCCCCATCGTTGGTGTCAATGGAAGAAATAGTGCCCCATTGTTGGTGTCAATGGGAGAAATCGTGCCCCATTGTTGGTGTCAATGGGAGAAATCGTGCCCCATCTTTGGTGTCAATGGGAGAAATGGTGCCCCATCGTTGGTGTCAATGGGAGAAATGGTGTCCCATTGTTGTCAGTTGGCAAAATAGTCTTGTATGAGTGGGAGGAAAAGTGCCCCAAGGGCCAGATAAAGGCAAAAGGCCGCGTCCGGCCCCCCGGGCCGCAGTTTGGAGACCACTGATATAGATTATGCTTTTGTCTGATGAATCGCTACATCCTTTCATTTACTGGCAGTTCATTACCAGATGCCAGTAGGACAAACAGGATTCAGGAACCTTCCAGAAGGGTATGCTGTCTGGAAGACCAGAAATTTCTTTCTTATGCCGCGTACACACGAGCGGACTTTACGGCGGACTTTGCCCGGCGGACTGGATTTCGTCGGACAATTCGATGTGTGTGGGCTCCAGCGGACTTTGTTTTCTCAAAAGTTGGACGGACTTAGATTTGAAACTTGTTTAAAATTTATCCGTTGAAATCGAGTCCGGTCGAAAAGTCCGCCGTCTGTATGCTAGTTCGACGGACAAAAAGCCACGCTAGGGCAGCTATTGGCTACTGGCTATGAACTTCCTTGTTTTAGTCCGGTCGTACGTCATCACGTACGAATTCGACGGACTTTGGTGGATTGTGTGTAGGCAAGTCCGTTCATTCAGAAAGTCCGTCGGAAAGTACGTCGAAAAGTCCGCCGGGCAAAGTCCGCCGTAAAGTCCGCTCGTGTGTACGCGGCATTAGACTCCACACCGCAGCAGAAACATGCACTATCCACCGCTGATGTATATGATCTTCATTATTGATATATGGACCTGGAAAAGACCTTGATGGCCAGCGGCAGAACCGAAACTGGTGCTTAGACTTGGTGAATGCCATTATGGTGGAGGAGGGCATATAATGGTTTGGGGACCACAAAATGATCAAACAAATCTGCACTCAGCAGCTACTTTATATGGCATACCCATTAAACTGGGGAAGATGTGTGGATCAACTGCGATCATGGGATAGTGGCTGCTACATGACACTGGTTTCAGTGAGTTATGAAAATAATTTACAACCCAGAACAGCATTCAAAGGTCTAAAAACACATACAACAAGGAATGCACGGATAGTGTAAGAGAGCCTCAGTTAGAACCAGAAGCCCATTACATGTTCATAAATATGAGCAAAGCCTCAATACAGAACAGGAATTGGCGTGAATGCCCAAACATGCACGCGCACACGTGCACGCACTGGCGCCAAACTAACCTATTTAAGCTAAACTATGGCATGAACAGATTGCTGAGTGGTCTTCAGCCAATTCCTGTTTACCTGTGCCTTGACCTGCTATATTGGCTTACCCGTGCTTGACCCGGCTTGCCCTTGACCAATCTCTGGATTCCCGCCTGCCTATTGTGACCTCAGTTCATACTCTGACTCTGTTCCTGTCTTGTGCTTCTGTGCCCTGCTGCCTGACTGTGTACTGACTCCGGCCTATATTCTAACTCTGCTTCTGTCTTATGTTCCTGTACCTTCACTGCCCGGCTGTTAATGACCTTTTGGCTTGTGTCCCGGCTACACTCCTGCCTGTTGATCAAGCTTCACCATGTTTCAGTTCCTGTCTCCTGCCTGGTAATCTATGGTCACCAGTTTCATGCAAACCTCGGCTGGCGCTGCCTGTTATACCGGCCCTCATGCCACTCTGTGTCCTCGCACCTTCTGTCATCATTACCAGAGGTGTTGGACAAGAGGTGCAAGAGAAGATCCCTCTACAGCTCAATCTCAACCAGGTATGTGACAGATAGTCAAGATGTTCAGTTATTGCCCAAGAAAACACCGAGCTGGGGAAGATTGTAAAAGCTAATCAACCTGGACCTTGAGATGGTGGCTGGTGCATGACACACTGGTTTCATCAAATCATGAAAACAACTTAGAAGACAGAGCAGCATACATCTTCAAAGGTTTAAAAACACATACAACAAGGAATGCACACATGGTCAAGGTGTTCATTTATTGCTCAACCATTACATTGGGGAAGATGTATGAACCAATACAACCTGGATGACGGGATGGTGGCTGGTGTATGACACGCTGGTTTCAGCAAATAATGAAAAAATAAGAACTGCATAAAGCTTCAAAAGTATAAAAAAGCATACAACAAAGAATGCACCACATGGTGTTCAGTTACAGAATACAGAATACTTCATTAATTCCAAAGGGAAATCGGGAAATTGTTACCAAAGGGGAATTGGGAAATTGTTACTGCTCAAGCAAACACTGAACTGAGTGAGATTATGTGAACTAATCAACCTGAAATATGGGATGGTGGTCGGTGTATGACACGCTGGTTTCAGCAAATAATGAAAACAATTTAAAACCCAGAAACAGCATAAAGCTTCAAAGGTCTAACAAGCATACAACAAGGAATGCACACATAGTCAAGATGTTCAGTTATTACTCAAACAAACGTTAGAATGGAGAAGATGTGTGAACCAATCAACTTGGACCATGAGATGGTGGCTGGTGCATGACATGCTAGTTTCAGCAAATTATGAAAACCGCTTACAACACAAAACAGCATAAAACTTCAAAGGTTTAAAAACACATACAAAATGGAATGCACACATAGTCAAGATGTTCAGTTACTTCTCAAGCAAACATTAAACTGGTGAAGATGTGTGAGCCAATCAACCTGGACCATGGGATGGTGACTGGCGCATGGCATGCTAGTTTCAGCAAATAATGAACAACTCAGAAACAACGGGAGGAGAAAAAGAATGGTACTCAAAGAGTAGCCTAGCATCAGACTTTAGAGGCATGGAAACAATGGAGAAGTAGAAAACATAAGTAATATTTATTGAAAAAAGAAATTACATAGTATCTACACAATATTCACAAGCTTTAAAAAACATATAAGATAATACGGTTTTTACAGTGAGCCCTTGTGTGTCTACGCGTTTCGCCGTGAGGCTTCTTCAAGACATGATCAAGGTTCAAAGAAATGGTACAGAGAAAAAATAAAACGAATCTCACTATCTTCTTATTCAATTGAGCCTCATGTAGAAACATCCGGAACGTTTTCGATAGTATTCGATGTATGGACTATTAAAAAAGTTGCGAAAAATTCCCGGAATGCCACTCAATCTATTAGTAGCCAGGAATCTAATGCTATTCGAACAGGGGCATAAGGCACCCTACAAGGAAAAGGATCATATTCAAAAGTCCAAAATCCGATAAAGAAGGACACAGCTGGAACTACACAAATATAATTGGAAGGTATCCCACTTCCCAACTGCGCATCAAGCCCGCAGAGGGGTAGTAGATGCAAAGACGTGATAAAGGATAGCCCCTGGGAGACAGCCTGGTACTGTTAGGATGTGGGATACCTCCCAATTATATTTGTGTAGTTCCAGCTGTGTCCTCCTTTATTGGATTTTGGACTTTTGAATAAGATCCTTTTCCTTGTAAGATGCCTTATGCCCCTGTTCGAATAGCTCTCGATTCCTGGCAACTAATAGATTGAGTGGCATTCCGGGAATTTTTTGCAACTTTTTTAAGAATAGTCCATACATCGAATACTTTTGAAAACGTTCCAGATGTTTGTACATGAGGCTCAATTAAATAAGAAGATAGTGAGATTCGTTTTCTTTTTTCTCTGTGCCATTTCTTTGAACCTTGATTGTGTCCTGAAAAAGCCTCACGGTGAAACGCGAAGACGCACAAGGGCTCACTGTACAAACCACATCATCTTATATGATTTTTAAAGCTTGTGAATATTGTGTAGATACTATGTAATTTCTTTTTTCAATAAATATTTCTTATGTTTTCTACTTCTTCATTGTTTCCATGCCTCTAAAGTCCGATCCTAGGCTACTCTTTGAGTACCCTTCTTTTTCTCCTCCCCAATTGACGGATGTGGCAATGTGAGTGCTCCCCTCCCCCTTGTTTTATATTTCAATTCAGAAACAACATAAAGCTTCAAAGGTCTAAAAACATGTACAACAAGGAATGCACATACAGTATGGTCAAGATGTTCTGTTATTGCTCAAGAAAACACTGAACTGGGGAAGATTGTAAGAACTAATCAACCTGGACGATGGAAAGGTGGCTGGTGCATGACATGCTGGTTTAAGTAAATTATTATGAAAATGGTTTAAAATACAGAACGGCACAAAGCTTCAAAGGTCTAAAACCATACACCCAAGAATGGACATATGATCAGGATGTTCAGTTATTGCTCCAGCACTGAACTGTGGAAGATGTGTGAATTAATCAACCTGGACCATGGGTTGGTGGCTGATGCATGACACACAGGTTTCAGCAAATAATGAAAACAATTTACAACCCAGAACTGCATAAAGCTTCAAAGGCCTAGGTCCTGCTAATCTCAATATTTTTGGCTGGTACATACAAACATTTCATAAACAAAAATCTTCAAATCCTCCAACGGTTGCTAGAGAACTTGTAAGCTGTCCTTAACAATTTAAATCCAGCATGGAGAAGAAGAGAGTGGCCTCTCATCGAGGTCTCGGAAAAAACACAAAGGGAGGAAGGTTGTTATACAAACACAAACTCTAATCCTGCTTTAAAATATAGGAAAAAAATATTATAATCCAACCAGAAACAGTAGCAGATAAAGACATACGGGGGGGAAAAATTTGTATGTTCTGCAGAAGGTCCACAGCGAATACCTAATACGTAGACTGTAAACAAAACAAGTATTTTTCAATTGCACTAAGGCTCCTCTATTCTGCGATACTCCTGATAAAAGAATTATGAAAAGAGATCGGCTACAATGGAAGCAGCTGTGGCTGTTTTATGCATGAGTGCCTACACCCTCGTTCGGCGTCCAGGTGGAATCGATTTAGACAAAATGTTTACCAACACTCTGAAGCCACAAGAGCAATGTTAAAAAGGAAGACGTTGGCTCGTCGGCCACAGTTCCCCTCCACGCATTGTTCTTTAATATTCTGCTCGTAGCAAGCTTAAATTGGATGATCAGAAGTTTGGCCTGAATAGGATTCTGGGTAAGGAATAAAGGCAACAGCATCTGGTTTATATTTATAAGGGGATATCAAACTGATGAACGTTTAATCAGTCCATCCCACAAGCTAGATTTGTGGAATTAAAATAACCATCTGAGAAGTGAAAACGGAGAAGGAAGGCTCAGATAGGGTTTTTAAGAGCATGCATACATAAATATTTTCTGTGTCCAATTTTTTTTAACATAGATATTTAGCATACATAGAAGAAGCTTAATGATTCAGATGCATCCCCCCACTTACCCCTTATTATTATCAGGGCTTTTTTTCAGCAGGAATGTGGGGGAACACAGTTCTCGCACCTCCAACACTGAATGTATGTAATGGCAAGGGGTATGGGGTGTGCTTGAGGATCTGTTAATTCTGGCTGCTGACCTTTGCACCGTCCTGCCCTGCCACTATATCCTGCCCATTGCAATGCCATTGCATACAGCCTCGACCTCCCACTATATATTTCCCACTGCCCTGTCACTCCATGCTGCTTATTGCCCGGCCATTACATACTTTCTACTGCCCTGCCACTACATACTGCCCTGCAACTACATACTGTCCACTGCTCTACCATTACATGCTACCCACTGTCCTGCTATCCCACACTGCCCTGCCACTCTGTGGTGCTCATTGCCCTGCCCTGCAACTCTGTGGTGCTCATTGCCCTGCCCTGCCACTCTGTGGTGCTCATTGCCCTGCCCTGCAACTCTGTGGTGCTCATTGCCCTGCCCTGCCACTCTGTGGTGCTCATTGCCCTGCCCTACCACTATGTGGCGCTCATTGCCCTGCCCTGCCACTCTGTGGTGCTCATTGCCCTGCCCTGCCACTCTCTGGTGCTCATTGCCCTGCCCTACCACTATGTGGCGCTCATTGCCCTGCCCTGCAACTCTGTGGTGCTCATTGCCCTGCCCTGCCACTCTGTGGTGCTCATTGCCCTGCCCTACCACTATGTGGCGCTCATTACCCTGCCCTACCACTATGTGGCGCTCATTACCCTGCCCTGCAACTCTGTGGTGCTCATTGCCCTGCCCTGCCACTCTGTGGTGCTCATTGCCCTGCCCTACCACTATGTGGCGCTCATTGCCCTGCCCTGCCACTGTGTGGTGCTCATTGCCCTGCCACTGCCTAGTGCTCACTGTCCTGCCACTACAAACTACCCATTTCCCTGCTCTGCCACTACATGCTTCCCATTGCCCAATGCCCTGCAATTACATAATGTCCATTGCCCTACCTACTACCCACTGTCATACTATCCCACACTGCCCTGCCACTCTGTCGTGCCCATTGTCCTGCCCTGTCTTGCCACTACCTAGTGCTCACTGTCCTGCCACTACAAACTACCCCTTTCCCTGCTCTGCCACTACATGCTTCCCTTTGCCCAATGCCCTGCAATTACATACTGTTCATTGCCCTACCTACTACCCACTGTCATGCTATACCACACTGCCCTGCCACTCTGTGGTGCCCATTGTCCTGCCCTGCCTTGCCATTACCTAGTGCTTACTGTCCTGCCACTACACACTGCCCATTCCTCTACCACTACATGCTTCCCATTGCCCTGCCACTCCATTTTTCTCATTGCCCTGACCTGCAACTACATACTGCCCACTACATTGCTACTACATATATTTTGTTCTGCCACTACATACTGCTCACCACCCTGCCACTTGGGTTGCCACATCATCCCTTTAATCCAGGACACATATGAATTCCACAGGTTCTGTGGCTGATTTAATGCAGATAAGGCACCAAGTGAGTTTAATTACCACCTTAATCAGACACAGAACCTGTGTAATTAATGCGTGTCCTGGATTAAAGGGATGATGTGGCAACCCTACTGCCACTCCATGCTGCTTACTGCCATGTCCGGCTACTACATTCTGCTTACTGTCCTGCCACTCCAACATCACTGCCCTGCCACTACAGGGGGGGAAGGGGAAAAAGAGGGGGCCCAGTCATGTGGATACTATGGGGCTCCATATAATGCAATGGTAGTTTTCACATTTAGCCAAGAAGCCGAACAGTATACTAATAGATGTTATTTTTTATAACGGATAACCTAAACAACATTAATATTTGCAGACAATACAGACTACTCGAAAATAAAATAAAATAACTTGTCAGCGCTGGTAGAGCCAAAAAAAATTGCATATTTATCATAGAGCAGATAGCTGCAGGTTGCCTGGGCTTGTTTATGTCTTATCTGCATAATCAATATTGCCCCCTAGTGTTGAGTGGAATTGGAGTTTATTGTTCTGCTCAGTGAACAATGATTCACATCGAAACTTCATATTACTTCTTGGTTACAAAAATTACAAATATGATCCATTATGTAGAAGTATCAATTTCTTGTAATGCCGGTAGTATGAATTCTATTTGTACGTAAACCGTGCAGAGTTTAAGCTTTTCTTTTCACTTTTTTTTTTTTATTCTTAGGTTATCTAAGGCTCAGGGCAAAGCACATTTTATAGGGCACCACTACCTTGCAGTTCAAGATTTATGGGCTTTTCAGGATGGCAAAGAGCAATGTGCAATAACTCACAATATTGGATTTCAGTGTACTGTAGAAAGGATTCATTCTGATTGGCCGCTATTTCACAAACATCAATTGATCTGCAAAGTTCAAGAACTGGATAATTTGTAGCCAACAGAGAATCACAAATACAACTAATGGATCAAAATAGATTTTGCTGTTTTTTTTTAAAGCAAAGCATGCTGGTAGGTGAATTGGATCCTGTCAAAAGTGGCCCTAGTATGTCTACGTATGTATGTGAGTTAGAGACCTTAGATTGTAAGCTCCTTAAAGGCAGGGCCCGGGCCTGGACTGGGACAAAAAATAGGCCTGGACATTTTAGACTGACCAGCCCATGACATATTTACCGGCCCCTTCCCCACTCTCCATCCTGATGGAGTTGAAAGGGCCGGGAAAGAACATGGGGGGCGGAGAGCACGAGGGGGGGGGGTGGAGAACACAGAGGGGCCAGAGAACATGGGGGGGCGGAGAGCACGAGGGGGGGTGGAGAGCACAGAGGGGCCAGAGAACATGGGGGGGGCGGAAAGCACGAGAGGGGGGGTGGAGAGTACAGAGGAGCCAGAGAACATGGGGGGGCGGAGAGCACGAGGGGGGGTGGAGAACACAGAGGGGCCAGAGAACATGGGGGGGCGGAGAGCACGAGGGGCCAGAGAACATGGGGGTGCGGAGAGCACGAGAGTGGGGGTGGAGAGCACAGAGGGGCCAGAGAACATGGGGGGGCGGAGAGCATGAGAGGGGGGGTGGAGAGCACAGAGGGGCCAGAGAACATGGGGGGGCGGAGAGCACGAGGGGGGGGTGTAGAACACAGAGGGGCCAGAGAACATGGGGGGGCGGAGAGCACGAGGGGCCAGAGAACATGGGGGGGAGAGCACGAGAGGGGGGTGGAGAGCACAGAGGGGCCAGAGAACATGGGGGGCGGTGAGCACGAGGTGGGGGTGGAGAACACAGAGGGGCCAGAGAACATGGGGTGGGAGAGCACGAGGGGGGTGGAGAGCACAGAGGGGCCAGAGAACATGGGGGGAGAGCACGAGAGGGGGGGTGGAGAGCACAGAGGGGCCAGAGAACATGGGGGGGCAGAGAGCACGGGGGCGAAAAGCACGGGGGGGCCAAGAGCGAGGAGGGGGGGCTGCAGAGAAAACGGGAAGGTGGAGAGCACAGGGGGTGGGGAGCACTGTGGGGTTAAAGAGCTCAGAGGGGGCCGGAGAGCACTGGGGGCCGGAGAGCACTGCGGGCTGGAGAGCACTGGGGGGGGGGGGGCTGAGAGCACAGGGGAGAGAATAAAGAAGCTGGATAGTAAGAGTGGCTGCATATAGAAGAATCAATCTCTCCATTTTCCTCCTGCAGCCTCTGAATGCCTACAGGAGGGAGAGGAGGAGAAGCGGGCTTTAAGAGGCTGCAGGAGGAAAATAGAAAGATTGAATCTTCTATATGCAGCCGCCCTGCCGCTCCTCTTATCCAGGCGCATAGGGAGCCGCACTCACTTTCTCAGCTTTTCCTCCAGCTCCTCCCTATGCATTAGAGATACAAAAAACACAGTCACTTCCAGAGATAAGGGGTCTTCTGAAGTCAACAGGGAAAATTGTAAAAATGGTATCATAAGACTGGGTGAATGCTGCCTTCCTCAGATGGGAATTTGAATAAAGCACATGAAAAAATGGACTTTAGAGGCACCAATTATAGAAAAAATAAAGTAAATTTTTATAACATATATATTACATAAAACATTTTTAAAATACTGCACAATGCAGTGATGACTAAACCTCTCCAATGTGAATCAAACACATCAAAAACATGTCATAGGAGACATGTAAATATATATTGAGTAATGACATAAAATGTTAGCTCTACACGTTTTGGTTTTTAAACACCTTTCATTACTACTATCTACTGAACGCTAGTCATCTATATTCTATATAAAGAAATTACCCAGCTCCTGAAGAAGCGTTTTCACGCGAAACATGTAGAGCTAACATTTTATGTCATTACTCAGTATATATTTACATGTCTCATATGACATGTTTTTGATGTGTTTGACTCACATTGGAGAGGTTTAGCCATCACTGCATTGTGCAGTATTTTAAAAATGTAATATATATGTAATAAAAATGTACTTTATTTTTTCTATAATTGGTGCCTCTAAAGTCCATTTTTTCATGTGCTTTATTCAAATTACTATTATTGAGGATGTGGCACTGTGCTACTTTAGGCTCCCACAGATCCATCCTGGCTTGGAGCTTTTTTAGCTTGTTTGATTTATTTCTTCCTCAGATGGGGTAATCCGATGGACTCTACAAGAAAAACAAAATGGAAGGCACACACACCTAGTGCATTACCAATGAAAATTGAATGATTAAAAAATTAATAAAAGTGAGTACTCACAAAGTGTAACTCTCAATAAGCCATAAAAACACATAGTTTATGTACATGCGCAAGATAACACTGGGTAAAACTGACGAGTTTCGGGGGCACACCCCCTTCCTTAAAGCTAGGTCCTCCCTATTCATGGTCACAGGTCAGCTAACCTGTAGTTTCTGCCCCCGGCCCGATGGCTGAACTAAACAGCTGCCTTGAGCCCATAAGGACATGCGGCCCAGTGGCTCCAGCCCACCGAGCAAGTGCCCGGTGTGCCCTATGGCCAGTCCGGGCCTGACAGGGACGGATGTGAATGTACATTATGTAAAGCACCTAAAGTGGTAGTAAACTTTCCCTGCAAGGCAATGTCATAATGTGCTAGTATGCATCGCATACTAGCACAATTAAAGACTTACCTTGAATTGAAGCCCTCCAGTGGCGTGCTGTCACCGCTGTAAAGGCTTCCATCTTAACCCAGTCTTCCTTCTGGGTTTCGTGGGATGTGGGCACTTGAATGGCCGAGCCATGATGACGTCATTCCCGCGCATGTGCGTGGGAGTATTGGCCATGGCACAGAGCTCTGAAGGAACGGCACGGGTATGCTGTTCCGCCAGCTGCTGCTCACTGGAATATCTCTTATATGCTGCACATTTATTCAATTTATCTACAGGTAAGCTTATAACAAACATGTGTAAAAATCACATTCAGGAGTTCTTTATTTATTGATTAGAAACATTTATATAGCACCTTTAAACCTTAGGTGCTATATAAATGTTTCTAATCAATAAATAACATAATAAATACTGTATAAATGTAAATTCAATTGATTCAAACCCAAAATGCAAGGCACATGACCTGGATTATTCATGGCAGGAGGACAACGGGCAAATGCTTTGAAAGGAGGGCACTTAAAAATTTGGGGCCCACAACTCAATGAAGCAGTGCCCCGTGAAAGCGGGGCAAAACAAATGTAAATAGGCTATATCCTGGACCATGTATCACTGATTTAAAACAGAAAATACCATCTTTAGCCACTAGATGGCGTTAAGTATTATAGGAAATTCCTATGATACCTATCTCCCCCTAATGTCCTTTTCTATGAAAAAGGAGAATTACTAATCTACCAATTGTTCTTGTAGTTATATTGCATTTAACATAATCACAATTCTGAGGATTCTTTTGCATAAACAAATTAACCAATCAGACAGTGGGGCTTGGGCCAAACCCAAGCTCATCCATAATGCAGACATGACTGAGCTGAGCTACTGACTCATAACTGTCCTGCTGGTCATTAGTTGTCCAATCAGTAGGCTGATTAACCAAGCCTTGCTGCTGCTGTGATTTGTGTTGTAATCAAGGGGGAAAGAAGTCCCAGACCCTTGTTTTTTAATCATATCTTACCATTCTGGCAAGTGCAAAAATGTGCCATGGATGCAGATGCATGGAAGTGCCATTAAGAATTATTGTCACCCCTGCGCTTCTGCTAAACTGCAGCAGGTCTCTCTGTGGGTCGGGAAAGCGCAGGATTTTGCGTGTGTTACCCAGCCACAGAGATTTGGACCTAGCCTAAAACCAATTCCATGTATTGTATGCAGTGCCGATCCTGACCTCCCTGGGGCCCTAATTAAAATTCTGCTAAGGGGCCCTCTACCTGACCCGTGATGCCGTGATCCCCAGAGAACCTCCCCTTACATCAGGATCCCCAGAGAGCCTCCCCTTATATCAGGGTCCCCAGAGAGCCCCCCTTAAATCAGTGTCCTCAGAGAGTCTCCCCCTACATCAGGGTCCCCAAAGAGCCTCCCCCTACATTAGGGTCCCCAGAGAGCGTACCCTTACATCAGGGTCCCCAGAGAGCCTCCCCTTACATCAGGGTCCCCAGTAAGCCCCTCCTTACATCAGGGTCCCCAGAGAGCCCCCCTTACCTCAGTGTCCTCAGAGAGCCCCTCCTTACATCAGGGTCCCAAGAGAGCCTCTCTACTTACATCAGGGTCCCCAGAGAGTCTTCCCCCTACATCAGGGTCCTCAGAGAGCCTCCCCTTACAACAGGGTCCCCAGAGAGACTCCACTTACACCAGGGTCCCCAGAGAGCCTCCCTACTTACACCAGGGTCCCCAGAGAGCCTCCCCATACACCAGGGTCCCCAGAGAGCCTCTCCTTACATCAGGGTCCTCAGAGAGCCCCCCCTTATACCAGAGTCCCCAGAGAGCCCCCCCCCTTACACCAGGGTCCCCAGAGAGCCCCCCTTACACCAGGGTCCCAAGAGAGCCCCCCCTTACATTAGTGTCCCCAGAGAGCCTTCCCTCTTACATTTGTGTCCCCAGAGATCCCCTCCTTACACAGGGTGCCCAGAGAGCCCCTCCTTACACAGGGTCCCCAGAGAGCCCCCAATCTTACATTAGTGTCCCCAGAGGGCCCCGTCCTTACATTAGTGTCCCCAGAGGCCCCCCTCTTACATCAGGGTCCGCAAACAGCTGACTCCCCCCCTTGCAGAGGTTCCCCTGTACCTGGCTGGTGGAGGTGGGAGGCAGTGATCGGCAGCTCTATGGTGTCCACAGGCAGGGGGATCTCCCTGGGGCTAGTAGTGCTATCTCTGAATGTATACAGCGGAGAGGGGAGGGGCTTCTGACCTGGCCATCAGCAACAGTGTTCAAGCAGAGTGAAAGTGAAACTGATACCTGCCCGGGTCAGAGGCCCCTCCCTTCTCCTCTCCACTGTATACACTGACACTCGAGAGAGAGTACTACAAGCCCCAGGGAGATCCCGCCGCCAACACAGGCACCATAGAGCTGCCGATCGCCGCCTTCCACCTCCTCCCACCTCTCCCTACTGCACTCTAAACGACCAGCCAGAGGTGCAGGGGGGGATGCTGGGTCTTGGGGGCCCCCCCAGAGCGGTATAATGGAAGAGCCTAGTCGCAAATGCGACTGCAGCAACCCCTAAAGTTCCGCCACTGGATGTTGTAAACATTAATTGACGCGCAATGACACGAGGGGGAGGCGGGGCCTCGAGTAATTTGCGTGGGGGCCCTACGCAGCTTGCGTTGTCAGCGTATAGGGCGGATCAGCTCTGATTGTATGTATGTATTTCAACAGTGTATGTAACGGCTTGCCTGGAGTTCAGCTTTAACCTACCAATGGCTGAAATGCTACATGCCATTCACAAAAGTTCACTACCTTGGCCTACATATAAAGGTCAGTAAAAAAACATATAATAACCTTTTTGAAATTCAGGTAAAATGGACAGGAGAAATAAATAAGTAGAAAAGTTCAAGTGAATGATGTTGCTTATTAAATGTAGAAAGGCAGAAAAAGGTCCATGAACTGTGCATCAAAATGCCACAGCTGGGCACAAGCCATGTTGTTCCAAAGAGGCTTTGCAATGTGGCAATTATCTTGTTCCAGCTTTGAAATGTCACCATCACGGTTCCAAGCGAACGTGTGAGTGCTAAGCTGTTGCTGAGTTCCAGAGCCTTGTCCTTTATGATGAACAGCGAAAAGTACAGCCACCATACCTTCATACCAACATGATGCCATCGCAATGGATGGGCCAAGTGGTCTTCAAACCTGCTTGAGGTTACTCCTGTCTGTTGAGATGACCTTAGCTGTTTTACTCCTGTCTGTTGAGATGACCTTAGCTGTGGGCATCTAAAACCCTTGAAATAATTAAAGTAAAAATTAATAATTTCTGGACATTTGCTATGTAGCAATAAATTACCCATAATGAGGGATGTCCCGTGTGTTGCTGGCTGCTGTTTTAGGTTAAAACTCACACTGTAAATAAAAGTTCTTCAAAGTTCTGTCTCTCATACAGTCAAGAAGAGCGTTGCAAAGCATTCAGCTATGGTGTTGTGGTGAAGGCTTTTGGTTAAAACAGGTGGCAAGGCAACATAAAGAGAAAACTATAATGATGACAGTGCCTTGAAAAAGTATTCATGCCCCTTGAAATGTTCCACTTTTTGTCATATTACAACCCAAAACGTAAATGTCTTATATTGGGATTTTATGTGATAGACCGACACAAAGTGGCACATAATTGTGAAGTGGAAGGAGAATGATAAATAGTTATAAATATTTTTAACTAATAAATATCTGAGTGTGCATTTGTGTTCAGCCCCCTTTTAGTCTGATACCCATAACCAAAATCTAGTGGAACCAATTGCCTTTAGAAGTCACCTAATTAGAGTTAAATAGAAATAGAGTCCACCTGTTTTGAAATTTAATCTCAGTATAAAGACAGCTGTTCTGTGAAGCCATCAGAGGTTTGTTAGAGAACCTTAGTGAATAAACAGCATTATGAAGGCCAAGGAACACACCAGACAGGTCAGGGATACAGTTGTGGAGAAGTTTAAAGCAGGGTTAGGTTATAAAAAAAAAAAATATCCCAAGCTTTGAACATCTCACAGAGCACTGTTCAATCCATCATCTGAAAATGGAAAGAGTATGGTAGACATGTGCACAGCCAAAAAATTTGTTCATTTTCGTTTGTTTTATTAGTTTATTATTTTTTTTCGTTTTTCGGGTCATTCGTTATGATCGCGATTCGTAAATTCGTTCATTCGTAAATTCGTAAATGCGTTCATTCGTACATTTGTAAATTCGAACATTCGTTCATTCGTACATTTGTTCATTCGTACATTTTTATATTTGTACATTCGTAAATTCGTACATTCGTAAATTCGTAAAATCGTACATTTGTAAATTAGAAAATTCGGAAATTTGTAAATTCGAAGTTTGAAAATCCAAAAACCCAAAAATTCAAAAATCTGAAATAGTAACTAACTATTAAATTATAGGTATTGTAATTTCCTTTCAAATTTGACTGTCAGTGAACATAACAAATACGAATTTATCCGAAGTTACGAATTATCCAAAATTAATGCTGCATCTAAACAAATGGAACGGAATAAATTATTAAAACATTGTTATTATTATTATTGTTATTTATTATTATTAATTCATTACGTTCCATTCTGTTTTTTCGGATCATTCATAACTTTGAATAAATTTGTATGTGTTACGTTCACTAACAGCCAAATTTGAAAGGAAATTACAATACCTATAATTTAAAAGTTACTAGTAATTACTAATAGTTAAGTTATTATTAGTTAACTATTATTTCAGATTTCTGAATTTGCAAATTTACGAATTCACTAATTTACTAATGTACGAATGTACGAATGCCCGAATTTACGAATGTCCAATTTTATCGAATTTACGAACATTCGGAAAAAATTAGTTAAATCGGGTTTTCGTTAATTCGGATATTCCCGAATTAACGAATTTGTCGACATTCGTAAAAAAACGAATTCAGAACGAAACTAATTGCACATGCCTAGAGTACGGCACAACTGCAAACCGACTAAAACAAGGCCGTCCACCTAAACTGACAGGCCGGGCAAGGAGAGCATTCATCAGAGAAGCAGCCAAGAGGTCCATGGTAACTCTGGAGGAGCTGCAGAGATCCACAGCTCAGGTGGGAGAATCTGTCCACAGGACAACTATTAGTCGTGCTCTCCACAAATCTGACCTTTATGGAAGAGTGGCAAGAAGAAAACCATTACTGAAAGAAAGCCAGTTTGCGAGAAGCCATGAGGGGGACACAGCAAACATGTAGAAGAAGGTGCTCTGGTCAGTTGAGACCAAATTTAACTTTTTGGCCTAAAAGCAAAATGCTATGTGCAGCAGAAAACCAATACGGCACATCACCTTGAACACACCATCCCCACCATGAAAAATGGTGATGGCAGCATCATGTGGTGGGGATGTTTTTCTTCAGCAGGGACAGGGAAGCTGTTCAGAGTTGATGGGAAGATGGATGGAGCCACATACAGGGCAATCTTATGCCGTGCACACACGGCCGGACTTCCCGACAGAAAAAGTCAGATGGGAGTTTTTGGTCGGACATTTCGACCGTGTGTATGCCCAATCGGACTTTTTCTGTCTGCATTTCCGATGGATTTAGATATAGAACATGTTCTAAATCTTTCCGGCGGAAATGCCTACAGAGTTTAGCCCGTTAGCAATTCCGCTCATGTGTACGCGGCATTGGACTTGAGACTGGGGCAGAGGTTCACCTTCCAGCAGGACAACGACAGCCAGAGCTAAAATGGAATGGTTTAGATCAAAGAATATTCATGTGTTAGAATGGCCCAGTCAAAGTCCGGACCTAAATTAAATTGAGAATCTGTGGCAAGACTTGAAAATTGCTGTTCACAGACGCTCTCCATCCAATCTGACAGAGCTTGAGCTATTTTTCAAAGAATGGGCAAAAATTTCACTCTCTAGATGAGCAAAGCTGGTAGAGACATCCCCAAAAAGACTTGCAGCTGCAATTGCAGTAAAAGGCGGTTCTACAAAGTATTGACTCAGGGGGGCTGAATACAAATGTACACCACACTTTCACATATTTATTTGTAAAAAAATGTGAAAAAAATTTATCATTTTCCTTCCACTTCACAATTATGTGCCACTTTGTGTTGGTCTATCACATAAAATCCCAATAAAATACATTTACATTTTTCGTTGTAACATGACAAAATATAAAAAAAATTCAAGGGGTATGAATACTTTTTCAAGGCCCTGTACATATGCTGCAGTCCTTGTATCCAACAAATGCTCTTTTTTTTCTGCACCACAATCAAAAGTTTCACAAAAATAACCTAAAGAATGACTACTGTGCTGCTCAGTATCCTGCTTGCTGGAGAGGAAGCTGTACCTACACCTGTCATTGGATCACCAGTCATCTAGGGCACATCTCTAAAATGAGCAGCCAAGGCCCTGCTCCTCTAACAAGACGGCCACTTCCTCACAGGGATGCAATGCAGAGCAAGGTTTGGCATTATGGAGAAAAGAATAGCTATATAATAGGGAGCCTACAGGCAATGCTGGTGACTATTCATTTGCTCTCTGCTTGGATTGTTTTTGGGCACATCGTACAAATTGCAGGCCTCCTTAAAGGAGAAGAACCATTTCCCAATGAACTCCCCCCTCCCCCCATCAAGTCAAAAAAAATAAAGACAGACTTCAGATGCAGATGTATTCTGCTCACCCTGTCCTGAGCGCCGTGGGCCAGGGCCTAATGGTGGACAATGGCATATAAACAATGCTGCAGGGCATGCCAGATATCAGGAAGATGCATGCAATGACTGACCTATAGGAATTCACTTCCACTTGCGGCTAGGGAGGAGCAGCTAGGGGGCAGCACAGTGGTGTAGTGGTTAGCACTCTCACCTAGCAGCAATAGGGTCACTGGTTCAAATCCCGACCACAACACCATCTGCCTGGAGTTTGCATGTTTTCCCTGTGCCTGCATGGTTTTCCCCCAGTTACCCCAGTTTCCTCCCACACTCCAAAGACATGCTGGTAGGTTAATCAGATTCTGTCTATAAAATTGGCCCTAGTATGTGTTTGTAAGCGCGTCGGGGCCCTACGGGGTAAAGGACCTCGCTATATCAAGATGCAACTCAAGTAAAATCACACCTTTGAGTTGTGTTTTTACTATCCCCCAACCGCTCCCCCTTAAATTATTTGTAAACCTCAGACATTGAATATAAACAAAGCATATCCCACTATAGTGTGTGCCTGTCTCAATCCAGAGCACTAAAGCCCCTTTCACACTGGAGCGTCGGCGGTAGAGCGCTGCTATTTTTGGTGGCGCTTTACCGTCGTATTTGCGGGGGTATTCAGTCGCTAGTGGGATGCTTTTAACCCCTGCTAGCAGCCGAAAAAGGGTTAAAACCACCTGCAAAGCGATGCTGCAGCAGTGCTTTGCCGGCGGTATAGCCGCTCTGCCCCACTGATTTCAATGAGCAGGAGCGGTGGAGGAGCCGAATACACACCGCTCCAAAGATGCTGCTAGCAGGACTTTTTTTACCTTCCTGCCAGCATAAACCTTCACTTTCCAAAGAATACCCAATCACATGCAAGGAAAAAAAAAAAAAAAAACAGCATTATTGCTTGCACATGATTGGATGATAAAAGCCATTCACTAAGCTCTGGAGCAACTGCTCTTTGCAAAGTGCACAGTCTATTTGCCTTTAGTAAATCAAACCCAATGCCTCCTCACTACCTCCCAAATGCCCTCTGAAGGGTGATACACTAGCCCTAAAAGGGGTGGAGCAGGATCTGTAATCATATTAAGACTCTTCATTATGGGAGTCAAGGACATCAAACGGGTCATACCAGAGTTTTTAGTGGGGATATGCACTTTAAAGGAGAAGTATAGCCAAAGCTTGTTTGGCTGTACTTCTCCCGTGCATCACAGGAGTGCGGTTCGTTGTGCACTCCTGTGACCCGCTTTCAGCAGACGGCGGGCTAAAGCCCGCCGTCGGCTGACATCACAGAGTCGGTCCAGGCTCGGGAAAGATAGCGACCATATGGTCAGGATCCGCCCACATGCTGTTAGAGAAATTATACTTTAAATGTCAGTTATGAAAGACGCCATTTTGTTTATCATGGCCTAGAAATAAGCTATGAATCTAGGATTGAGCTAAAGACTAGTAATAAAATGGAGTCAGCAATATAATATGCTTAGATATGCAGTTTTCTTAATATATCCTGTATTTTTGTGTTGGCTTGGGGAGTTTTCAAGTCAGTATCCTGTAACCATTGTTAGATGAAGATAACAGTCTGTATCAGACACTTCCACCTTTCCTGTTCTGTCCAGAATAAAGTTGAAAATACATGAGACTGGGCATGTTTTAAGACAGGAAAGGGGGGTGTCCAGGGCTTATAAAAAAGACATGTACCACAGTATTTTCCTTAGAAATGACGATGGCTGCATGAACATGTAATGCAATTCATTTCTCTTGCATATGCAATAAATATTACCTTGATGCCCGAGGACGGTCTGAGACGGTGAATTAATTCCCTAACACATGCCTGGATCGGCATCCAGCTTAGCCACGAAAGGGGGCAAAGCAGAGAGACTAAGGCTGCATTTACACCTGAGCGTATCATTTTCAGGCAGAAAGTCGCACGATTTTTGCTGCAAATTTGCTGCGTTTTTATACAGGTCAAAAGGTCACCAATGTAAAAAGCAGTTAAATGCCTGTAACCTGCCTAAAAAGAAGATTCTGTACTTTTCTGAGCTTCAGGCATTTTGCTTCAGGCGATAGAACGCTCAGATGTGAATGAATGGGATTTTGCTTGTTGGGCATTTTGAAAATTTTACAAGCGTTTTATAAGCCGAAAACTCTTATGCCGCGTACACACGCCCGGTTTTGGCGTCGGAATAATCTCTGAAGGTCTCTCAGACGGAATTCCATTTAAACGGTCTTGCCTACACACGGTCAACCCAAAGTCCGACCGTCCAGAACGCGGTGACGTACAACACGTACGACAGGACTAGAAAAAGGAAGTTCAATAGCCAGTAGCCAATAGCTTCCGTCTTGTACTTGCTTCAGCGCATGCGTCGTTTTTGGTCCGTCGGAACAGCATACAGACGAGCGGTTTTCCGGAATTGGTTCCATCGGAAATATTTAGAACATGTTCCATTTCTAGGTCCGTCAGAATTTTCGAAAATAAAAGTCCAATGAGGCCTACACACGATCGGAATAGACGATGAAAAGCTTCCGTCTGACTTTTTCTGGCAAAAAATCCGATCGTGTGTACGCGGCTTTAGGTGTAAATGCAGCCTTAGGCTGGCCATACACTATACAAGTTTCTTATTCAATTTCCTTTTTAGATTTACCTTCAACTATGTAGTACAACGGCCTGCCTGATTGCATTCAAATTGAAAGGGTTCAGGTTTGACCTCTTATTATATGGTTTTAGTAAATCTAAAGGAAAGTTGAACAAGAAAATTGTATAGTGTATGGCCAGCCTTACAGTCACCAGCTCTGTGCTCAGGGAGCTTTGGGAACTGAGCGATCAGCGGCGTTTGATCCCTTGGTTCTCAGGGGACTGATGCTGCATCCACCTAGGTAAGCATTATTTCCCAAAAAATTATTTTTTCCCATACCTCTCTTTTAAATTCAATTTCTACTATAAAGAAATTGAACCATTTTTTCGGCGATCTGGAAACTGTCAGGTGAGTCATCAGATTTATGCATAAAAGTTTCCTTTGAACAATTAGCAGTGTTCGGCAGCCAGACAGGCGAGGGCTTATCAGAGTTGATTATAAGTGCGGTGGGATGACAGGAAGATGTAAAACAAGAGTACGACACAGGTGTAGGTTACGTGTGACAGAGAAGAATTGATTATACGATGACTTAGAAGTAAGTTTCATCAAACAATAATAGGATTGAAGTTTCCTCGAATCAAAGGCAGCGAAGCCCCGTGTGCTGCTCTTCAAGGCACACATGAAACATTTAGAGATGGAAGAAGATTCATTTTTTATTTATTTTACCATTTCTAAAATAAGGAAGGCTTGGATCTTCCAGGAAACCGAAGAAATAGAAATTGTGAGAGTAAAGTCATATTTTTTTATCACTGCTACCCTGAATGTCTTTATTATTCAGAAGATAGAAGTGCTGATGTTACTGAGTTACTAAACCAGCAATGACCAACTGGCTGCTGTCAGGTCCTCAAAAAAGCATTCTAGCCTCTCTTCGCAGGTGTTCTAGCTAACATTAAAGTTTAATTATCCACTTCAGCCCCGAAAGATTTGGCTGCTGAATGACCGGGCGATTTTGTGCGATTCGGCACTGCGTCGCTTTAACTGACAATTGCGCCGTTGTGCGATGTTGCACCCAAACAAAATTGACGTCCTTTTTTTTCCCCACAAATAGAGCTTTCTTTTGGTGGTATTTTATCGCCTTTTGCGGTTTTTATTTTTTGCATTATAAACAAAAAAAGAAAAACGATTTTGAAAAAAAAACCACAATATTTTGTACTTTTTGCTATAATAAATATCCCCATTTTTTTTTTAAAAAAAAGCTAATTTTTTCTCAGTTTAGGCCGATATGTATTCTTCTACATATTTTTGGTGAAAAAAACCGCAATAAGCGTATATTGATTGGTTATAGCATCTACAAAATAGGGGATAGATTTATGGCATTTTTATTATTTATTTTTTTTACTAGTAATGGCGGCAATCTGCGATTTTTATCGGGACTGCGACATTATGGCGGACACGGACACTTTTGACACATTTTTGGGACCATTGGCATTTATACAGCGATCAGTGCTATAAAAATGCACTGAAGGGGGCGTGGCTTGCCTGGAGAGAAGATGGCTGCTTAAACGACTAGCTCTCTCCCACCTCAGCCTACATAACGCCTTAACCGGGATCTATTACTCCCAAAACATTCCTCAACGATGGGAACATCTTCCCGTGGACCCTCTCAGAGCAGATCCCGATCCCCGAGAGGAACTGCAAGCAGCGCAGGCCACACGATACCAGAGATCTTCCGGACGCAACGGACAATAATGGCGTCCGCTCCTCCCGCCTCAAGCTCCTCTCTCCCCCACACGGAGATAACACTCACCCCCACAGATGTCGGCATCGCTCTGCATCCCCAGTCGCTACCATCCCAACGCCAGCCCAGCCTGCTGGATTTACAAACAGTGGCGGCCGACATCAAAGACACCCTATTCTCGGCCATCACGGACCTGCGCCGTGAATTACAAGCCATCACGGGCCGCATACAAAAGGTGGAAGAAGACGCCGTGAGGCAAACCTCGCAAGTCCAAACGATCCACCATAAAGTTGATTGCCACACACAGCAACTGAGGGACCTCCAAAGACACTTCGAAGACCTCGACAATAGAGGCCGCAGGCACAACCTCAGGGTAAGAGGAATACCCGAAGCTGTGGAACATGACAGAATCTCGGCGGTTGTGACAGGCCTCTTCAACCATGTTTTGAACCGCCCTGAGCACACTCAGATCGCTATGGAGCGCATTCACAGAGCCCTCCGCCCTAAAGGGAGAGATGCAGACCCCCCGAGGGACATAATCTGTTATATAAATGACTTCTCCACCAAAGAAGAAATCCTGCAAAAAGCCCGCGAAAAGGCGGTACTGGAATATAATGGACAACCCGTCCACATTTACCAGGACCTGTCAGCCATAACACTGCGCCATCGTAAAGATCTGCGCCCCCTACTGGACGTCTTGAAAGAGAAAGGAATAAGATACCGCTGGAAGTTTCCTTTCGGTTTATCGGCTACACACCACAGCCGCTCTGCTCTCCTCAGAGTACCGGAAGACTTGGATAATTTCTGCCGCACACTGGACATCCCGTGCACTCCGGTTCCACACTGGTACGCCGAATTCAACGCACTGCAACTAAGCAGACCCTCACACGGAGAAGAACCCATGGACGCCCATAACACAAGCTACCGCAGACGGCGTTCTCCTTCCAATCACAGATCCTCGCCTGGCTCCCGCTACCCACCGACCAGCCCTATGACGGCACCTCTCCCTCGCAGAGCCCGCAGAGATCGCTGATGATCCACGCAGAAGGTACCTGTAAGACGACACCGCTCCTTCTCCCCCGTGACTCCCCCACCGCTGCCTGACCTAAAACACGGCTGCCGTAAAAACACTGACGATCCTTATAGAAACATTGCTTACCGAGTCGTCGATCACTCGACTCCACCACCGGAACCCTCGACAGCTGACCCCTGCAACATCAGCAAACCCTCTCCACCCACAAGCTTCAGTGACTTTCCTTCTTCCTTACCCCTTGTTACACATGGGCCGCCTCCACCTCTGTCCCCGATCACTTAACCCTCCGTGGCAGGCTCCCCAGATTCCCTGCAAACCCACAGCAAGACGCCCAGGCTCCGGCAACATCTCATCCACCCACTCCTCCGCATCAGAATGCCTAGAGACATGTCCCCGATGAGCCTCGCCTCCAGAACGATTAACCCCCTGGACTGCCTTCGGACTGACCTCCTTTCAAAATACAATTGACTACGGTCAGGTATAGATACTGTTTTTTCTTTTTTTTGTTGTGCATGCACCATAGACACCACTATATGGACTATGCTACCTCCCGGCAAGGGAATTCTGACAGGCCTCAGGCCTCCTATCTCTGCGACGTTGCATTTAAAGTTGTACAATAGTTAGATTAGCTTAGATAGCTTACCACTATTTTTTTACATTAACGCCAGAATCGGGCGCCAAGGGAGGAGGTCAATAGAACCCTATTGGCGCGCCTAAACCGACGCCCCTCACCCAGCATAACTCTTGGTGATCGGCCTGGGAGTATTGCAGGATGTAGTGACGTAGTGACGATGCTTCTGCAGTCCCTTTCCCACACTGCACACCCTACGAGAACAGGGGTGCTGACCCTAGTATCCTAATCTACCCCCATCAGGCTTAACACACCATGCCCCTGGGTAACGAATCACCCGTTGCCACCGCAATCCCTGCCAAACCCTCCAATAACCACATCTGTAAAACCCCCATACATGGGTTTTCACACCAGCATGCATACCCTCACACCCCCAGCATAAACATAAGGCTTCGCCCATGGAACATGCTAATCACGATAGACTTGCTCTATCCGATCTTACCCCTACTCAAAACATATCACTTCTCCCTAAACAAGGCCGCACCCGCAGACAATCCCCTACCCCCCACCCCGTATCCCACCCACGTCTAGAAGGTTTGCACCTATACCATGACCCAGACCCGCAACACGCAAGTGGTCTTCCCCCATATCACACCACCCTCCCCCTTATCGGTTCTGCAGACAGCAAACTCACTGCTAATCTACTGACGAAGCGTTATTAAGTTTTATTATGTTGATTATGTGGTTTTAAGTTACATATTTCTCTGTTTCTGTTAAAAGCAATATAGTAAGCAAACTACATATTCGAACGAAAGGCCTTATATACTTGAATGTTATGTAAGATGAATGACATACCTCCCTCCACTGGTTTAATGTCTACATATAACGACAGGAATCACCTTATACAAAGTTGTGATACTTTACTCCCAACGAACATCTCATTATCATCCCTAACCCCGATATTCACACAATATTCCTCAGTACTCTATCTTGAGGGGTTTATCATAATTATCATAAACATTGCAAATACTAGCCCTAACTCAACTGCCGTTCATACCTCCCACACACACTTCACCCATCGACACTCACTGCTCCATTTATTCTCAAACCTCAGTCCACACTGTTGATCCCCCTCCCCTACATATTAAGGCTGTAGGTGGGATAGACCTCTCGGATCCCAACCACACTCTTACTCCTCCACCCTCGAATCTCTCGACAGACAAGTCAACCCCCACACAGTGGTATTCAATATCCCATACATCTTTTACACGCTAAAATAAGTTCAACCCACTGAATTTTACTGGCAAATATAATCCTAGTGGTGTAGAACACCTGCTCTGGTGTTCTAATAGCCACACATTGCCAGTTTCGTTTACCCCCCCCCCCTTGTCACTCCCCCAGCTACCCCACCACCCTCTCCCCAACTCTTCCCTCCTGAGCCCTTTTCCCCCCAACACCCCCCCTGCCCAGACTTACGTTCCATAACGAGACACCCTCTAGACACCTCAACATGGCGTTGAACGCGAACAATGCTACCATACCCAGTATTAAAATAGTCTCCCTCAACGTGAAGGGACTCAACACCCCAGAAAAACGTTCTCAACTTCTCCTTACCATGCACAGACTCCAAGCCAGCATAGTGCTTCTACAGGAAACGCACTTCCGTTCAGACTGCACCCCTAAACTCTCCAACGTCCACTACCCGACTGCTATACACGCAACCAACCCCCATCAAAAAGCTAAAGGAGTATCGATCCTTCTCGCTAAAAACTGCCCGCTACAAGTCACAGACTCCCTCGCAGACCCGGAAGGTAGATACCTTTTTATAAAAGGTTCAATCCACCATAAAACCATAACGCTGGCGAACATCTACGCCCCGAATAAACACCAAGTCCCATTTTTTAGATCTACAACGACCGCCCTCACAAACTTTCAGGATGGTACTCTCGTTTTAGGGGGTGATTTTAACGTCCCCCTGAATCCCATCCAAGATACATCCAACCAATCGTCAATCCTACCTTACAAAGCTCTCAAAGAAATCAAATCTCTACTCCAACAACTATTGCTCCACGATACCTGGCGGACACTGAACCCAGATACAAAAGACTACACCTTCTACTCTATACCACACGACCGCTACTCTAGGATAGATTACCTTTTCTTGACTCAAAACGACCTACCCCTACTCTATCACACTTCCATCGAACCCATGACTATTTCTGACCATAATCCAATATCTATGACACTACGATTCCCTGATTCCACGCCACGCTCCAGAATCTGGAGATTAGACTCTTCACTGCTCTCCGATCCCACTGTCACAACTGAAATACACTCCACGATACAAAACTTCTTTCATGAAAATAACCCGGAAGACACCTCTCATCTCACCAACTGGGAGGCACACAAAAGTGTGATCAGAGGTACCTTCCTTGCAGCAGCAGCAAAACGCAACAGGGAAAGAAGGAAACAACACTCGGACCTCATAGACAGAATCCGCAAACTAGAAGGTCTGCACAAGCGTTCACAAGCACTTACCGCCCTTAATGACCTAATACAGGCTAGAAAAGACCTGCTAGACCTCCTGGACGCGCAGATACAACGTAAATATACGCTTTCAAAAAAAAAATTCTATGAATTTGGCAACAAGGCCAGTAGAATGTTAGCAAGAGCCCTGCAAGTATCCCGTTCCAACAAAACTATTCACTATATCACTGATCCCTCGGGACGCAAAATCTCCAAGTCCCCGGAAATAGCTCGTCAATTCGTACAATACTACAGCAAACTATACAACCTAGCCCCCCCTGGTCCCACCAATGATAATAATACACGCCTCCAAATGATATCTCAGTTTCTAAAACAATACAGCCCAAACCCCATCCCAGACTCCATTGCCCAAGATTTAAACAATCCTCTCACTCACACAGAAGTCATAGACGCACTAAAACAAATGAAAGCGGGTAAAAGCCCGGGACCTGACGGCCTTACTGCCAGCTACTACAAAACCTACGCGGAATTACTTACACCCCATTTCTTGCAGGCCTTTAACTCCTTTGCCCAACCAGTCCGCCCTCCACGCGACCTCCTCACAGCTCATATTGTAATCCCCAAGCCAGACAAAGATCATTCACTAGTCACCAACTATAGACCTATATCACTGCTTAACGTTGACCTTAAATGGTATGCAAAAACCTTAGCCAACAGACTCCTACCATTGATCCCCCAACTTATTGACCTCGACCAAGTGGGCTTTGTCCCCGGTAGGGAAGCAAGGGACAACACGCTCAAAGCGATTAACATACACCATTGGCTCACGTCCACCAAAAATAAAGGCTTCATGCTCTCGCTCGACGCAGAGAAGGCATTCGACAGAGTGGCATGGGACTACATGAGGGAGACCCTCAAAGCCACAGGTCTTCCCCAAACGATGCTAAACTACATTGCAGCACTCTACTCTAACCCCACAGCTAAAGTCCAAGTCAACGGTCACCTGTCGGATGCCTTCTCTGTGTCGAATGGCACAAGACAGGGATGCCCACTGTCCCCTTTAATCTTCATCCTTACCCTAGAACCCTTTCTCAGATGTATCAACGCAAACCCCGACATTAAGGGGATTCAAATCAAAAATCGAACATACAAACTGGCGGCATTTGCAGACGACATTCTCCTATTTCTAACAGACCCGCTTACAACAATCCCAAATCTGCTAAAAGACTTCAAAACTTTCCACACCCTTTCCAATCTACAAATCAATTTCTCAAAATCTACCGCTCTCAATATCTCCCTACCCTCAGACATATGTCAACAATGTAAACGTACTTTTCCATTCACGTGGAACGAACACTCAATTCCATATTTAGGCATTCAAATACCATCCTCTCTATCGAACCTATACGCTCAAAATCACTCCCCTCTCCTAATAAAAATACAACGGGACCTAACTAAATGGTCAACGGGACAATTCTCCTGGTTCGGCAGGGCAGCAATTATCAAAATGAATATCCTACCTAGAATTTTGTACACCCTGCAAACAATCCCAATTAAACTACCTCCCACATTCTTCTCCACGTACCAAAAAGCATGCACGAACTTCATTTGGGGGAAAACCCGCCCACGTCTAAGCTTCAAGAGACTGACAGCCCCCAAACTTTTAGGGGGAATAGGGCTTCCTGATATACACAAATACCAATTAGCTTGTCACTTGGCTAGGATCGTCGATTGGAACGTCCACACCAAACAGAAAGCCTGGATTCAAATAGAACAATCATTTTCACATATACCCATCCATCACACACCATGGATCATTTCCCCACTCTTACCCCAGGCATACTCTCAACACCCGCTGATCAATCCTACATTACTAGCATTCCGCACTGCATGTACTAAACACAATATTTCCTCAGTCAAAGGCCCGATGACACCGATCCGCCACAACCCTGAATTCCCACCGGGCATGAATACCTCCTTTTTAACAGACATCTGGCCCATCAAACTATCAGAGCGGATCAATTCTTTGAAGGGGACAGCCTCCTATCCCAAACTAAATTAGCCTATAAGCTACACATAGCCAAGTTCCCATTCTGGACATATGTGCAATTACGGAACTTCTTCAAGAAACCTTCCCCCGCACCGGAATGGTCCCGACCCACAACCCCGTTCGAAAACCTCTGTTTAACCGAGGGAACACTCACCCACCTGATCTCACAAACCTATAGCCTCCTGTTTACAGATCACACCACTGCGAAACACTGGACCAACCACCAATGGGAACAAGATCTCTCCATTCAGTTAAACGATCAAGAGTGGGCTAACATATACACACTGATCCACAAAGGTTCGATGAACGTGCAAGTCCAAGAAAACGCGTACAAACTATTCTCTAGATGGTATCGCACACCACTCCTTTTACACCAATTCAACCGAACAATACCCTCTACCTGCTGGAGGTGTAAAACTGACACGGGTTCCATGTTACACGTCTGGTGGTCTTGCACCAAACTCCAACCTTTTTGGATGAAAGTACACGAACTGATCGCACAAATAACCACCTATTCCCTAGACTTTGAACCCCAAATGTTCCTTCTACATCACTCTAAGACACGACTACCGGCATACAATCACTCTCTAGCTATGCACTTAGTGAATGCTGCAAAAATGTGTATTCCTCGCAAATGGCGTTCCACGGAACCACCTACCATAAGAGATTGGTTTCACCGCATTCAACAAACAATGGTCATGGAAGACCTCATCCACCAATCCAAAGATACACAGACTAAATTCACAAAAATTTGGACATGCTGGATTCATTTCACCACTACAAACGAATATAAAATGTTAATGACCTAAATGTCCTCACCACACCACAAACACCCTACCGACCCCACCTGACGGCACTATATTGCTGCTCGCTCATATACGTGTACTGACACAGTGTCACCCCACGGGCTTACCATCCTTTCCTTCCCGCTCACACTTCCTACCCCCACTCATTCCCCACTGTTTATCTCTCATACTTATATTTTTTCCTTTTTCATTTTTTTTACTTTCCCCTTCCATGATTGAACTCTATTCTACACACCCGCTAACCCGCCAACGAACGAAATACATTTTACCTTGTAACCACGGAGCTAATACTGAGCCACACATCCACAAACGCATATAAAGACTTCCGCTTATCCTCGCCAGACAAAATAGCTTGAATAACTATGTCTTCCACGATATATTACATGTTTCACGCAATGTACGGTAACTGCTATACTTATCCCATGCACCTTGCCTTATGAAAGCTTTTGTGAATGTACTGTACTGTTTTACCAAACAACCTTGGCGGCTGCATCTTTGTGTGAAATCATATACCTCCTTATGTACCTGTCAACTTATTTCTGAAAAATCAATAAAATATGTTAAAAAAAAATTTAAAAAAATGCACTGATTACTGTGTAATAACTGATAACTGTGTTCCCTGGGAGGTGTTTCTAACTGTAGGGGGAGGGGACTGACTATAGGAGATGACAGATCGTGGTTCCTAGCTAAAAGGAACACACAATCTTTCTCTCCTCTCAGAACAGAACAGGGATTTGTGTGTTTACACACACAGTTCCCTGTTCTGCCTCTCGTGCTCGCGATCGCTCATGGCCGGCGGTCACCGCTACCGTCGGCCACGAGCAACAGCACCCCGCGCAGTGCAGCGGGCACGTGCGCGCCTGCTATCCCGATCCCGTGAGCCGACGTATAGCGACGACGGTTCGCGGGATCGTGCCGACCTGCCGCAGTAAAATGATGTTGGCTGGTCGTCAAGCGGTTAAAGGCAAAACTTTTTTTTTTTTTTTTTTTACATTTTGGACAGAGTGCAGAAGGATTAAAACCCCTGTCAGGTTTTAATTGCTGTCTGTGCCCCCATTAGGGAGACCCCCCCCCTTTCTATTTGTCCTAATTACCATTATCATTGAAGGTAAAATTAAAAGTCTCAACTTTTGGGTTGTCCCCAGAACAGTAATAGAGGAGAAATCTTCCTATGGGGACACTAGTTCTGGTGACCTGGAGGTCCCCAAGGAGTTCCCCTAAAGTGTTACTAAACCCAGGACCCTGCATTCACTATATCTGGTCTCCCACAGTACACAGATCATGGAAATGTGATTATTTTTGTAAATATAAACGGCTAAATCCCTTTTCTCATCAGCAGTTTATAGCAGTCTTGTGACTTCTATCAGTGTCCAGCCAAGCACTGGTTAAAGCTTGTAGGAAGAGTTTTCCGACTGTCCTATGAGGCTGCAGGACCCCTGACCCTCTGTCTGGACAGTGCTGATTGGCCCTATGCTGATCACATGCACCCTCCCAAGAAAAGAAAAAAAACTCTCTAGCAATACACGCCAAACTGAGCATGTGTAGCCTGACTCCATAGACTCTGTGTTATAAGAAAATTATCAGGGGGCAGTGGAAGGAGGGGAGGATAGAAGAAGCCAGGATCTAACAGCCTTTTTACACAATGTGTAAGATGAAGCCCCTTAGGTTCCACAGTGAGTATAACAAGCACGCTTTACTGCAGGGATTTGCAATTAGCCGACCTCCAGCTGTTGCAGAACTACAAGTCCCATGAAGCATAGCAAAACTCTGAAAGCCACAAGCATGACACCCAGAGGCAGAAGCATGATGGGACTTGTAGTTTTGCTGGAGGTCCGCTAATTGCATATCCCTGCTTTACTGCATATACAGACTGATTTTACTGTTGTAGGCTTAGTAACACTTTAATTTGCAGGGATTTCCTCTTACTTCCTGTTTGGCTATGGGACAGGAAGTGAAGAGAAAATCTCTGCAATGGGACACAGATGGCAAAAACATACCTGACAGGGGTTATAACTCTCCCTTGCTCTATCCAAAATAAAAAAATAAAAAGTTTTGCCAGTACTTTAAAGTGGGAGTAAACTCCCTTGTATGATGTTTATCAATGGGTAAGCCTAAAATAAGGCTTACTTTTTTAGCCATCTGTGTCGCATTGCAGAGATTTCTCTTCACTTCCTGTCCCATAGCCAAACAGGAAGTAAGAGGAAATCCCTGCAAATTAAGGGAATTCCTTGAGGACCAGAACTAGTGTCCCCATTGGAAGATTTCCCCTCTATTACTTTTCTGGGGACAACCCAAAATTTGGGATTTTCTTTTACTTTCGCTTTCAATGATAATGGTAAACAGGACAAATAGAGAGGGTGAATTTCCCTAATGGGGACACAGACAGCAATAAAAGCTGGTGACCTCACCGGTGCATGCGCTCTGAAGGAATGGCATACCTGTGCCGTTCCTTCAGAGCCGTACCATAAACAGTGACTCCCGAGTGGGGGTGACGTCATCGCTGGCTTGGCCATTCATATCGCCAAAGCCCGCAAACTCAGAAATAAGTGGATGATGGAAGCAGTGTCAGCGGTGACAGCGCGCCGCCGGATGGAGGGCTTTGATTTCAGGTAAGTCTTTCATAATGTGCTAGTATGTGATGCCTACTAGCACATTATGAATTAAACTGCTTGGTACCTTTTATTTTACTTATTTACTTTTATGTGGTTTACTACCACTTTAAAGCCCAATTTAACCTTGAGCTAAAAAGAAAGAGTGCTCAATGCCTTGGTTCAAGAGTGCTTTCACATGGGCAGCTGTGTGCGGTAAAAACAGGTGCCCTAGCCTCAGTTTTGTCCCCCCTGCTTCCCAGTTGCCCACCTGAATTTTGATAATACAGCCTGATCGGGCATTGTGGCCATGCCATTTTTAAATTTTAACTCAATCTGCAGAGTTTAACAGATGGCACCTATTGAGAGCAACGGGGCGGCAACCTTCATCAGGGCTTAGATCTGGGATCTCTAAACTTTCCGAAGGGCCGGTTTACCGTGGCCAGTGGGGGTAGAAATTGTCCTGGCATCAGTGGGAGTAAACAATGCCCCATCTTTGATATTAAGGGGAAAAACAATGCCCCCATTTTTGGTGTCAGTGGTAGGAAATATGCCCCATGGTTAGTGTCAGTGGGAGGAATAGTGTCTTGTATCAGTGGGTGGAATAGTGCCCTAATGGCCGGATAAAGGCAAGCAAAGGGCCACATCCGGCCCCTGGGCCGCTGTGGCTTAGATGAAAATGACATCCAGTAAGTATAAGTACCAGGGTCAGCACAAAGATGTGTCACAGGTTTGATTGTTCAGGATCTTTAGTCCGAGTCCATGAAATATTGCTCACCAGTCACCACATTGTCCAAGACCCGATGAAAGGAAATTCTTTGGCCCCTGAAACACATAGGCTTCCTGCTGACATTGGACTTCTAGGGTGTGGTTTTGGTACTCTTATTGGTTCCATTACACAAACTAGATCCCAGGCAGCAGTCAGAATTAGGAAGGCAGGAAACAAATAGAATGTGCACAGGACACCTAAAGAAGACATCTAGCTATTCTCAGAACTCCATGCTAATTAGGACGCTGTCTACTGCTTTGCACAGTGCTGCTAGACTAACACAGTGAACATGCTTACAGGACAGAAGTCTACAGTGATCAGCATATCAAAGATATCTTGCCCTTTTATGCAGCAAATTGGGGCGGGTCCTGGACCAGATGATTTTGCTTTACTGCAGTATTGGCTGTACAGTCCGGTTCAGTGGGGGGGGGGGGGGGGGGGGGACTATTAGAGCAGGAATACAAAAACCTTTCTCAGTACAATTATTTGCATAGGTGTATTTTAACTATATATTTATATACACTATATAGTGCCTTGCAAAGTATTCAAGTGTCACATGATCTGTCATTACATATACACACCTTTTTGAAAGGCCCCAGAGGCTGCAACACCTAAGCAAGTGGTACCACTAACCAAACACTGCCATGAAGACTAAGGAACTCTCCAAAGAAGTAAGGGACAATGATGTTGAGAAGTACAAGTCAGGGTTAGGTTATAAAAAAATATCCAAATCTTTGATGATCCCTAGGAGCACCATCAAATCTATCATAACCAAATGGAAAGAACATGGCACAACAGCAAACCTGCCAAGAGACGTCCGCACCCCAAACTCACGGACCGGGCAAGGAGGGCATTAATCAGAGAGGCAGCACAGAGACCTAAGGTAACCCTGGAGGAGCTTCAGAGTTCCACAGCAGAGACTGGAGTATCTGTACATAGGACAACAATAAGCCATACGCTCCATAGAGTTGGGCTTTATGGCAGAGTGGCCAGAAGAAAGCCATTACTTTCAGCAAAACCAAAATGGCACGTTTTGAGTTTGCTCTGATCTGATGAGATTAAAATTTAACTTTTTGGCCATCAAAGAAAACGATATGTCTGGCGCAAACCAAACACATCACATCACCCAAAGAACACCATCCCCACTGTGAAACATGGTGGTGGCAGCATCATGTTGTGGGGATGTTTTTCAGCAGCCGGGACTGGGAAACTGGTCAGGTTGAGGGAAAGATGGATGGTGCTAAATACAGGGATATTCTTGAGCAAAACCTGTACCACTCTGTGTGTGATTTGAGGCTAGGATGGAGGTTCACCTTCCAGCAGGACAATGACCCCAAACACACTGCTAAAGCAACACTTGAGTGGTTTAAGGGGAAACATGTAAATGTGTTGGAATGGCCTAGTCAAAGCCCAGACCTCAATCCAATAGAAAATCTGTGGTCAGACTTAAAGATTGCTGTTCACAAGCACAACCTATCCAACTTGAAGGAGCTGGAGCAGTTTTGCGAGGAGGAATGGGCAAAAATCCCAATGGTAAGATGTGGCAAGCTCATAGAGACTTATCCAAAGCGACTTGGAGCTGTTATACCCTCTTTCCCCGAAAATAAGACCTAGCGTGATTGTCAGTGATGGCTGCAATATAAGCCCTACCCCCCAAATAAGCCCTAGTTAAAGTCCTTGTAGGTCTTATTTTCAGGGTAGGGCGTATTTTCGGGGAGACAGGGTAGGGCTTATTTGGGGGGTAGGGCTTATATTGCAGCCAACACCGACAATCACGCTAGGTCTTATTTTCGGGGAAACAGGGTAGTTATACTTGGAGCATAATTGTTCGACTTCCGTTACCCAGAAAGCACTGAAGGAAGTGAGCCAGCAAACCAGCCAGGCAACTAGCATTTTCAGAAGGAGGCCAGAAATTTCTCTTGTGATGTGTTTTCTTTAGAAAACAAACCGGCATTTCAATATAACTTTCCTTAGAGACCAGGTACATGAATATAGGGGTTGAGGCTTCAATAACCTGTAGCCTCCATCTGCACCCGATAAATTGCGGTAAATCTGTTGTATTTATAATGCTATTTATCTGAAATGGGAGGCACGCTCTAACCTGCCGACACTGTACAGGCAGCATCTCAGATGCCTCGAAAAGCAATTATCTTTACCAAGTCTGGCATGTTATAAAAATCTTTACATTTCACTAACTTCTATTACTAGCATAATGCTTATATGAAATCTGAATTTCAGCTGGAGAGATTGCGGGGTGCTTGTTTATCGGTTTATGAAAATACGCTTCACATAGAAATGAGGCAATGCAAAACATACACTTCATTCTAGGATTCTGTCTACGCAGAAATATAGCACTGAGGTCCTGGACCTCCATGTAAAGAATACATCTATTCCCACTCTGCCTAATTTAACCAAAAACTCACATCTTCATCCAGAAGCCCCATCTCTGTTAGTCTCATATTCCCACTGCGCATGTACCATCCCGGCAATGCCTTTATCATGTCACAGGCCCAACAGTCCTGCCCTTCTCATTCAGCTCCAAGCAGAGGTGTAACTAGAACCTTCAGGCCCCCGGTGCAAAAAAAACCATAAAGGCCCCCCCCGACCCCCAAGCCCCTCCATAGTGCCGGAACACCAGGGCCCAGTCACAAGTGCAACCTTTGCGGCCATTGTAGTTCCACCACTGGTGTCAGTAGTTTTTTTATTTTTGTTATTTTATTTTTTTATAGATTTTTTCCATTTTATTTATTTATTTACAACTTCATTTTTTTTTATATTTTTTTACAGTTTTAGGAGCCTTGTTAGGGGGCTTTGGCGAGATATTAGGGGTCTAAACAAACCTCTGATGTTTTACCTTTGAGACAGAGAAAGGAGATTAAGGACACTTAATCTCAGATTAAGGAGACAGATTAAGGAGATTTTGCTCCCAGCTGATGGTGGCTTGCATGTGGATTTTGTGAACACAAGTGGAATTTGGAACTAAAGTGGAGAGTTAAAAACCAGGAGTTGAAAACAGGAGTTAAAACAGAAGTCTTCTAATCTGTAAGTAACATCTTAAACTTCCCTTAAGTAATTGAAGGTTTTGCTCAGTGCACAGTGTGCCACATGTATGCAAAATTGGTGCAACAGCTCCAGGATGGATACCGCTGTGACAGATGTGAGCAGGTTGCCCTTCTGGAAGCTCGCATTAGAGATCCGGAGGAGCAAGTTGCAACACTGGGCAGAAAGGACAACCTTGAAGGGGGTCCTCTGCTCGCTGAGCAGGTGGTCAGTAGGGATGACGTGGAGGGTGGAGGGGCAAGTCAGGATTATCGGATAGGAAGATGGGTTAATGTAGTTAGAGGAAGTGGAAGGGGCTCACAGAATAGGAAGGCCAGTCCTGTGTTTGTGCATCAAAACAAATTTGCCAAGTTGGGTGAAGATGTGGAGGTGGCAAACACAGAGGTGGCAGCCCTAGATGTCACTGCTATCCCTAACAGCCGGGAGAGCAGCCCATCTAGTAGAGGTGGTGAGGGGAGTGCAGGTAAGCCTAGACAGTTGGTGGTTATAGGGGATTCTATAATCAGAAGGACTGATAGAATAATTTGTCGCCAGGATCGCCTCAACCGAATGGTTTGCTGTCTCCCTGGTGCTAGGGTTCGGCATGTGGTGGACCGGGTGGATAAATTACTGGGAGGGGCTGGGCATGACCCAGCTGTCTTGGTCCACGTTGGAACCAATGACAGTATACATGGAAGGTGGAGGCTCCTTAAGAATCAATTTAAAGAACTAGGCTGCAAGTTGAAGGGAAGGACCTCCAAGGTGATATTCTCTGAAATATTGCCTGTGCCATGCGCAACACAGGAAAGGCAGTGGGTGATTAGAGAGCTGAATGCATGGCTCAAGACCTGGTGTAGGGAGGAGGGATTTGGGTTTCTAGAGCACTGGGCTGACTTTTCATTGGGGTGCAACCTATATGCTAAAGACGGTTTGCACTTGAATGGAAGGGGGTCTGCTGTGCTGGGAGAGAGGTTTATAGGAAGGCTGGAGGAGTATTTAAACTAGGATTGAGGGGGGAGGGTGAACTAGAATTACATCGAGAAGACAGGTCAGTTAGGGGTCAGACATTAATGGAGGGTGGAATGGGGATAGATGGGGGGAGGGTTATGGCAGGTGACAAGAAATTTCCCATGTTGCAAACAGCCATTGGAAACTGTAGTGCCATTTGTACTACTAATAATTATATGAAAAACACCAGACCAAAATGTAATAATGCATTAAAGTGTTTGTTCACCAATGCCAGAAGTCTGCCAAGCAAAATAGGTGAGTTGGAAGCTCTGGTGCATGAGGTGAACTATGATGTAATCGGTATTGCTGAAACTTGGCTTCAATCCTCACATGACTGGGCTATTAATATTCCTGGCTATGCACTCTTTCGGAGGGACAGGGTAAAAAGGAAAGGTGGCGGGGTCTGTCTCTATGTGAGAAGTGATCTCAAAGCAAGTGTGAAAGAGGACCTGATTGATGGAGAGTGTGATGAGTCTGAAGCATTATGGGTGGAACTACATATAGATGTGAGTAGTTCAAAGTTAATCATTGGAGTTTGTTATAGACCACCCAATGTTAACGAGGAGGTGGAGACTCAGCTCCTTGCACAGATGGAAAGGGCTGCAAGGGCTGGGACAGTGATAATAATGGGGGATTTTAACTACCCAGAAATTGACTGGAGTAATGGGACAGTTAAAGGGCAAAAATTTATAAACCTAGTACAGGACAATTTTATGGTCCAGTTTATTGAGGCCCCAACTAGGAATGAAGCTCTGTTGGACCTAGTAATCTCAAACCATGCAGAGCTTATTACTAATTCATATAAAGGAACATCTGGGTAGCAGTGACCATAACATGATTTCATTTGATGTTAGCTGTAAACAAGAAATACATACGGGAAAGATAAAAACACTTAACTTCAAGAGAGCAAATTTTCCAAGGATGAGGGCTGCTCTCCAGGACTTAGACTGGGAGGGAATATTGGCAGCGATAAACACAGAACAGAAATGGGAATTCTTCAAAAAGACTGTTTGGGACCTCACTGCAAAGTATATTCCCATGGGCAATACGTTTAAAAGGCTAAAAAGAAAACCTATGTGGCTCACGGTCAAAGTTATAAAAGCTATAAACAATAAGAAAAGAGCTTTTAAAAAATATAAAATGAAGGAACACTAGTGTCGTTTAAATGCTACAAAGAATTTAACAGAATATGTAAAAAGGAAATCAAGGGTGCAAAAATTCAAAATGAACGACAGATCGCAAAAAATAGTAGGACAAACCCCAAAAAATTCTTCAAATATATTAATAGTAAAAAGGTCAGGTCTGAGTATGTAGGCCCTTTACAAAATAATCTAGAGTGGGTGACTGGGGACAAGGAGAAGGCTAATTTATTAAATACATTCTTCAGCTCTGTGTATACAAAGGAGCATGGGGGAGCTCATTTCCATAATGGGGGTGGTATTGACACAGCCCCAAATGATCCACAATGGCTCAAAAGGGATATGGTCCAGAAATATTTAGACAGAATAAAGGTGGATAAAGCACCTGGACCTGATGGCATCCACCCACGGATCCTAAAAGAATTGAGCTCTGTAATTTCAAAGCCATTGTATCTAATTTTTAGGGACTCATTAGTGACGGGAATAGTACCACTGGATTGGCGCAGCGCGAACGTGGTGCCCATATTTAAAAAGGGATCAAAGTCTTTACCAAGTAACTATAGACCTGTTAGTTTAGCTTCTAAAGTCGGGAAGATACTGGAGCATTTAATAAAAGACCACATAGATGAGTTCTTGCTAGAAAAAAACATTTTAAGCAACAGACAGCATGGATTCATGAAAGACAGAAGTTGTCAGACAAATCTGATTTCTTTTTATGAAGAGGTAAGTAAAACCTTGGACAGAGGGGTGGCTGTGGACGTGGTTTACTTGGATTTTGCAAAAGCGTTTGACACAGTTCCCCACACACGGCTCATGTGTAAGTTAAAGTCTACAGGCTTGGAAATATCAGTTTGTAAATGGATAGAAAACTGGCTAAAAGACAGACTTCAGAGAGTAGTGGTTAATGA
The DNA here is from genome assembly GCA_037952835.1 of Lithobates septentrionalis. Taxonomy (NCBI): domain Eukaryota; kingdom Metazoa; phylum Chordata; class Amphibia; order Anura; family Ranidae; genus Lithobates; species Lithobates septentrionalis. The sequence continues at coordinate 496,462 of JBBDGP010003086.1, read as the reverse complement.
TTCTTACTCTGAATGGTCTAAGGTTATCAGTGGTGTACCCCAAGGTTCAGTGCTGGGACCCTTACTCTTTAATATCTTTATAAATGATATCGGGTCTGGGATCAAAAGTAACATTTCTGTCTTTGCAGATGACACCAAGCTATGCAGTGGAATAACGTCCTTACAGGATGTCTCCAATTTACAAGCTGACCTCAATGCACTGTCTAATTGGGCGACTATGTGGCAGATGAGGTTTAATGTTGAGAAATGTAAAGTTATGCACTTGGGGGCTAAGAATATACATGCATCATACCTACTAGGGGGAGTACAACTGGGGGAATCCATGGTGGAGAAGGATTTGGGAGTTTTGGTAGATCATAAGCTCAATAATAGCATGCAATGCCAAGCTGCGGTTTCCAAAGCGAGCAAAGTCCTTTCTTGTGTTAAGAGAGGTATGGACTCCAGAGAGAGAGATATCATTTTGCCCCCCTGTACAAATCATTAGTAAGACCTCATCTGGAATATGCAGTTCAGTTTTGGGCACCAGTTCTCAAAAAGGATATCGGGGAACTGGAGAGAGTGCAGAGAAGGGCAACCAAACTGATAAGAGTCATGGAGGAGCTCAGCTATGAGGAAAGATTACAGGAACTGAATTTGTTCACTCTTGAGAAGAGGCGAATAAGGGGGGATATGATCAACATGTTCAAATATATAAGGGGTCCATATAGTGAACTTGGTGTTGAGTTATTCACTTTATGGTCAACACAGAGGACAAGGGGGCACTCTTTACGACTGGAGGAAAAGAGATTTAGTCTCCAAATATGGAAAGGTTTCTTCACAGTAAGAGCTGTGAAAATGTGTAATAGACTCCCTCCAGAGGTGGTTCTGGCCAGCTCAGTAGATTGCTTTAAGAAAGGCCTGGATACTTTCCTAAGTGTACATAATATAACTGGGTACTGACATTTATAGGTAAAGTTGATCCAGGGAAAATCCGATTGCCTCTTGGGGGATCAGGAAGGAATTTTTTCCCCTGCTGTAGCAAATTGGAGCATGCTCTGCTGGGGTTTTTTGCCTTCCTCTGGATCAACTGAGGGTATAATATTGGGTATATTGGATTGTACAATATATATATTTTTTTTTTTATGGTTGAACTGGATGGACTTGTGTCTTTTTTCAACCTGACTAACTATGTAACTATGACACAGCAGCCTGCTGCCTCAACTGCACAGAATAGATGGACGGGAATAGATCTGTAAGGAGCTTCCCGTTCATTCACAAACTGAAGCATAGTAAACACAGTTTGCTATGCCTCAGTTATGAATGAACAGAGTCAGCGATCAGGGACTCTATTCATTAAAGCAGAGTTCCACCCAAAAATGGAACTACCGCTTTAAGGGAAGGTGACCCCCTAACATGCCACATTTGACATGTCATTTTTTTTGGGGGGGGGGGGTTGGTGCGGTACCCTCTTTTTAGAGGGCACCGTGGCACCGGAAGGGAGATCACCTCTCCACCCCTCCCTCTCGACAATCATCTGGGACACGTCACAGGTCCCAGATGATTGCCCGGCCAGGCACGGCGCATGCCGCAGCTCGCGCATGCGCAGTGGGTGCCCGGCTGTGAGGACACAGCCGGGCGCCCACAGTACCAATGCCGGCATCGCAGAGAGGAGGGGGAGACAAGCGGGGCTTCAATCCCCCGCATCGCTGGACCCTGGGACAGGTAAGCGTCCGATTATTTAAAGTCAGCAGCTGCAGTATTTGTAGCTGCTGACTTTTAATTTTTTTTTTTTTTCAGAACTCCGCTTTAAGACAAGAAAGGGGCCGATAAATGAAAAATGTACCTGCATCTTCCCTGCTCTCCATCCTAAAAAGCATCCCCTTCAGCAGCCAGCGGGAGAGGAGAGGGGGGAACCCGGCAGAGCTGTGGTGAATGAGGGGGTCCAGGGGAGTAGACAGGAGTCAGATCACAGCAGGAGGTGGATAGGAGGGGTGAGAAGGTGGCATGTAGAGGAACTGATCCAATCCATTTTTGTCCTGCAGCCTGTCAGCAGTTCTCCATGGAGGTAATTGGTTCCTCGATACGCCGCCTCCGCCACCCTTCCTATCCAGGTGTATAGGGGGCCTTAGAGTATGAGCCTGGGTCGCAATTGTGACCCCTGTGACCCCTGTATGTATGCCCCTGGCTCCAAGTAAAACAGGTAACAAATGGCTGATAAAATTGCAGAATGGAGGGAGGATGGAGGGAGGATTATGGAGGGAATAGAACTGGCTTTTTTAAACACCTGGATCCTGGAAAGAGTTACAGCAGTCCCTAAAAAGAACTTCTTGTGAAGGAACATATTTATAAAACATGTGGTAGTTGTGGAGGTAAGTAGGCAACTTTAAGATCTATTCTAAAGGATCCTTATTGGGGGTCTTTGGAGAAAAAAAATCATGACTCCACTATTAGATATTCAGAATAAGTTTATTTTGATCAACAGTATATACCAACAAGTTACAAGGGCCCCCTTTCTTCAGGGCTCCATGGGGGTTCAACATCTGTTCAAAACAGTCAAGTCCATTGTACTCAGCAAGTGTGCTGCTACTAGGATTCTATAGAAAGGGGACATAAGGGGGCGCCAGGTGGCTATACAGGCAAGTGTAGACTCACAGAACCATAAATCCAAATATTTGAATACATTGTTGTATCAATAAAACGTTTACTTATGCTACACTTAGCTGGCGCCCCTTTGTGTTTCCTTTCTGAGTTTTCAGAGACTTGTTCCCGTCTCAGGTGGAGCTGCCAGTGGGAGTGCAAAAACATATCGATACACACTATTTTACCAAAAGTATTGGGACGCCTGCCTTTACACACACAGAAACTTTAATGGCATCCCAGTCTAATGCCCCGTACACACGGTCGGATTTTCTGACGGAAAATGTGTGATAGGACCTTGTTGTCGGAAATTCCAACCATGTGTAGGCTCCATCACACATTTTCCATCGGATTTTCCGACACACAAAGTTTGAGAGCAGGCTATAAAATTTTCCGACAACAAAATCCGTTGTCGGAAATTCCGATCGTGTGTACACAAATCCGACGCACAAAGTGCCACGCATGCTCAGAATAAATAAAGAAATGAAAGCTTTTGGCCACTGCCCCGTTTATAGTCCCGACGTACGTGTTTTACGTCACCGCGTTCAGAATGATCGGATTTTCCGACAACTTTGTGTGACCGTGTGTATGCAAGACAAGTTTGAGCCGACATCCGTCGGAAAAAAAAATAGGATTTTATTGTCGGAATGTCCGATCAATGTCCGACCGTGTGTACAGGGGCATTAGTCCGCAGGGTTCAATAATAAGTTTGCCCACCCTTTGCAGCTATAACAGCTTCAACTCTTCTGGGAAGGCCGTCCACAAGGTTTAGGAGTGTGTGAAAAATATCTATGTTCTGGGGTTACAATATTTTAGCCATGATATTTTGCACATGATAATTTGCACTTAATAATGATTTATTGGCACGTTGCACTTTGCAGTTTATAGTTTTTATTGTATAAGCTGTATATAAAGCATAGATACCGTTTTTAGTGGTTATATTGCACTAGCACTTTTTGGATCAGTGCAGTTACAGTTTCATACACATGTAGAAGAAAGAGCGAAGCAGATAAACAGGTACAACTTATGTAGGTAGAGTTACTTAGCCTCTGGTTATCACCTAAAGACAGTCACCTTACTGGGTATGTGATGCCACGTACACAGGAGCGGAATTTCTGACAGAAAGAGTACGATGGGAGCTTTTCATCATATATTCCGACCGTGTGGATGCCCCATCAGACTTTTTCTGTCGAAAATTCAGACGGACTTAGATAGAGAACATGTTCTATATTTTTCCAACGGAACAAATTACTATCGGAAAAACCGCTCGTCTGTATGCTGTTCCGACGCACCAAAAACGACGCATGCTCTGAAGCAAGTACGAGACGGAAGCTATTGGCTACTGGCTATTGAACTTCCGTTTTCTAGTCCCGTCGTACGTGTTGTACGTCACCGCGTTCTGGACGGTCGGAATTTGGTGTGACCGTGTGTAGGCAAGACAGCTTGAGCGGAATTCCGTCGTAAAGACCTTCAGAGTTTATTCCGACGGCAAAACGGGTCCTGTGTACAGGGCATAAGGGTTTACAACCATTTTAAGGTGAGTGTTATTAAAATAAACGTAATGTATTTACATGGAATATACTAAAAATACTCTAAAAAAAAATCAATCCATCCTGATCCACTTACACACAGAATGCAGAGAGAAGCTGTTGGCTAATGGTATAAAAATAATCTAAATGTGTGCGTACTTTAAACACTCTAGAATTACACTTAAAGAACTTGTTCCATCCTAGTGCACTTAGGTTCATTGTGCTGTTGCCTCATGGATGACTTTTGTTGTTTAATTGAATTGAATCTTCTCCAGGACTTGTACCTCTCAGACCAGAGAACGATGTCCAATGCCCTCTCAGATGATATATTGTACTAATATATGGTCAGTTTGACAGCATTGTGAGATGATTCATTAGTGCAGGAAGTCTCCGGTGGTTCGCAGCATTACTGCAACAATGTGGACAGCCCAGGCAGCCTCTGTATTAGAAGACAGAATGAATACTCAGGAGGTTATCTGGGTTATGAAAGGCGGAGATAGAGGCTTTGCTGTGCGAAACCAAAACTGGGACACAAACAATCCTAATTCTCCGACACAGGATGCCTGCAGTGCTGATTTTCAGACAGCCAAGCCGGGAGTCAGAGACTAATTAGCAGCCCAAACTTTGTGTTTAGAAGGGTAAATGGAAAAGGTGAAGAACACAGCGGTGGGTTATAACAGAGGCAATGGAAGTGATATGGCTATATTACCTAGAACAGGCTTTTTCAACCAAGGTGTTATTCCAGAGGTTGCTCAGGGTTGCTTGAGCAGATTGATCTCCCACACTAATGCCCAGTACACACGGTCGGACTTTGTTTGGACATTCCGACAACAAAATCCTAGGATTTTTTCCGACGGATGTTGGCTCAAACTGGTCTTGCATACACACGGTCACACAAAGTTGTCGGAAAATCCGATCGTTCTAAATGCGGTGACGTAAAACACGTACGTCGGGACTATAAACGGGGCAGTGGCCAATAGGTTTCATCTCTTTATTTATTCTGAGCATGCGTGGCACTTTGTCCGTCGGATTTGTGTACACACGATCGGAATTTCCAACAACGGATTTTGTTGTCGGAAAATTTTATAGCCTGCTCTCAAACTTTGTGTGTCGGAAAATCCGATGGAAAATGTTTGATGGAGCCTACACACGGTCGGAATTTCCAACAACAAGGTCCTATCACACATTTTCCATCGGAAAATCCGACCGTGTGTACGGGGCATAAGAATGACCAGTGACCACCAATGTAAGGGGAGAATTCTTCACTGGTATCCAATGCGACGGGGGCCACTTCTACACCAATCACCAATTTAAGGGGGCCTTTCTCCACTGATCACCATTGTATAGGAGCTTTTCTCCACCAATCACCAACGTAAAGGAGCTTTTCTCCACTGACCACCAATGTAAATGAGCTTTTCTTCACTGACAACCAATGTAAGGGGTCACTTTTACACTGACCACCAATTTAAGGCGGTTCTCTACCAAACACCAATGTAAGGGGGAATTTCTTCACTGACATCCAAAGTGAGGGGTCACTTCTACACCGATCGCCAATGTAAAGGGCTTTTCTCCACTGACCACCAATGTACGAGGGGCATTCCTCACTGACATCCAATGAAAAGGGTCACTTCTACACTAATCACCAATGTAAAGGGGCTTTTTTTGCATTGAACACTAATATAAAGGAGCTTTTTTCACTAATCACCAATGTAAAGGGGATTTTCTCCACTGACCACCAATGTAAAGGGACTTTTATCCAATGACCAGCATTCAAAGGCTACATTCCTCACCAACATCCGATGTACAGGGCCACTTCTACACTAACCACCAATGCAAGGGGTCACTTTTACACTGACCACCAATTTAAAGGGGTGGTTCTCTAGCGAACACCAATGTAAGGGGGAAATCTTCACTGGCATCCAAAGTGAGGGGGCACTTCTACACCGATCACCAATGTAAAGGGGCTTTTGTCCACTGACCACCAATGTAGAAGGGTCTTGGCTCCATTGCCCACCCATGCATGTAAGAGGGTCATTCCTAACTGACTTCCAATGAAAAGGGTCACTTCCACCCTAATCATCAATGTTGTTAGGGGGCTTATTTTGTACCGACCACTAATATAAAGGGTCTTTTTTTCACTTATTTAAAAATGTAAAGGGGATTTTCTCCACTGACCACCAATGTAAAGAGACTTTTCTCCAATGACCAACATTCTAAGGCTGCATTCCTCACCGACATCCAATGTACAAGGCCACTTCTGCACTAACCACTAATGTAAAGGGGCATTTTTCCACTGACAACCAATGGAAGGGGTCACTTTTACACTGACTGAACACCAATTTAAAAGGGGTTCTCCACTGACCACCAATGTAAGGAGGCATTTTTCCATTGACTACCAACTTAAGGGTACTCTTCACCAAGGAGTGTCATTTTCACAGTCTGTGTTTCTTTTTCAGTATATAAATATATATTATGTTTTGTTATTTTGTACTAAAATGTATTGGCTTCCCCTGGTGCTTTTATTCAATAAACTTTTCAATTAGACCCTTGATGAACGATTGTATAGGGCGCTCCTCAATATCTGCCCCAGTGTTTGTCATCTACTGAGCATTCTCTTTGAGGGTATCAGAGAGGCAGCAGCCCAGGAATGGAACAAGATTGGAATGTTTGGAAGGAGCAGTGGACTTTAGTTGCGGTCATGTGCACTGCTCTATGTAACTTCACATCCCATAGTCCATCTCAGGACAAGAGACCGTGGCTATGTTCCTACATACAGTTGGACCATGGAGAATGAACATAGCCACCCTTTAACAGGAAGTTCGATCACAAAGAAAAAAAAAAAAAAGGAATTTGGAGATTTGGACGAGGCAGAGAACAGTAGAATGGACTTTTTTGACTTAAGAATACATACTTATATTATGAATATTTTTTAAACCAGAGTTTAGTGCCAGTTTAACTAAAAAAAATGCATTTTTATGTCTGTTGGAGATTTTTCCCGACTTCCTGCCTAGTGAAAAGGTTGTCCTCGGGCACAGGGTGGCAGTTTAACCCCCTGCCAGACATCAGTTAAACCTGGCAGGGGTTTTTATTCTTCTCCACCTTATCGAAGACTAAAAAAAGTTTGGGGTATAGACCAGGGGTGGGCAACTGCAATCCTCCACACTCTATAGAATTATAAATGCGTTGGGTAATTTTATATTAAAGTACATATTAAAATACGATTGAAGAACACAAGGAAACAATGATCTATCTGCAGTATCTGTCTGCCTATCTATATGTTTTTTTCCATTGGGTAAAAAAAACTTGATTGCTCTTTATACACCCTTGAAATCTTGTTGGTCGTACATCTCTCATTCTCCAAAGAGCTTATTTTGATAAGTGTCTTTGTAATGTTGTCTTTGGATCTGATCTGTAGAGCTTATCAAACAAAGAATAATAGTCCTCGGATGTTCAGCCATCAGTAAAACAAACAACTTCATTGAGAAAAACAACTTCCAGCTTCAAAAGTTCACTGGGATAAAGGGCAAATCAATAAAGCGGCAAGACTAACTAAAAAAATGATGATTAAGAACAAGATGGAGCCAGCTCTTTAGGGCTTAGTTAACACATCCAGCTGGCAGGTGGTAAAAACAAGTAGTGGAGCTGCGTTTTTACTGCACCTCCCCTCTCCCCCAAGGCAGCCGTTTGGCGTGGTCATCTTGCTTTGTATCGTGCCAAACATTATCCCAAAATGTATGCCACGGAAAGTATGGCCCATCATACGTGACCCACTCAAGTAAATGGTGCCATGCCACAACTCCTTTGGAACCGTGTGCAGTGCGCATGGTTTTGGCGTGTTGCTGCAGGCTTTTAGAGGTTAAAACCAATGGTGAGGAGGTGACATCAAATGCTTTCAGCTGCTGACCACTCTTCAGAGGGCAATGCTTTTGTAAACGGTATTATGGGCTGTGAGTATTTTTCAAGCCAAACTTTTGGGCATTGCAGCATCTAGTCTGCACCATCCAAGTACAACCTGGGCTATTAAAACAGATCTAAATTTCAACAGGAGGTCCAGCGATGCCAAGTTCTTGGGTTATGTGACCTGAAATCAGTATGGTGAGTCACGTGGCCATCATCTTTGGAAGTGCTGATAGTTTTATTCATTGTAACTGAAGACTGCTGATGTTAGCACCCCAGTACACTACTACAGCATCAGCAGGTCACGGTCAACCCGGAGAAATGCAGGACTTGCAATGCATAGCTGACTTTATACTCTCTTTATGATCTCCCTTCCAACTTTCTTATTGCTGTCTCAATAAAAAGGACCAAACTTTTGATTTTAGGTTTGTGTAAAGTGGTACTAAAGGCTTAAGGGTTTTTACTTAAGGGAGACAGGGTAATGGTAAAAACACCACTTTAGCTCCCGATCTTAGCGCTGGACCTAGGGTTGCCACCTGTCCGGGATTCACCTGGATAGTCTGGATTTTGAATCATGTGTCCGGGTTTCATTCCACCTGAAACCCGGACACAATATTCAGACAAGATTGTAGTTAAAGCGGAGTTCCACACAAAAATGGAACTTCCGCTTTTCGGAATCCCCCCCCCTCCGGTGTCACATTTGGCACATTTCAGGGGGGAGCTGATACCTGTCTAATACAGGTATCTTGCTCCCACTTCCGGGCATAGATACCCGTGCCACCCCCGGGTATCTACGCCACTTCCCGTCCCCCCGCTGTCTTCTGGGAGACACACAGGTCCCAGGAGACAGCAGGGACCAGTGGAAATGCGCAGCGCGAGTCGAGCATCCGCAGTAGGGAACCAGGAAGTGAAGCTGCAAGGCTTCGCTTCCTGATTCCCTTACCGAAGATGGCGGTGGCAGCACCCGAGGGCCGAGCGACAGATCGGCTTCGGGTGTCGACATTGCGGGCGCCTTGGACAGGTAAGTGTCCATATTTTAAAAGTCAGCAGCTGCAGTATTTGTAGCTGCTGACTTAAAAAAAAACGTCGGAACTCTGGTTTAAGAGATGGGCAGTGTTGGGGTACTCAGTACTGTTCAGGGGATGATGGGAAGGACGATCGGTGATTCCCCTCCTCTTCTGGTCCCCCTGCCCTCACCCCCAGTTATGTATCCCTGGCAGAGGATGTTGGTGGTATTGGCCTGAAACCAGAACACATTATTCAGACAGGACTGCGGGCATAGCTTCAGGGGGTCTGTGCTACCTCTCTGTCACACATTTACTAGAACCGATTGCCTGTAATTTACTTCTGCAGCAGCTGAATGTCGGCTTCTCCTCCTCTCCCTCCTGCTGGCATTCGGCTGCTGCAGGATAAAAATACAGGGGATCTGTTCTAATAAATGCCACCTCTGCTGCCCTTCCTGTACAGCTTCCACTTCCTTCTGTTGCCCCCTGGCTCCTGTGTGCTCCCCTTTGCTGTGTGCCTCTAAAATGTTTAGGTTTTGCTTAAAGAAAAGGTGGTGACCCTAGCTGGACCCTGACTATTACTGATAGCTGGTGGTCCCAGCACCTTTACATAAATTAATAGATAGACTGACCTCTTTAGTATATCATGAATGCTGCTGGCAGACTCATCCACCGTACCAACTGTTCAGTGTCAGATACTCCTCTCTGCCATTCCCTCCACTGGCTTCTGATCACCCAATGAAAGAAAATTCAAAATACTAACAACATACAAATCCATCCACAACTCTGCCCCCAGCTACATCACCAACCTTGTTGCAAAATACCAACCAAGTCCTCCCAAGACCTCCTGCTCTCTAGCTCCCTTATCACCTCCTCCCATGCTCATCTCCACTTCTCCAGAGCCTCTCCCATCCTCTGGAACCCCTTACCCCAATCTGTCCAGTTATCTCCTACTCTGTCTACCAGGACCGCTATTAAAAATAATGGGGCCCCATACAGCCTACCTGACAGGGCCCCCTTCGACCCTGCCCTTGACCCCTCCTCTGACCCTGTCTCAAAAGTTATGGGAGGGGCATATGGTGAAACAGTTGTGGAAGTGAATGGGCGGCTTCAGAGCTGCTCATATCACTTCCACATGAAAACCAACAGTTGCCTTTACAAATATACACACTCCTGACATGCTTGTAGCATGACCCCAGCTCTGATATAAAATGGTGTAGTTAAAGGGGAGTTGTGTGAAAAATGCAGCTCAGCTGTGTGTTTTTTCTGCCCCCCCACCCAAACACAAGTGTACAGTAGCATCTTACAGTGCCTTGTGATCTTCAGGCCTCTTTAGGCTTTTTTTTTTACTTCTTCTTAACATCCCTCCATGTTATCCTGTGTATTCATGCACACATGGAATTTTAGTATCTTTTAGTAGCAGGTGCGTTTAGAAGCAGGAAAAGAAAACCAAAAAAACAGGGCGAGTGTGTCCAGGGGCAGCAGTGTTTTGACCAAAAAAAAACACTTGACGCATTTGACAAAGATGGGTGTTCGCGGGGGTGGTTGGTGATGGGATATACTTTCTGAGAGACATCCCATTCCAGTAAAGAGATATCCCCATATAGCAAAGAGACATCCCCAATCCAGCAAAGAGACAGCCTCAGACCAGCAAGGATACAGCCCCAGACCAACAAGGATACAGCCCCAGACCAGCAAGTCGACAGCCTCAGACCAGCAAGGATACAGCCCCAGACCAGTAAAGAGACAGCCCCAGACCAACAAGGAGACAGCCCCAGACCAGCAAGGATACAGCCCCAGACCAACAAGGATACAGCCCCAGACCAGCAAGTCGACAGCCTCAGACCAGCAAGGATACAGCCCCAGACCAGCAAAGAGACAGCCCCAGACCAACAAGGAGACAGCCCCAGACCAGCAAGGATACAGCCCCAGACCAGCAAAGAGACAGCCCCAAACCAACAAGGAGACAGCCCCAGACCAGCAAGGATACAGCCCCAGACCAGCAAAGAGACAGCCCCAGACCAACAAGGAGACAGCCCCAGACCAGTAAAGAGACAGCCCCAGACCAGCAAAGAGATAGCCCCAGACCAGCAAGGACACAGCCCCAGACCAACAAGGAGACAGCCCCAGACCAGCAAGGAGACAGCCTCAGACTAGCAAAGAGACAGCCCCAGACCAGCAAAGAGACAGCCCCAGACCAGCAAAGAGACAGCCTCAGACCAGCAAAGAGACAGCCTCAGACCAGCAAAGAGACAGCCTCAGACCAGCAAAGAGACATCCTCAGACCAGCAAAGAGACAGCCTCAGACCAACAAGGAGACAGCCCCAGACCAGCAAGGAGACAGCCCCAGACCAGCAAAGAGACAGCCTCAGACCAGCAAAGAGACAGCCTCAGACCAGCAAGGAGAAATCCCCATTCCAGCAAGGATTTCTGGCAAAAGGTCTGCTGCCAAGAGGAGGAGCGTTTTTAAAACATCATGTGTGCATGAGGCCTTATTAGGTTAATCAGTCACACAGCACAGCATGTGCTCTTTGACTCCGTCAGAGTGTGTCACAGTGGCTGTTGGGTGTTGACTTTGCTATGGCTGTACAGTGGCTTTTGACATTTTTAGATTCTTAAATGGGCTTAATGGTTCTCCTGTGACACACTGATACCCTAGCATCTGGCAGTACAGTTGTCTTTGGTGGGTTCGCATACTAACCTGAAATTATTTTTGGGGTAAGAAGTAGCTATGGCTGATCTGAAACAGTTTTGTGGGGTTTTTTTTCTTTGTTCTTTTTCATATATATTATTTGTGTTGTTAGGTTCTATGTAGGATGTGTTATTTTGTTTGCTTTATGTATATTTTTTATGTATTGCAATGATTACTCTCTACACAGACAATAACAAATCTCCTGAAGAAGCTATATACTTTAGCGAAACATGTCAAGAATAACGTTTTTGTACAGTAATACAATATATCCTTGAATAATTTTGTCGGATCTTAATGTTTTCTCACTAAGATTGTTATATCTTTTTTAATCTATGTACAATAAAACTTTTTTACTATACATGTTATAGTTTTATTCGTTTTGGCACCTTAAAAGTCCCCTCTTTCCCAAGTCAATTTTTTCCTACTTTTTGGGATGTGGTGCCTTGCTCCACCTATCTCTGGTTGATCTATATATTGTACTCAGTGGTACAATCTGTAAAAAAACACATTACAGCCATAAAAGTAACAAAGTCAGCACCCAACAGTCATCTAACACACTGTGACAGGGCCAAAGAGCACCTGCTATGCTGTGTGACTGATTAACCTAATGCTGAAGATCATAAGGCACTGTGAGACCTCAACTCACTCTGTGCTGCACAGTGCCTTCCGCGCTACCCACCGCCGCCAGGATTAGTTTTACTGCTTCCTCCCTGTCAGCTGTGTCATTCCCTGAGACAGCGGAGCAGGTAAAGCACTGTACAGATCACTCCGCCAAGCACCAGGAAAGGAGATCAGTGGCCGAAACACTAGAGCATGCGACTGGGCACAGGGTTGTGTACCTCCGCCCAAAAATGTAAAAAATGGTCCCTCCTCAGCTACCACCTCCTGAGCCCCTCTGTTAACCTGGTGGGGCCCAGAAAAATATATTTATATACCCCCTAAGGCTCGATTCACATCTATGCATGTTGCTTTTAAACGTTTCTGCAGTGCTTTTTGCGGTGCTTGCCGCATTTTTGAACATGTGTTTTTGCCGTGTTTTGCGTTTTTTTTTTTTACAGTGTTTTTTTTTTTACACTGTGGTTGCTTAGCAACCAGCTATATACAGTGTAAAAAAAGAAATAAAAAACCCCCCGCAAAACGCAAATCGTGCCAAAAACACGCTAAAAACGCTGTAAAAACGCGGTACTTGCGTTTTTGATGCGGGTCCATTGAATTCTATTACATGCAAAACGCTGCATTTTGCATTAAAAAAAGTCCCCAACCCTTTCCAAAAACGTAAAGGGACAAAAATGCATTGATGTAAACATGTTCCATAGGAACCCATGTTAAAAAATTCCCATGCATTTCTGCAAAATGCATCAAAAAACGCATTCGTGTGAATCGAGCCTAAGCAAGTAGGAGCAGGGGGGGGGGTGTATATTAGTGAGCCCCATTTTTTTCTTTTTTTGAGAAATGCAGTATAAATCTGTCTGCCCCCCCCCCCCCGATAAGCTGATAGGGCCTGGGCCCGGTACAACAGGGCTGGTTGTACTGCCTTATCGGCGGCAGTTCCTCTGTAACTTACAACTGGTAACCTGTAGAAATTTTTAAACGTCGCCTATGGAGATTTTTAAGGGTCAAAGTTTGTCGCCATTCCACGAGCGGGCTCAATTTTGAAGCGTGACATGTTGGGTATCAATTTACTCAGCGTAACATTATCTTTCACATTATAGAAAAATTGGGCTAACTTTACTGTTTTCTATTTTTTATTTAAAAGTGTTTTTTTTCCCAAAAAATTTGCGCTGTGCAAATACGGTGTGACAAGGTATTGCAACGACCGCCATTTTATTCTCTAGGGTGTCTGAAAAAAAAGATTATATATATATATATATATATATATATATATATATATATATATATAAACATATATATATAAACATATATATATACATATACATATACATATACATATACATATACATATATATATATATATATATATATATATACACACATATATACATATACATATATATATACATATAATATATATATAAATATAGATATATATATACACATATATATATACACATATATATATATATATATATATATATATATATATATATATATATATATATACACACATATATATATATATATATATATATATATATATATATATATATATATATATATATATATATATATATATATATATATAATATGTATATATAAATAATATGTTTGGAGTTCTACATAATTTTCAAGCAAAAAAAAAAAAAGATTTTAACTTGTAAACAACAAGTTTGAAAAATAGGCCTGGTCCTTAACCCCCCCTTAGCACTTGAGATTCCATGTTCCCCTCCTGCTTGTCTCTGGATGACAATTACCCTTTAATAACCCCAAAACCTTTGAATGTATTTTGCAAACTTATTTCCAAATCTACTTTAAACATAATGACATTCATATTTAACTTCTTAAGGAAATTACAGTAAAGATATTTTTTTGAAAGTTGCTCAGCTAAGTCTTTTCAAAAGAGCTTTCTCCTCCTTTGAGATGTTAAAGTCAGGTCTGCGTCTAGAATCTATAATACAATCACAAAGAGTTATTAAACCATTTGTACTGTAGTGCTATAATCTCTACCTCCAGCAAAATGAACGTTTTTTTTTTTTTTTTTTCCCATTCTGTAAAATAACAAGTCAGAAGTGTGCAAATTATGGGTTTTGTACATTGCTCAGAATGGGCAGGTTTAACATTTACGTCTGAAAAGTTAATTTATAAACAACGCAGTCACAAATAATTGCCAGAAGTGGAAAAAAAATGATATTAAAGTTGGTTTAAGTGCTTTGAAGTCTAGAATTAAAAGTTAAAGATCAACTCCTAACAGAAAAAAAACTTTAATTCTAATATATTCCTCAATAGCTAGAAAGGATACTAACCCCACTGTTTGTGCACCAAATGTCTTTTCAAACCTAAATATTCTCTTGTAAAAGGAACAATCATATCATCACTTTGATGAACATTTCCAAAGAGCAGAGCTGTAGGTCTGGCCTGGCTGATGACATCACAAAGGCGGGGCCACCTGGTGACGTCACTGGGTGACACCCCCCCCCCCCCCCTTAGGTTTTTAAAGTGATTGTAAAGGTTTTTTGTTTTTTTTAAAATAACAAACATGTTATACTTACCTGCTCTGTGCAAGGGTTTTGCACAGAGCGGCCCCAATCCTCCTTTTCGGGGATCCCCCAGCGATGCTCCTGGCTCCTCCTCTTCATCGGATGCCCCCCACGGAGAGCCGATTTCCATGGGGGCACAAGTGCGGGCGCGCTCCTGAGTCCTGCTGCTGCGTCCATTGACACAGACTGCAGGACTCTGCCCTTCCCCCTGGCTCCCGCGTCGCTGGATTCGATTGACAGCAGCGGGAGCCAATGGCTCCTGCTGATATCAATTTATCCAATGAGGACCAGAGACAGCGGCTGGAACAGGGGGGCAGCTACAGCACAGATGGTTTTTCACCTTAATGCATAGAATGCAAAAAGGTGAAAAACCATGTGACTTTAGAACTCCTTTAACCACTTCCCGCCTGCCATATAACAGAATGATGTGTGCAAAGTGGTTGCGTTATCCTGACTGGACATCATATGACATCCAGCAGGATAAGCCACGATCGCGTGCCCGGTGGTGTGGTGTGACACACCGTAACTCCGATCATGGTAAAGAGCCTATGACGGAGGCTCTTTACCACGTGATCATCTGTGGCCAATCACAGCTGATCACAGCGTGTAACCAGGAAGTGCCGGTAAACGGCTTTCCTCGGTTCGCGCTGACAGGGAGAGCCGATCAGCGGCTCTCCTGTCAGAGAGGGGGTCTGCGCTGATAATCAGCACATTAATTATCAGCTCAGCCCCCATCAGAGATGCCCACCACATCTGCCAATCACTGCCCATCAGCTGCCAGTCAGTGCCCACCAAAGTGCCGATCAGTGCCCATCAAAGTGCCAAACAGTGCCCATCAGTAACGCCTGTCAGTGCCTTTCACAGATGCCAATCAGTTCCCATCAGTAATGACTGTCAGTACCTCATCATCAGTGCTGCCCATCAGTGCCATCTATTAGTGCCTATCAGTGACACCTGTCAGTGCCCACCAGTGCTGCCTGTCAGTGCCCATCAGTGCTGCCTATTAGTGCCCATCAGTGCCGCCTATCAGTGCCCATTAGTGCTGCATATCAGTGCCACCTATCGGTGCCCATCAGCGCTGCATATCAGTGCCACCTATCAGTGCCCATCAATTGTACATATTAGTGCCTCCTCATCAGTGCCCATCAGTGCCACCTTATCAGTGGCAACTCATCAGTGCCCATGAGTGCAGCCTCACCAGTGCCAGGAGAAAACCAAATTTATAACAGAAACAAAGAAAAACGTTTTTTTCTTAAAATTTCGCTCTTTTTTTAGTTTATCAAAACATAAAAACCTCAGAGGTGATCAAATACCACCAAAACAAAGCTCTATTTGTGGGAAGAAAATGATAAAAATGTAATTTGGGTACAGTGTTGTATGACTGCGCAATTGTTATTCAAAATGTGACAGCGCTGAAAGCTGAAAATTGTCTGGGAAGGAGAAAACCAAAAAAAATGAGAAAATTGTCCTGGGCAGGAAGGGGGGAAGTGCCCGGTATTTAAGTGGTTAAGAATTGGCAGACAATGGAGCTGGCAGGCAGCGGGAGTGTGCAGTTTTTTTTTTTCTTTCTTCTTTTTTTGGATCGGCAGTGGCGGCGTGATTGACGATGGATCTACATTGTGGGACATTGTTTTTTATTTTTGTTATTTAAATTACGGACTGCCTACTGTCATTTTTTACACTACACCTTGTTTTGGTGACTAGGTAGAGGTACTATGTACCCCATACTCATTCACATAGGGAGGGAGGAGCCAGGATCTGGGTGACCCTTTGGCCAGGGTTGTAGAGAAGAGGCCCTTGTCCCCCATCAACATCGGGACAAGGTGCTTTGGGGGGGGGGCAGAGAACCACCAGGCCTAAAGCACCCCCCATGTTGAGGACATGTGGCTGGTATGGTTTGAGGGAAGGGGGCACTTGCTCGTCCACTCCCTTCTATCACATAGTTCGTAGATGAGCAAACCAATCAATATAAACTTATTGGGATTTTTATTTACCAAAAATATGTAGCAAAATACAAATTTGCCTAAATTGATAAAGACATTTTTATTTATTACATTTTTTATTGGGTGTGTTTTATAGCAGAAAGTAATTTATTTTTTTTTCAAAATTGTGTCTCTTTTTTTGTTTATAGTGCAAAAAATAAAAAACGCAAAGGTGATCAAATACCACCAAAAGAAAGCTCTATTTGTGGGGAAAAAAGGACATCAATTTTATTTGGGCACAGCGTCACACGACCGCGCAATTGTCAGTTAAAGTAACGCAGTGCCGTATCGCAAAAAATGACCTAGTCAGGAAGGGGGTAAAACCTTCCGGGGCTGACGTGGTTAAACTGTGTCTGACAAACTCATGTCCAAACCTAAAGTGTCAGAAAGGCTGAGGTGTCTGTTAGAGGACAAGTATCGCTTGGCAGCTCCTATGGGGGTAGCGGTACAGTTGTATGGTGTAATGAGTGGAGTTCAGAAGGAGGAACCTTTGAGAAACGAGGGCCATTTCTTAGCAACAGAGAAGCACTTGGCACCACAGGTGGCAAGAAAGGTAGGTTTGTAAACTCTTCTTTTAAAGGTAGACCTTTTTCTTGGAAGCATTAGTACAGTCACTTTACTAGGCAATAGCACGAGGCTCATAATGGTCCCCTGTGGCTCTGGCACCACTGGTCCCTACTTAAGAGCAACATCCTTAAATGTTGACGTCTCCTTTTGGGTCTTGCAAGACTCTGTGGCTTCCCGGCTAAGAGCTTTTGATGTTACGGCACCATAGCAACAAGTCCAATTGTGGACCAAAGTATAGCAATCATGGACAATAGAAGATTCACACATGAACTAATACTTCATTGCCCACTATTCTTTACATTTTTGCCAAAGAATTGTGAAGATCTCTTTTGGGTAGTCTGCAATATTTAGACACAATTATTAATTGACAAGGGATATAAATTCTAGATTGGAGGTTCAGGTATCTGCTAAATATGGCCACATTCCCAAAATACATAGAATAACATAGTTCCCCCCTCTTACCAATGGGACTTTAAAGGCCTAAAAGAGTGACAATGATTTGTATTAAAATTATAAGTTTAATTTTACCAAATTGGTTTACAAAAAGTAGAAAATCCTATATAATTTATCAAAAAATACAATACATAGTAAAAAAAAAGGACACATATTACCACACCATATGTTCACATTACAATTATTCAGTATTAATGAAAAAATTGCATCAACACACTGATGCGTTTCGGAGCAGCTTGACTCCTTCCTCAGGGAGAGTCTGTTGCAATTAATACAGGTGCAGTCTACAAGATGAGAATCATGTTAAATCATTCATCAAACTATATACAGTATCTCACAAAAGTGAGTACATCCCTCACATTTTTGTAAATATTTTATTACATCTTTTCATGTGACAACACTGAAGAAATGACACTTTGCTACAATGTAAAGTAGTGAGTGTACAGCTTGTATAACAGTGTAAATTTGCTGCCCACTCAAAATAACTCAACACACAGCCATTAATGTCTAAACCGCTGGCAACAAAAGTGAGTACACCCCTAAGTGAAAATGTCCAAATTGGGCCCAAAGTGTCAATATTTTGTGTGGCCACCATTATTTTCCAGCACTGCCTTAACCCTCTTGGGCATGGAGTTCACCAGAGCTTCACAGGTTGCCACTGGAGTCCTCTTCCACTCCTCCATGACAACATCACAGAGCTGGTGGATGTTAGAGACCTTGTGCTCCTCCACCTTCCATTTGAGGATGCCCCACAGATGTTCAATAGGGTTTAGGTCTGGAGACATGCTTGGCCAGTCCATCACCTTTACCCTCAGCTTCTTTAGCAAGGCAGTGGTCGTCTTGGAGGTGTGTTTGGGGTCGTTATGTTGGAATACTGCCCTGTGCCCAGTCTCCGAAGGGAGGGGATCATGCTCTGCTTCAGTATGTCACAGTACATGTTGGCATTCATGGTTCCCTCAATGATCTGTAGCTCCCCAGTGCCGGCAGCACTCATGCAGCCCCAGACCATGACACTCCCACCACCATGCTTGACTGTAGGTAAGACACACTTGTCTTTGTACTCCTCACCTGGTTGCCGCCACACACGCTTGTCACCATCTGAACCAAATAAGTTTATCTTGGTCTCATCAGACCACAGGACATGGTTCCAGTAATCCATGTCCTTAGTCTGCTTGTCTTCAGCAAACTGTTTGTGGGCTGAAGACAACCTCTGAATATGACGCTGAGCACGTGCACTCAACTCCTTTGGTCGACCATGGTGAGGCCTGTTCTTAGTGGAACCTGTCCTGTTAAACCGCTGTATGGTCTTGGCCACCGTGCTGCAGCTCAGTTTCAGGGTCTTGGCAATCTTCTTATAGCCTAGGCCATCTTTATGTAGAGCGACAATTCCTTTTTTGAGATCCTCAGAGAGTTCTTTTGCCATGAGGTGCCATGTTGAACTTCGAGTGACCAGTATGAGAGAGTGAGAGTGAGAGCGATAACGCCAAATTTAACACACCTGCTCCCCATTCACACCTGAGACCTTGTAACACTAACTAACACTAACACTGATGCCCTGTACAAACGGTCGGACATTGATCGGACATTCCGACAACAAAATCCATGGATTTTTTATGACGGATGTTGGCTCAAACTTGTCTTGCATACACACGGTCACACAAAGTTGTCGGAAAATCCGATCGTTCTGAACGCGGTGACGTAAAACATGTACGTCGGGACTATAAACGGGGCAGTAGCCAATAGCTTTCGTCTCTTAATTTATCCTAAGCATGCGTGGCACTTTGTGCGTCGGATTTGTGTACACACGATCGGAATTTCCAACAACGGATTTTGTTGTCGGAAAATTTTATAGCCTGCTCTCAAACTTTGTGTGTCGGAAAATCCGGTGGAAAATGTGTGATGGAGCCCACACACAGTCGGAATTTCCGACAACAAGGTCCTATCACACATTTTCCATCGGAAAATCAGACCGCGTGTACAGGGCATAACACTAACACATGATGCCAGGGAGGGAAAATGATTAATTGGGCCCAATTTGGACATTTTCACTTAGGGGTGTACTCACTTTTGTTGCCAGCGGTTTAGACATTAATGGCTGTGTGTTAAGTTATTTTGAGGGGACAGCAAATTTACACTGTTATACAAGCTGTACACTCACTACTTTACATTGTAGCAAAAGTGTCATTTCTTCAGTGTTGTCACATGAAAAGATATAATAAAATATTTACAAAAATGTGAGGGGTGCACTCACTTTTGAAAGATACTGTATGTGGGGGTCATGGATTTAAGGACACTGTGAGTATTGTCTACTAACCTCACTCGTTGCTGTAGAAGCCACCAATGTATATAGTTTGATGAATGTTTTTAACATGATTCTCATCTTGTAGACTGCACCTATAATAATTGCAAAAGACTTTCCCTGAGGAAGGAGTCACACTGCTCCGAAACGCGTTGGATGTGTTAATGCATTTTTTTCACTAATACTGAATAATTGTATTGTGAACATATGGTGTCGTAATATACGCCCTTTTTTACTATGTATTGTCATTTTTGATAAATTATATATGTTTTTCTACTTTTTGTAAACCAATTTGGTAAAATTAAACTTAGAATTTTAATACAAATCCTTGTCACTCTCTTAGGACTTTTAGGTCCCATTGTTAAGAGGGGGAAACTACGTTTTTCTAAATTCTATATATTATCAGTTTCCATGTGGTCAGGGAAAATAGTCCAAGGCAACGGGAGATCTGTTGAACATCTGATCATTGAATTTAGGCTGGGTTCATAGTGTAAGATTCTGATGGGTAGAGTTTGACCCATACATAAGAGGGGCCATCGTATTATTGATGCTACACAAATCTCAGCCATAAGCTTAAACAAAAAAAAAATAGATATGTAAAAAAATATGTTCCGTACCCTTACCTGATGGGGAGATATGTCTCCATGATATTGATGGGTCTGGTTTTCCAGATGCCAAACACGTAAGCGATACATTTGTTCCTTCGTTGACAATCATACTGGGGGAGATGTCATAGATCTTTGGAGAGACTGTGATGCAATAAAAGAAAAAACAAGTTATACATTTATTACATGATGCCATCAAGAAAATAGTAAAGTAGATGTAAATGCGGACTGACATTTAGCATACCAAAGCACTGTGCATCAAAAAACCATTGCCATTTTTTAAAATGAAACATTTCAGTTCCCCTTGTTTCCAACCTTTGTTTCATCTCAGTGCTGCTGATCTCTACTAGCCTTTTAACAGCCACTTCCTTTCTACATTCACTCCAGAGGTAGCTACATGGATTTTTTTACAGAATGGATTTTAAGATGGAGACAGCATCTGCTTAAAGCGGACCTTCAGTTATTTTTTCATCTTTCCAGCTATTAAATCTTCTGCCCTTGTTGTTTTAACTTTGGATAGTAAAACATTTTTTTCTGCCTGTAAATACCTTATACAGCCCACTTCCTGTTTCTTGTCTGGTCATTAGCCTAGGCCAGTGATGGTGAACCTTGGGACCCCAGATGCTTTGGAACTACATTTCCCATGATTCTCAACTACACTGCAGAGTGCATGAGCATCATGGGAAATGTAGTTACAAAACATCTGGGGTGCCAAGGTTCTCCATCACTGGCCTAGGCTTATGACATCATGCACAGCTCTCTCTCTCACTCTCGTGAGAGTTTGCCAGGAAGGGAGGGGGGGTGAGTCATAAGAGGGCCAATGAGAGCTGGAGGTGGGCCCCTGTGTGTCTGTGAAAATCCAGGAAGGGAACAGGCAGCAGCTTCAGCTGCCCACAGTTAAAATGGCTGCAGCCAGACTCAGTGGAGGGAGATTTCTGCAGCATATTTGGCAAGTACAGAATCACAGTATATATAAAATAATATGCAAAGTGGTTGGAGGGAAGCTTCAGAATGGCAAATAGGTTTTTATTACAAATTATGCAAGCAGACTGCAGTTCCTCTTTAAAGCACTTTGTTGCTCAAAAGCTCCTCTGCTAATGAAGACACTTAAAGTAATTGTAAACCCTTTTTTTTTTTAAATTAAAATAAAAAAAGAGGTTTATACTTACCCGCTTTGTGCAAGGGTTTTGCGCAGAGCGGGCACTTACCGCCTCCTCTTCTGTGGGTGTCCTCATAGCAAGCCGCTTGCTATCGGAGCACACGTGCGGGCTTGCTCTTGAGATGGGCTGTGTGTGTCCATAGATACACTCAGTGCGTCTTGACCCTACCTCTGCTTCCTCCTCATATGATTTGACTGACAGCAGCAGGAGCCAATGACTCCCACCATCTCAGCAAAGCCTGTGAGAATGAGGAGACTGGAGAGAAGACATGCAGCCGGGATAGTGCCGGACCAATACAGGACTCAGGTACGTGTTAGGGAGGTGGAAAACTAGTACAGTGGAACCTCGGATTACGAGCATAATCCGTTCCAGGAGTATGCTCGTAATCCAAAGTACTCAAAGCGAGTTTTCCCATTGAAGTCAATGGAAACTAAAATAATTAGTTCCGCATTGACTTCAATGGGATGCAATACCGCATGCGGCCAGAGGCAGGGGGGGGTGCCGGAGAGTCTCGGAAACAGCCGAAAAGGCCAGAGGACACTTCGGCTGACCTCGGCAAACCTCGGAGAGGCTTCCTACCTGAGATTTGCCAAGGTCAGCCGTGCTGTCCTCGGGCCTTTCCGTGCATTTCCCAACGGTGTCGATTGGCTGCGATCGGCGACTTTCGGCTCTGCTCAGCTCTGGCGCCCCCCACCTCAGGCCAAAAGCGGTGCTGCACACTGCTTTGGCCTGAATTGTGCTCGTATTGCAAGACAACACTCGCAAACCGAGTTACGATTTTTAAAAATACAGTGCTCGTATTGCGAAACGCTCGTTAACCGCGTTACTCGCAATCCGAGGTTCCACTGTATTGGAAAGTTTTTTTAACTTATGCAGGGAAGGGACTAGCTTGGACTAGGGTTGCCACTTTTTGGCCACTTTTTCTTCAAGCCAAACCTGAACACTTTAGCGGCGCACAAACATTTGATTTCAAATATATGTTTATGACAATTTAAAACAGTTTATTGAAATGAATTATTTATATTTACTCTGAGTCAAGTGACAGCTGTATATCGATTAGAAAAAAGGTTCTTTTTTAAAAAAATTTTATTAAAATAATTACAGTGCCATCATCCACATACAAGAAGGGACAATGTAAATTAAAGTGGTTCTAAAGCCTCAAGGTTTTTTTACCTTAACGCATTCAATGCATTAAGTTAAAAAACTTTCTGTGCAGCGGGAGCCCCCCCCCCCCCCCCTTATTCTTACCTGAGCCCGATACGATCCACTTTCCTCCTCCTCATTGGGCCAATTGATAGCAGCAAGCAGCAGCCATTGGCTGCCGCTGCTGTCAATTACATTCTGTGGTGAGGGAGAGGGGGGCGGCGGGGCCGAGTCGCCCGGTCTGTGTTAATAGACGCAGACTGGACGGCTCAGGGGCGTGAGCACGCATGGGTGGCCCCCCCCAGGAAAAATGGCTTCCCTGGGGGAAATCGCAGAGGAGGAGTGCCGGCGGTGGACCCCAGAAAAGGAGGATCCGGGCTGCTCTTTGCAAACCATTGCACAGAGCAGGTATAGTGCAACATGTTTGTTATTTTAGTTTAAAAAAATAAATAAAATTAAAATAAAATAATAAATAATGGGAAATTCCCCCAGAGGGTTTTTTTTTTTAGCAGCGAGGTGAATAAATAGTGAGTAAATTCCAAAAAATATTCTTTATTAAATTATGTGTTTTTCCCATGTTATAATAAAATAATAAATAAATAAAAAAAATTTAAAAAATAAATAAAATAAAAATAAAATAATAAATAATGGGAAAATTCCCCCAGAGGGTTTTTTTTTTTTTTTTTAGCAGCGAGGTGAATAAATAGTGAGTAAATTCGAAAAAATATATTCTTTATTAAATTATGTGTTTTTCCCATGTTATAATAAAAAAATAAATACATGAAAAAATGTAAAAAATAAAAAAATAAAAATAAAATTAAATAATAAATAATGGGAAAATTCCCCCAGAGGGTTTTTTTTTTTTTTTTTGCAGCGAGGTGAATAAATAGTGAGTAAATTCGAAAAAATATTCTTTAATTATGTGTTTTCCCATGTTATAATAAAATAATAAATACATAAAAAAATTTAAAAAATAAATAAAATAAAAATAAAATTATAAATAATGGGAAAATTCCCCCAGAGGGTTTTTTTTTAGCAGCGAGGTGAATAAATAGTGAGTAAATTGGAAAAAATATTCTTTATTAAATTATGTGTTTTTCCCATGTTATAATAAAATAATAAATACATAAAAAAAAAATAAAAAAAATAAAAAACTGAAGGTTTAATATCACTTTAAACAGTGTATGTTTAGTATCACTTTTAGTGAAGCCATGTTTTTTTTAATATGTGTGTTATCTCATATGTTTAATTAAATAAAAACCTTTTTGTATTTTGATCATATTTTTTTGTGTACCAACTCTTGTAAGTCTATAAAGTAGGTTTTGTTTTTGATATTCTGTCCTTGGGGGGGGGGGGGGGGGGGCTGTCTATTGAAAACAAGAAACACCTTGAACTTGCTCTTTAATACCATGAATGAAACAATCCCATTTTTTACAGAATTGTTAGAAAATAACCCAACGCCACACTCGCTCGAAACACTGTTCACATTTTCAATCCCTCTATATTTTCTCCGGCTTTGCTTCTGTTTATTTATATTGATAGCGGATTAAGAGCTGCCTTTGTATGGAAGGCAGAGAGAAGGTTTAGTAAAAGAACAAGAGCGCTTATTATAGAAGGAAGTGCCAATAAACACAGATCCCCAAAATGAGGACTTTTGTGGGGGAAAAAAAAAAGAAAAATAATTGTTCGCTACAGATGGAAAGGTTTTTTTTTTTTGTTTTTTTTTGTGACTGCCTACATCATTGCGGCGGATGAAATCATATTGTGTACGGCAAGAATGCGCTCAAATTGTTCTAAAGATCTTGTTTGCATTTAGCTACCTTGAGAAAACTATTGATCTACCTAGAATTACATTTTAGTATGTTCTGGCTTCTATTGCTTCTATTGCTACTTTGTTTTCTATGTTGTTGATTTCTATGATTCATACAGCTCTGTATAGAACCATCAATGCCTTTTACTAAACATTTGTATACACAGCAGTTGAGTGCCGCCTTCTTTAATAATTAACCTTCATAATCAGCGCTGGGACAAGGTCTTCTAGAGCCCAGGGCGAACGTGCCAAACTGCCCTCCCCACCAAAAAAAAAAGATGTATGAGCACCATGTGTCATACATATAAAAAAAAAAAATAGCACTAATCTGCATGCTTTCCCTCTAAGCATAAATTCCCCCTACTCCCAGTAAAAATCTGCTACCCCTGCTGAATTCCTCCAACAGAAATGCCCCCCCCCCCCCCCAAAAAAAATCACCCCTACTAGGAAAAATCCTCTGGCCTTCAAATCCCTCAAATTTCCTTTCCAAGTACACATCCCCCCCGCTCTCCAAATACCCCCTCCCAGCACAAATCTCCCTCCTAGCTCAAATCCCCTCCCCCTCCAGACTGACGTCAGCGGGGGGAATCTCGGCTCCTCCTGCTGCATCTGTCAGACAGGGAGAGGAGAGAGGCGGCACGTCACATGACCGCTGCTGAGACAAGGTCTTCTAGAGCCCAGGGCGAACATGCTCCTCTGGCCTTCAAATCCCTCAAATTTCCTTTCCAAGTACACATCCCCCCACCCGCTCTCCAAAAAACCCCTCCCTACACAAATCTCCTTCCTAGCTCAAATCCCCTCCAGACTGACGTCAGTAGGGGAATCTCGGC
Source organism: Lithobates septentrionalis (assembly GCA_037952835.1). Lineage (NCBI taxonomy): Eukaryota > Metazoa > Chordata > Amphibia > Anura > Ranidae > Lithobates > Lithobates septentrionalis. The sequence continues at coordinate 470,720 of JBBDGP010003086.1, read as the reverse complement.
TCCTCCTGCTGCATCTGTCAGACGGGGGAGAGGAGAGAAGCGGCGCGTCACATGACCGCTGCTGGGACAAGGTCTTCTAGAGCCCAGGGCGAACATGCTCCTCTGGCTTTCAAATCCCTCAAATTTCCTTTCCAAGTACACATCCCCCCCGCTCTCCAAACACCCCCTCCCTGCACAAATCTCCTGCCTAGCTCAAATCCCCTCCCCCTCCAGACTGATCTCAGTAGGGGAATCTCGGCTTCTTCTGCTGCAACTGTCGGGGAGAGGAGAGAGGTGGCGTGTCACGTGACCGCTGATCAGCGCTCACAAATAAGTTATATACAGCTTTTTTTATATATATAACAGACACACAGGGGGACATATCCTTAGAAGACCGAGCAGATTATATAAAGTAAGACATGTGGGTTAACAAACCCTTTAAATAGGGACATGTGTGTTCCAGTGCGTTTTTTTTGGTGCGTTCAGGTTACGTCCCAGTGCGTTTTTGCTGCGTTCCAGTACAGTCCAGTGCAGGAAAAATGCAGCATGTTCTACTTTGTTTTCTGGAAATGGAACGCACTGGAACTGCAAGCACTGGTGTGACCTAAGCCATTAAAAACCATATAACCTACTTTCCATGCGAAAAAAAAACGCACTGGACTGCACAGGAGAGGAGTCGGTACAACTGTGCAAGACTGAAGGCAAGGCATGGGGTCCAACTTTAACAAAATAATGCAAGGTTTATTCTCAGTATAGCGAGCCATAGATCGCCTATCTGACAGTGATGCCCAACGTCCTACCCCTAAATCAGTGTGGGGCAAATACTTTTATATTATAAAATGTACATAAACATACACATGCACATGTATAACCGGCTCTGATTTTTTTTTTTTTATACTTCCCAGTTCATCAGTACAGAAACACTTGTACAGTTAACAACTCCCTGCACAGCCACTCCGAAGAAGCTTTTATTCAGCCATGATTGTCGAGGAATGAAAGATGAATTTCTCCCCGGGAAAACAAAACCCCATCCAGTAATATTCTGCATTACAGAATTTAAAGCACATTGGAGCTTACCATGCAATCAGTCCCCAACTGTGAGATCTGCGGATGTCTACAGAGTACATGATTAGGTCTCTCACTGTTTGATTGAAATGCAGAACTCATAAACTTCCCCCTCAACTGACTGCTATATATGTAAGGGTCTGTTTTCACAACAGTTTTTCTTTTTTTTTTTTTCCCCCCTCTAACGCATCAATCCATTCTTCTTAACTGTTCTCGTTAAAGGTACATTCGAGTCAAGCGTGGAGATTTGGTCTTCAATGCCTCGGAGAACCCAACCCACCAGCACAGTGACTTTGCTTTTTTTCCTGGATGGCCCTGAATCTGAAATTCCAGCCAGTGCGTTCGCCGGTTCTGGCTCCGCCCATGCATGCTGGGGAATTCAGGGAAGCTGTATAGCGCTAAGGTTGAACATTGTTGCTTAGGGTTAATGAATTTGCTTAGATTTAAAAAAAAAAAAAATCTGATTTTTAAATTTATATATACTTTTTTTTAGCATTATTTGTTTAGTTTAGAATACTTTCATATTTTTTTTGTTCATTATATGTTTTTTTTTTCCCTCCTTTTTGTGTAGATTATAATGATGTACTCTCGCTTTGAATTTTTTATTTATTTTCTTCATTTTTTTTTTTTTTTTCAGCAAACCAAAGAAGAGCAATTTTATGGCACAAGAACAGGTCCGGCGACAACTGAAAGGTGCTTCAGTAATTCTAATGCCGCGTACACACGGTCGGACTTTTCGTCTACAAAAGTCCAACGGACGCTGACGGACTAAAGCTGGCTGGTAATCCGATCGTGTGTGGGCTTCTCCGGACTTTCAACGTACTTTTTTAGCCTCAAATCCGACGTACTTTAGATTTGAAACATGCTTCAAATCTTTACTTCGTAACTACGACGGACCCCGAAATCCGCTCGTCTGTGTGCTAGTCCGACGGACAAAAAGCCACGCTAGGGCACCTATTGGCTACTGGCTATGAACTTCCTTATTTTAGTCCGGTGTACGTCATCACGTACGAATCCGTCGGACTTTTGTGTGGTCGTGTGTAGGCAAGTCCGTTCGTTAGAAAGTATGCCGCAAGTCCGCCGCAAGTCCGCCGAAAGTCTGCCGGAAGTCTGTCGGACAGGCTGTCTGACTTTTGTAGACGAAAAGTCCGACCGTGTGTACGCGGCATAAGACCCCTTTTACGCTGGGGCCGCCTGTGAATTAGAGGTAAAGCGCTGCTTGTTGTAGTGGCGCTTTACCGCTGTTTAAAGTGGATGTAAACCCAATGTCATCCTTTCTAAACTACTGCCATGGGGGTTATGTAAGGATATAGATGCCTCCTGCATGTATCTTTACCTGTCAAATGTCTCCCCTCTGTCTGTTATGAGACCCGAAAAACTGCAGATTCTGTGGGCGGGTCTGTTGTCTGGAGCTCGGTGGGTGGAGTCGTGATGTCAGTAGACTCCCCGCCCACCTCTACACTCCCCTTGTCAATATGCATTTTCTCCTGTGTATTTCTTACACTGAACTTCTGCTATGATCTCTAACATCCAGTGAAAAGACAGGAAAGTAACCACATGACTTCAGCATGCCGAATCATGCTGAGGTGTGGAACAGCCAATCCTTGCAGAGCTGCTGAAGAAAGGAGTCGGGGAGGGAATTAAAAAATAATGCCTGTGTCTTAGGCTAGTGCACGAGATATGTAAATCACCTGTCACTCACAGCAAGGGGGAGGATTTGACAAAGTTTTTCTCTGTTTGTCAAGATTTATCTCACTGAACAATAAAAGAGGATTGCTCAGAGATGGATTAACTCTTTGTGGCAGGACTGGGCTCAAATGATAGGAAATCTTATACTCTACATTATGACATAAAATTTTTTTTGGGGGTTTACATCCACTTTAAGTGGTAAGAAGGGGTTAAAAACTCCTGTGTTGCAGCGCTTCTGAATCGATTTTCAGGCGATTCGGAAGCACTGCCTATTCATTGCAATGGGAGGGGCGGTGTATACAGCGCTCCCAAACCACCCCAAAGATGCTGTTTGCAGGAAAGCGCACCGCCCCAGTGTGAAAGCACTCGGGTTTTCACATTCGGGCGCCACGGGAGGCAGTTTTCAGGAGCTAGTTCTAGCCCCAAAACACCTGAAAACTGCCTCAGTGTGAAAGGGGTCTTAGGCCCTGTTTACACTGCAGTGGCGGCCCGTAATGCAGGGCGCATGGCTACCGCCCCCCCCCCCCCCAATCCATCCATCTGGCCCCTAATCTACCTGCAGGGCGCCGGATGCATGGATTCCAATGGGGTTTTTTTTTCTTTTGAAGCACATAACTAGAGCCTGGGGCTCTAATGGACTTCAAAAAAGGGTGGGCTCGGGGAACAGAGCACTGAGTCCACCCAGTTGTGTTACAATAGCAAATTATTATTCACTATTTTCACACTGATTCTCCTCCTGGCCAATCAGGAAGCGGGTCCTGAGACCCGTTGCTCAATAGACCGAAAGGAGAAGCGAGCCCACTGGCCTATGAGGAGGATGCCGTGATGCCGAAAAGGAAGACGAGACTGCCGAGACGCAGGGGAAGCCGCCGCTCGTCGCCCAGGGGTAAGTGCTGCCGAGCCAAAGATGGGGTAAGAGTGCAAGGCTCGTATCCGACCGACCGGGGGGTGACCCAACCGACCCAAGGGGAGTTGGGGTAGCTGTTGTTGCATTGCCTCGCCCCCCAAAAATATACCACCACCTGCCACTGTTACACTGTTGGGGGCAGTAAAAACAGTTAAAGAAAAGCTCCACCCAAGCTCCGTTTGTTTGAACCCTCCCTCCACTGTCACATTTGGCACCTTTTAGGGGGGAGCGGGTACCTGGTTTTGACAGGTACCCGCTCCCACTCCTGAGTAAGATTGCTGCAGCAATCTACGAAGATCTTCGGCCCCTCCTTCTTCCCCCTGCAGCCTTCTGGGACCATTCAAAAAGTGCAGCGTGACTCGTGCCTGCTGGCTTCCCTTAGTGAAGATGCCAGCACCTGCATCTGAAGCATCGGCTCAGGTTCAGACATCTCTGGATCTCTGGACAGGTAAGTGTCCTTACTGTATATTGAAAGTCAGCAGTACAGTATTTTTAGCTGCTGACCGAAATTTTTTTGGGAGAGACTAGAGCTCCTCTTTATGCTGTGTTTTTACTGCTCCTGCAACAGCTCCCCCTTAGTGCCCTTTCACACTAATCAGTTTTTCTTCCGTTTTTTTGCCTTACCAAAAGTGGAAGAAAAATGCATGACCATTAAATCCTATGAAACTCTCAGTCGGTTGTGGGTCAGTTGTGTTTTTAAAAGTCTTGCATGTTGTATTTTTGGTGCCTGTTTGGAGCAGTAAAAGAGATGCACCAAAAATGAATCCCTCCACTGAAATTAATAGAAAATGTGTCAAAATTGCATCAAAAACGCATCAAATATGCACCTGCAGTTGTGTTTTTGGTGTCTTTTTTGCCACGTGTCCTTTTTTCACGGGTACAAAATGCACTGGAAACTCGGCAAAAACACAGGAAAAACCCAATGCTTTTTTGCAATAGAGCAGTGTGAAAGCAGCCTTAAAGTGATTATCATCTCTGATTTTGTATTTATTTATTTTTAATAACAAACTGGTTTATAACAAACTGCTGGAACCAGGATAGCTGCTACAGGTGGAGGTAGCCTCCCCCACCCAGGCAGGTGGATTCTCATCCAGCAAAGAGGGAAGGAAGAACTCTGCTGCTCCAACCCCCAGAATATTTATATGCCTTTCCAACCACCTTCTGGTCACACCTCCCCAGGGATTGGCTGGAGCACAATAAATATTCAGGCTGAGATTTGCCTTGCTCAACCCCATACTTTTTGAATGTTCTTCTTGTGTGTTTGGCAGCCCCATGTCAAAAATGGAAAGTATAATGCCCCGTACACACGGTCGGACTTTGTTCGGACATTCCGACAACAAAATCCTAGGATTTTTTCCGATGGATGTTGGCTCAAACTTGTCTTGCATACACACGGTCACACAAAGTTGTCGGAAAATCCGATCATTCTGAACGCGGTGACGTAAAACACGTACGTCGGGACTATAAACGGGGCAGTGGCCAATAGCTTTCATCTCTTTATTTATTCTGAGCATGCATGGCACTTTGTCCGTCGGATTTGTGTACACACGATCGGAATTTCCGACAACGGATTTTGTTGTTGGAAAATTTTATCTCCTGCTGTCCAACTTTGTGTGTCGGAAAATCCGATGGAAAATGTCCGATGGAGCCCACACACGGTCGGAATTTCCGACAACACGCTCCGATCGGACATTGTCCATCGGAAAATCCGACCGTGTGTACGGGGCATAAGAATGCGCAAAAACATGAGTGCACACTTTCGGGTGTGAACTACTTTTTTTTTGTATTATTATTATTCATTTTTTAAAGCGACAAACTAAAATACAGAGCCATGAATTTTCATATACCCCAATGCATAGTAAATGCTCAAGATACCCTTATGTATTACACGTCAGAAACTTCTGACTACTGACAATAATACATATCAAATAGAAAAGTTATTTACGCACTATGTCTACTTGGCTCTGTGATTTTTCAAAAAAGGAGAAAAAAAATCAATAAAAAACGACCACCTACTCAGAAATATTCTATATAGTACCAATAATAAATGTGTGTCGCTTGTGAGGATACATTGCAGAGCCAACAATTTTTTTTTACAGATTTTTAGGAAAAAAATAGAAAAATAGAAAAACAAAAAGCAAAAATAGAAACCAGAAAGAAAGTAAAAAATAGGAATAAAAAAAGATAAAAAAGAAAAAATAGATACCAGAAAGAAAGTAAAAAATAAGAATAAAAAAAAGAATAAAGAAAGAAAAGAGGACAAAAAAAAATAAAAAATGTTCTGACATTCTATTGCCAGATCCATGTGTTTCAGGTATAGGAAATAATGAGATTACCAATATAATGGTAGTTTCTGTATATTCCTAAATGTGTCACTTCTTTCTACACCCCTACATGGCTAGTATTGCTACCAGTGCTTTCATGACTACCAGCTTATTGCGCTTGTAGATGCCTAATTTAAATGCTATATATGCCCACTCTATCGCTATAACAAAACTCATTAAAATTGCTCATCCAGCGGAATATTATGATTTGACTGAAATGTCCTTTATTGCTCTTATCATATCAAGTTAAATTAAAAAAAAAAAAAAGAGAACATTTCTTTTTAGAAATGGATAAAAACGAATGATATTGTCAGATAATGAAAGGAAATGTTTGTGAAACGGCTTGGGATTTCAAGGGAGGGAGAACAGAATAAAACATACAGGATTCAGTGTGGCGTATTTAGAAAAATGGGAAATTTGTATGGATATAATTTCTCAACCAAAATGCATCACTGATGTCGCATTGGGTCTTCTGTGTGCAGTGTCTAATGCCGCGTACACACGAGCGGACTTTACGGCGGACTTTGCCCGGCGGACTGGATTTCGTCGGACAATTCGATGTGTGTGGGCTCCAGCGGACTTTGTTTTCTCAAAAGTTGGACGGAATTAGATTTGAAACTTGTTTAAAATGTATCCGTTGAAATCGAGTCCGGTCGAAAAGTCCGCTCGTCTGTATGCTAGTTCGACGGACAAAAAGCCACGCTAGGGCAGCTATTGGCTACTGGCTATGAACTTCCTTGTTTTAGTCCGGTCGTACGTCATCACGTACGAATTCGACGGACTTTGGTGGATTGTGTGTAGGCAAGTCCGTTCATTCAGAAAGTCCGTCGGAAAGTACGTCGAAAAATCCGCCGGGCAAAGTCCGCCGTAAAGTCCGCTCGTGTGTACGCGGCATAATACTCCATTGCTTTTATGTTAAAGGGAGATTTTCAGAGCCTAAAGTTACATCCATACCGGCATAGCAAAGAAAAACTTTTAAAATAGTTTTTATAAGTACCTCCCCCAAGGAACCTTAACAACTTCAGTGCAGGAAGGATTTGCCCGCCTTAATGACCAGGCCATTTTTTTTGCGATACGGCACTGCGTCGCTTTTAACTAGCAATTGCATCCTTTTTTTCCCCCCACAAATAGAGCTTTCTTTTGGTGGTATTTGATCACCTCATGGGGATATGATTTCAATTTACAAATACTGTACTGGTGACCCCACAATAGGGATAAAACTTTTTCGCAAAAGAGAGTTTAATAAGACTCGTGGCCACTCATTACAATTAGAAGAAAAGAGGTCTAACCTTAAACTACGTAGAGGGTTCTTTACTGTAAGAGCGGCAAGGATGTGGAATTCCCTTCCACAGGCGGTGGTCTCAGCGGGGAGCATTGATAGCTTCAAGAAACTATTAGATAATCACCTGAATGACCGCAATATACAGGGATATGTAATGTAATACTGACACATAATCACACACATAGGTTGGACTTGATGGACTTGTGTCTTTTTTCAACCTCACCTACTATGTAACTATGTAACCTCTGCAGTTTTTATTTTTTGTGCTATAAACAAACAAACAAAGAGCGACAATTTTGAAAAAAAAATAAAAAATTTTTTTTTACTTTTTGCTATCATACATATCCAAAAAAAATATATAAAAAAAAAACATTTATTCATCAGTTAAGGCCAATATATATTCTTCTACATATTTTTGGTAAAAAAAAAAAACACAATAGGCGCATATTGATTGGTTTGAGCAAAAGTAATTGCGTCTACAAACTATGGGATAGATTTATGGACTTTTAAAAATTTTTTATTGCTTTTACTAGTAATGGCGGCGATCTGTGATTTTTAGAGGGACTGCGACATTGCGGTGGACAAATCTGACCCCAAATGGCACTTTTTGGGGACCAGTGACATTATTACATTGATCAGTGTTATAAATATGCACTGATCAATGTAAAAATGACACTGGCAGGGAAGGTGTTAAGACTAGGGGGCAAACAAGGGGTTAAGTGTGTTCCCTAGGTGTGTTCTAACTGTAGGGGGGATGGGCTGCCAGGGACATGACAGAGATCACTGTTCCCGATGACTGGGAACAGTAGATCTCTGTCATGTCCCCTGTCAGAATGGGGATCCGCTTGTTTACATAGGCAGTTCCCCGTTCTGCCTCTGTACTAGGCGATCACGGACATCGAGTGCACCCGATCCGCGGGCACGTTCCTGCAACCATAACGATTCACGCAGGAGAGCCGACCTGCCACCGTATAAAGATGGCAGCTGGTCGCCAAGTGGTTAAAGTGGTTGTAAAGTCAAAAGGTCTTTTATCTTAATGCATTCTATGCATTAGGATAAAAAGCCTTCTGTGTGCAGCAGCCTCCCCAGCACCCCCCTAATACTTACCTGAGATCTATCTCTATCCAGTGATGACCACGAGTCCCTTGGCAGTTCCTGAACTCTCCCTCCTGATTGGCTGAGACACAGCAGGGGCGCCATTGGCTCCCGCTGCTGTCAATCAAAGTTAGTCAGCCAATAAGGAGAAAAAGTGGGCAGAGCCGGGTCACAGCTCCGTGTCTGAATGGACACAGGGAGCTGTGACTCAGCTCAGGTGCCCCCATAGCAAGCTTCTTGCTGTGGGGGCACTTATCAGGAGGGAGGGGCCAGGAGAGCAGAAGAGGGACCAGAGAAGAGGAGGATCGGGGCTGCTCTGTGCAAAACCAACTGCACAGAGCAGGTAAGTATAACATGTCTATTATTTTTATTTAAAAAAAAAAAAAACAGACTTTACAATTACTTTAAGCAGATGTACTCTATAAAAGGTGGTTGTGCTATGCTTAAAAAAGCCCAAGTTTTTCTTGTTCTTCCCCTTCGTTATACAAGCCCTCTTGACTAGGGTAGCTTAGAGGTCACCTCTATGACTCCTACACTACCCTCTAAAACTCCACCCCCCCTTAACCCCAATAGAACACTCAACACAAGGTGGAGTTAAATGGCTATCAGGCCTTTTATCAAACAAAATAACAATAAATAGCCAATAAATAACATTACAACAAAATATGCCCCCAGCCGCAAAACACCACCTCGTGGACATTAACATTTGCCCACAGACCATACAGGTCTACCAATACCTGGCTCCTATTATTGGACCACACCCAACCAGAGGATACCATACCAACCAATGATTCCCCACTTGAATCCACCAACAGATTCTTAACCCCATCCAAGGGGTCCCAACCGCCTCCATAATACCTACATACCTCCTGCATATATACCCATACCAGAGAGGGAGGGACATTCATCTGATGGTTTCCAGACTCTGACCGTTACTGTCCCACCCCTTCCTGCAGTCTACTCTCCTACGCTCTTCCCTATCATCCCGTCTCCTCAACCAATCACGTAAGTAAAGCTCACACCTCTTCTTTGGACACGTTAACTCTATGGTGTCTGGTTCCCCTTTCACGCTGTCATGCCAGCCCTACGCTTCATTCATTCCTCATGGCTTCGGGCCTTCCATCTTCTTCTGTTGTATCTCCTCTTCCTTCCTTCCTACAGAATATGTCTATCTAATTTGGTACACAAAGGGTGACTCAATCGTTGACTTTTCTCAATTATACTCCCAACCTTCGCCCCCACATTTGGGAAGTAACACCATGAAGAATTGCATTTTCCCTCCTTGGCTATTTGTCTTACTATCCCTACTTCTCTGAACTTTTGTATTATGGTAGCTTCATAATGGCTCCACAACCTACCCCGTGGGTTAATTTGAGCACCTGCAGTATTTTTCTAATGATTTTTTGACGATTCTCAAGAGACTCATCCTATGCTTATCAAATTTCAATATATGCTTAAAGCAGAGCTCCATCCAAAAGGGGAAGTTCCGTTTGACACATTTGGCACTTTTTTGGGGGGAGGGGGGAGCAGGTACCTGATTTTGACAGGGGAAGTTTGGCCCCCTCCTTCCCCCATAGTTAGGGCCGTCTTTAATATTGATTGGACCCTGGACAAAAAGTTTCCTGGGCCCCCCCCCATGCAATTTCACTCTCCACCTGCTCTGAGACATACAATAAATAGCAGCTAGACTTAAAATCAGTTACTGTATCAGACCAGGCAGCAATTGCAATTGGTTGCCAGCAGTTACACCATATCATTACTGCTTACTGACTGGTTGCTAGAGGTTACAGCACACATTACGGCTCACTGATTAGTTGCTAGAGGCTACAGCAAATTATTTCTGCTTGCTAATTGGTTGCTAGAGATTACTGTACAGTAATACTGTTCACTGATTGGTTGCTAGAAGTTACAGCACATCATCTCCTCACTGCAGGGGAGCATGATATACGTATAAATGCCGCCTTTTTTTACATATCAACCGCCGGCCACAGCTATTTACTTAGAAATGCCGCCGCTATTTACATATGAATGCTGGTTATTTACATGTAAACACAGGGTCTGCAGGTGAGTCATCTGTACACAACAATAGGGCAGAGCTGGGCAGCATTAGTACCAGCACTCCACACTGAGATATTGGGACACAGGACAGGACTATAACTTCAAGGGACAAGGGAATTTAAACTGGGATAGTTGGCAAGTATGAGGCAGCTGCTTTGGGCCCCACAACAAAGACAGGGCCCAGGGCAGGTGCCCCTTTTTCCCTGCCTTAAAGATGGCCCTGCCCATAGTCTTCTGGGACACATCACTGGTCCCAGAAGACTATAGGACCATTCACAAGGCGCGGCGCAGCATGGCTCGCGCATGCACAGTAGGAAACCGGCTGTGAAGCTGCTAGGCTTCACTTTCTGTTTCCCTTACTTGAGATGCCGGCGCCTGCACCCCGAAGCTGATTGAAGAATCTGTTCAGGTGGGGACATCGCTGGATCCCTGGACAGGTAAGTGTCTTTATATTACAGTATTTATAGCTGCTGACTTTTAATTTTTTCTGGGGGGGAGCTCGAGCTCCTCTTTAACATATAAAGCAATAGAAAGGACACCAGGTAAGTATGAGTTAAAAGCAACATCAATTTATTACAGATTCATAATATGATGTTGCTTTATACCCATACGTACCTGGTGCCGTTTCTATTGTTTTGTTTGCTCATGAGGGAATCCCAGACCTTGCTGAAGAGCTGCCAGTGACTGTATGTGTCATTTTGCCCATCTGTGAACTGCTCACCCTGCCATCCCATCCTCACTGTCTTCTCTGCCAAAGTATTGACTCTTTTATTATCATGTTCATTTGCATGTTAGTGAAGCGCTGATTCGCCTCCTCTTCAAGTTTGTATTTTGCTCCTCTTTAACAAATTCCCTCAAATATCTACTACTACTTCTATGATTATCAAATGGCCACCTCTCTATTATGTCTACCAAATGTCTATTGTTTTTTTTCTTTTTTGTGTTCTGTAATACTTAAAAATAAAAATACTTAAAATATATAATATAAAAATATAATAATAAAAAAAAAGTAAAGAGTCCCAAAGAGGAATCCATTTGCAATAATATACTTGTGGACCTATACCTAGGGTACCAAGTCACCAAAACATCAAGCTTGGTTGCCCTGATATATTAATAATATTATTTAAAGATCTTTTATTCTGCATTTTCTCAACCTTTTCAACATGGTAGTATTTATCTGCTAGAAGACAATGCCCCTCAGGGGTATTTCACAGTATTCTGGTGGAAGTAGGAAAATTTCAGGCTCAAGTAGCAAACCTGGATAGCCCTATGGAATTGCTTCAGGTTTGATCCTCTATAGACTCCAAGCCATTTCCTTCTCAATTTTCTAATTTCACTTCAATACATTTCTGCATGTCTTATTTTCTAAAGTGCTTTATGCAGGTTAAAATAATTAGATTTTGGTACATGTAAAATCATAAAAAGAAGGTTGTCACTAGTAATAATTGAATCCTTAACCAGGAAAGCTCCAGAGCCATTTTTTTTGCATTTCCGCTACAGGCTTATTAAATCAGGGTTATAATATACATTTGTTTATGTGTTCTCATTATTTAGGCTAGACTCTAGAATGTGGTGCGTGAAACCTGTGATCTGTGCGTGTTTCCCGCACTGTGTTCTAAGCTCACTGTAGTTACAATCTGCAGCAGTTTTCAATGTTAGGGTAACGACACCCCAAATGCAGGTTACAAACGCAGACCATTTGCGTGCACCGGATAGCATGGTATAAATGTACCATGCAATCCAGGTGCAGTTAGATGTGCATGCACTACTTTTAAAAGGCTAAAAATAAAACCTATGTGGCTCACGGCCAAAGTTAAAATGGCTATAAATAATAAAAAAAGAACTTTCAAAAAATATAAAAATGAAGGAACACTATCATCATTTAAATGTTACAAGGAATATAACAGAATATGTAAAAAGGAAATCAAGGACGCAAAAATTCAAAACGAACGACAGATTGCAAAAGATAGTAGGACAACATTCTTCAAATAACTTAATAGTAAAAAGGTCAGGTCTGAGCATGTAGGCCCTTTACAAAATAATCTAGAGTGGGTGACTGGGGACAAAGAGAAGGCAAATGTATTAAATACTTCAGTTCTGTGTATACAAAGGAGCATGGGGGAGCTCATGTCCATAATGGGGGTGGTAGTGACACAGCCCCAAATGATCCACAATGGCTCAAAAGTGATATGGTCCAGAAATATTTAGACAGAATAAAGGTGGTGGATAAAGCACCTGCACCAGATGGCATCCTCCCACGGATCCTAAAAGGCCAATGTGGTGCCCATATTTAAAAAGGGATCAAAGTCTTTACCAAGTAACTATAGACCTGTTAGTTTAACTTCTATAGTCGGGAAGATACTGGAGCGTTTAATAAAAGATCACATAGATGAGTTCTTGCTGGAAAAAAATATTTTAAGCAACAGACAGCATGGATTCATGAAAGACAGAAGTTGTCAAAAAAACCTGATTTCTTTTTATGAGGCGGTAAGTAAAACCTTGGACAGAGGGGTGGCTGTGGACGTGGTATACTTGGATTTTGCAAAAGCGTTTGACACAGTTCCCCACACACGGCTCATGTGTAAGGTAAAGTCTACAGGCCTGGAAAGATCCGTTTGTAAATGGATAGAAAACTGGCTAAAAGACAGAATTCAGAGAGTAGTGGTTAATGATTCTTACTCTGATGGTCTAAGGTTATTAGTAGTGCCCCAAGGTTGAGTGTTGGGACCCTTACTTTTAAATATATCTAGAAATGATATTGGGCCTGGGATTAAAAGTAACATTTCTGTCTTTGCAGATGACACTAAGCTAGGCCCTTTAAGAGCTATGGGCGGAAGTGACGTTTTGACGTCGCTTCCGCCCTGCAATGTCATGGCGACGGGTGGGGGCCATCTTCTCCTCACTTGTCTCCATGCCAAGGAAGGCACAACATCCAACCGCTGCCGACGGCTCCGGTAAGCGGCGGACACCGGAGCGCGGTGGGAGGGGGGCCCTCTCCGGCCGCCGATAAAAGTGATCTTGCAGCCAATCCGCCACAGAGACCACTTTTATCTTGAAGAGGACCACCAGCCAAATAAGAGAATACCGAGGTTATGGCAGCTAGCTGCTGCCATAACAACGATATCCTCCTTCAAAGTAAGGACGTATATCGGCGTGCGTCGGTCCGGAAGTGGTTCAATACAAACTCATTTGCTTAAAGCCAAAAGAGCAGAGTTCCTTCACTAAGAATCAGATAGACTAAGCTCTTCAGGTCACTAGCCTATGTCCCCTTTAGACAAACACAGAACTGACTCTCTAGCACAATAGGGGTGACAGCAACCCAAAAGTCTCTAAGATCTCTAAGCAGTCTGTACTCACAAAATGTCCAGGGACAGCTGGTTGCCTCCTTCCAACTTTCAAGTGAGACCTTTCTCCAGACTAGATCTTCAGATAACAGCCCCTCAGTCAGCTCTCTGTAGCTTCAGTATCACGGCCCTCAGGTCGCCCACCCATGAACAGCAAGCACATGGCAGCACTGCCCTGGAGGGCAGCAAGCCCTCCAGGCTGGATTAATCCTCTCCAGGAAAAGACCCAGAAGCCCAGTCTCTCAGAGTATCTATGCAGTCTCCCAGCAGCCTTCAGGTCTCTGCTCCCTGGGATTGGCCAGGGCTGCATAATAATTCATACTGCCATTAGCCATTAATGCCTAAACCGCTGGCAACAAAAGTGAGTACACCCCTAAGTGAAAATGTCCAAATTGGGCCCAATTAGCCATTTTCCCGACCCCAATGTCATGTGACTCATTAGTGTTACATGGTCGTGTGAATGGGGAGCAGGTGTGTTAAATTTGGTGTTATCAGTCTCACTTTATCGTACTGGTCACTGGAAGTTCAACATGGCACCTCATGGCAAAGAACTCTCGGAGGATCTGAAAAAAAGAATTGTTGCTCTACATAAAGATGGCCTAGGCTATAAGAAGATTGCCAAGACACTGAAGCACGGTGGCCAAGACCATACAGGGGTTTAACAGAACAGGTTCCACTCAGAACAGGCCTCGCCATGGTCGACCAAAGAATTGAGTGCACGTGCTCAGCGTCATATGCAGAAGTTGACTTTGGGAAATAGACATATCGAGTAAAGGCATCGTTTTCTGTTTTCATGTTTGGATTGAGCCCGTTGTTTTGGCTGATGAAGTTTTTTATTCCAATGTAATGGCATGTCAGTGCATTACTTGAATAAAACCTAATTTTAAGGATTTACACTATGTGGCATTTATCTCTTTGCTGATACATTCCACTGGATACTATGATCTGAGACCAGAGGGGTATCGTTTTTCCATGTGACAGTTGGATGATCCCTCCTGCTCTTTGTATGCTAAGGAACAACCATGGATGGAGCATATGAGATTTATGAGCCCCTTTTGACCACCAGTAATAGGTGGTCAACACTCTCTGTTAAGAGTACATCCTAACTTATGGTGGTGGTCTATTCACATGGTGGAGGAGCTGAGTGAATTAGAACTTCTGCACATATTTATACTGTGAAGGCTTTTCATTGGTGCCGTTTTGAAGACACATTTTTTATTTTTAAGCGCAACACATGTTTTTTTATTGTTTTTTATTTTACATATATGCGTGTGCCTGGTGTCAAGAGGTTAATCAGCTGCACTGGTTACAGTCTGCCCAACTAAATTTACCTAACAAAAACACACCTAGCTCCACTGAACATAGTGAGCCAGCACTAAATCGAACTAATCCTAGCACCTATCTAGGAGGGTGCTACATTCAGCAGAATACAATGAATTTGGGGTATCTTAGTCATACAGAGTATGAGCTATAAATACATAAATCATTTATCCCTGCCATGCTGTAAGCACAGGAAATGTGGATTCAGCACAGAACACTTTTCGCACAGATACGCTCCGTAGATCAGTTTGTGGTGTGTCAATAATAACTCTCCGGGAAAATCACAATGAGCACTGTACCTGTCACCACTTTCATCCATCGCCGATCCAAAGTCAAAACAGGGAAAGCCATTCTACCTGACAATTACACAACCAGCATAATTCAGAAAATGCCAACAAAGACCCAAAGTGCAAAATGCAGCAACGCCAAACCATGCGGTGACTGCTTCATCTATCAGATCAAACCACCTTATAGCTCGCAAGACACATGGCAATTTTCTGCCCATTTCAACCACTTTTATCCAGGCTTGAATTGAAAAAAAAAAAAAATGACTGCACGGATCAATGAAATGTACTACGAATAGTGTCTGCCGGTAGCAGATTGCCTTGCTCTGTTCAGTCGTTTCTATAATTTACAAGCTAGTTGAAAATGGTTGAAATTGCCTGAAAACTTTGGTGTGTATTGTCATTGTATAGAATAGAGAAAGAACCAAAAGGAAACTTTGTAAACACTGATATACAGTATATGGCCACCTCTTCTAGAATCACGTTTATACCTTTTATTGTAGATTCATATGATTGGAAGACATGGAGAGGTGGGTCGAAGACATCAGAAAGTGTATAACTATAATATAACTATGTACTATTGGCCATATCTAAACCTCAGATTTAAAGTGATTGTAAACGATCACTTTGTAAAACAACCTATTCAGTTTTAAAATAGAAATAAAAGGCAAAACATTTTTGTATAGATATAAAAAAAACATTATAAATACCTTTTTTCCCTTTTTATAAGTGATCACTATTCCATTTCACATTTCCGTTCTCAGCTGCATAAAATAGATGGGGGGAAGAGAGGCAACAGTACACAAAACTTCCCAGTGAATGACTGTGAGAGGGGGGGGGGTGTCAGGACAAGCCTGATCATTGGAGGAGAGCAGGCTGAGTTCCCATCATAGCTAGAGAACTGACCACGCTGTGTTCTCCTGCTTAGTGTTGTCAGTTTTTTTTAAAAAACAGAGGGACTGGCAGGAAACCAAGGATTTCACACAAAGGAAGCAATACAAAGAGAACAGGATACTTTCTCATACAAGTGTTGGGGTGAAATATGCTTTAAGCTGCTCTAAAAACTATTCCCCAATTTCAGATCAAAAACATCTGGGGCACTTTGCTCCTCAAAGAGAAGAAAAGGGACAAAACCTTTGGAAATATCACCCTTATCAGTCACAGTCAGAAACTGTACATCCCAGCATTCTTGCCCTCAATCAAAACAGACAGTATCTGAGACAATATATCTTGTTTGAAAGAAATTGTCTTCCAGACTAGTATGTACACCATGTACACATTTCTGACAGCTAAATGACACAACATGGTCAATGGTGGATACCTGCCTATTACGCTTATATTGTCAAAGGTATATGGACATCTTTTCATATGACTGCATACAGGGGTTTCCTGTGAAGGGTACAACATACAAAGACATTTTAAACAATTGTGATTTTCCAACTTTGTGGTAACAGTTTTGGGAAGACCCTTGTTTGTTCTAAAATGACTTTTCCCCCATGTAGCCAGTTCCATAAAGACACGGCTTGATGAGTTTGGTGTGGAGGAACGGGAGTGGCCCCCAGAGGGTTCTGACCTCAACCCCACTGAACCTTTGGGATGAATTGGAACACTCGCTGCAAGTCAGGTCTTCTCATCCAACATCGGTGCCTGACCTCAGAAGTGTTCTTTTGGTTGAATGAGTTCAAATTCCCACAAAAATACTCCAATATTTTGTAGAAAGTCTTCCCAGAAGAAGTCTGTTTTAGCTGTAATTGTGTGTGTGTGTGGCGCTGGGGATGAGAGGGTTTGAGCTATGGGTGGGAGCACAACTTCATTTTAACTTCCATTGTGTTGGAACAGGTTATTCCGTAAGCTCATACAAGTGTGATGGTCAGGTGCCCACAGACTTTTGGCTGTAGTGTTCAAGCCAATGGAACCCTATCCCTAAAATTCCATCCAAAGCATATATTGGAATGATGAACAGCAATTTTCAATTCTTGTCACAGATTCTCAGTTGGATTTAGGTCTGGACTTTGGGCCATTCTAACACATGAATATGCTTTGATCTAAATCATTCCATTGTAGTTCTGGCTGTGTGTTTAGGGTCGTTGTCCTGCTGGAATGTGAACTAATGTTAAGTCTTTTGCAGACTCTAACAGGTTTTCTTCTAAGATTGTCCTGTATTTGGCCATCAATCTTCCCATCAACTCTGACCAGCTTCCCTGGTACTTACGTGTAATGGTGAGTGTCCCTTGTGCTGGCGCTGACTGTCCTCATTAAAATCTTTCATCATCTGCTCTTACCCCCACAGCAGTAATCTTTTGATGCTGAGCAAGAGTCAGAAGTGCCACCTATGCCCGCCCTTTTCTTCCCCTCCTCCATTAAAGTGGTTGTAGACCTAGTTACACCACTTTTACCTACAGGTAAGCCTATAATAAGGCTTACCTGTAGGTACTGGAAACATCTCCTAAACCTGCACAGTTTAGGAGATATTTGCCATATATGCTTGCGCCAACGTCATTGGCACATGCGCACTGAAAAAAGGGCGCGGTCGTGCCATTTCTAAAGGGCCCGTGCCATGACCGGCATGCGCGGGAGTGACATCCTGCCACTCCGGCCACTCACAAAGCCAGTCCATGGCCCCAGAAGAAAGAGGGGTGAAAGTGAATGCTGCCACCAGCGGGGACATCGCGGTCTTCGTTTGCAGGTAAGTGCAACATAATGGGCTACTATGCGATGCATAGTAGCTCATTATGCTTTTACTTTGCAGGAAACAAAAGAGGAAGTAAAACCCATCAGGGTTTACTTCCTCTTTAATGGATGATGTACTATAGCTTCTATGAATGAAAAGCAATCTGTGAATGGAGGATGGAAAAATGAATGAGGGTCCTCCTCCTCTATTCACAGGTCACTTTTCATTCATAAAAGCTATAATACAGTTTCAATAAATGGAGGAGTGTAAAGGATTGGCATAGTCATCAACCTTGACGAATGTCCATGGCAGGTTCATCGGCTCTATTAACCTCTTCCACACTGGAAGATTACCACTGCGGGGGGGGGGGGGGGGGGTGGTAAACCAAAGGATGGAAGGGACACTTGTATTGAATGTAAGTATTGTTTTTTTTTTTTGTTTTTTTTTTACCTAAACTTAGGGTTTAAGGGAGTGCAGTTAATGGAAGTCTGTATGGGTGGCTGTGTAGTAGTAGTATAACGGTTGGCATTTTTTAGGCAGGGAAGTGAGTATTCTTTATAGGGAACATTTATTTTTAATATTTCTTTGTTTCTTTTAGCAACACTTTAAAGCTTAATTATTTTTTTCTATCCTTTTATATAACCTTGGCAAAGAGTTAGGAGTTCTATTGGGTTTTAAATGCTGTCTGTCTGCCTATTGAGGAAAATTCCCCTTATTTCCTCTTCTGTCTAACAGACAGCACTTGGACAGGGAGCAGGGGTGGGAATCTCCCGCGTGGAGACACAGACAACAATCAAATCCTGACAAAGGTTCTAAAGCTTCATCACTGTTAGCAATGTTGTTTTGTTATTACTGCCTGCATGGCCTTTGGAGGGATTTCTTCTTCCTATTCTGTCTAAAGTCTGTCAAATAAACCCAAAGGATACATAGCGCAATAGATTGCCTGAACACAGAGTTTCCTAAAAGTTACCAACCATTGTGTCTGGTACTGGTATATTTTTTGTAATGCATTGGCTTAAAATTTCATAACATAAGGAGGTATAAGAGGAACTATTATGAACATTGTTGCAGTCTATAATTTATATGGAATTTTAAAGATAAGGTTCCATGGGCTTCTACACTATATGACTAAGCGTTTGTGGACACCTGACCATCACACTTGTATAGGATGATTAGACATCCTATTCCAAAATCACACATACAGTGAGGGGAAAAAAAGTATTTGATCCCCTGCTGATTTTATACGTTTGCCCACTGACAAAAGAAATGATCGGTCTATAATATTAATGGTAGGTTTATTTTAACAGTGAGAGACAGAATAACAACAAAAATATCTAGAAAAATGCATTTCAAAAAAGTTATAAATTGATTTGCATTTTAATGACTGAAATAAGTATTTGATCCCCTATCAATCAGAAAGATTTCTGGCTCCCAGGTGTTTTCTATACAGGTAACAAGCAGAGATTAGGAGCACTCTCCTAAAGGGAGTGCTCCTAATCTCAGTTTGTTACCTGTATTAAAGACACCAGCCCACAGAAGCAATCAATACATCAGATTCCAATGTCTCCACCATGGTCAAGACCAAAGAGCTGTCCAAGGATGTCAGGGACATGATTGTAGATCTACACTAGGCTGGAATGGGCTACAAGACCATCGCCAAGCAGTTTGGTGAGAGAGTGACAACAGTTGGTGTGATTATTCACAAATGTAAGAAACACAAAATAACTGTCAATCTCCCTTGGTCTGGGGCTCCATGCAAGATCTCACCTTGTGGGGTTTCAATGATCATAAGAACAGCAAGGAATAAGCTCCTGCTCAAGAAAGCACATGTACAGGCTTGTCTGAAGTTTGCGTATGAACATCTGAATGATTCAGAGGAGAACTGGGTGAAAGTGTTGTGGTCAGATGAGACCAAAATTGAGCTCTTTGGCATCAGCTCATCTCGACGTGTTCAGAGGAGGAGGAATGCTGCCTATGACCCCAAGAACACCATCCCCATCGTCAAACTTGGAGTTGGAAACATTATGCTTTGGGGGTGTTTTTCTGCTAAGGGGACAGGACAACTTCACCGCATCAAAGGGACGATGGACAGGGCCATGTATCATCAAATCTTGGGTGAGAACCTCCTACCCTCAGCAGGGCCTAGCCAGTCTCCAGACCTTAATCCCATAGAAAATATGTGGAGGGAGCTGAAGGTTCGTGTTACCAAACGTCAGCCTCGAAACCTTGATAACTTGGAGAGGAGTGGGACAAAATCCCTCCTGGGATGTGTGAAAACCTGGTGGCCTAACTGTAAGAAACGTCTGACCTCTGTGATTGCCAACAAGGGTTTTGCCACCAAGTACTAATGCCGCGTACACATGAGCGGAATTTCCGTCGGAAAAATCTTGGATGGTTTTTCCGTCGGAATTCCACTCAAGCTTGGCTTGCATACACACGGTCACCCAAAAGTTCGCTGAACTTTCGACCGTCAAGAACGTGGTGACGTACAAAACTACGACGAGCCGAGAAAATGAAGTTCAATGCTTCTGAGCATGTGTCGAATTGTTTCCGAGCATGCGTAGGAATTTTGCGCGTCGGAATTGGTACAGACGATCGGAATTTCAGATCGGAACTTTTTCCAACCAAAAAATTGAGAACATGCTCTCAAGCTTTTGCTGGCTGGAATTCCGCCAGCAAAAGTCCGATGGAGCATACACACGGTGGCATTTTCGGACCAAAAGCTCTCATCGGACTTTTGCTGGCGGAATTTCCGCTCATGTGTACGGGGCATTAGTCACGTTTTGCAAAGTGGTCAAATACTTATTTCGCTCATTAAAATGCAAATCAATGTATAACTCTTTTGAAATGCGTTTTTCTGGATTTTTTTTGTTGTTATTCTGTCTCTCACTGTTAAAATAAACCTACCATTAAAATTATATGTGCCCATGTATTGGGGTTATGGTGTTTTAGCTGCAGGATTTCCTTCACGGTGTTTCATTTTCATTATTATTATCACTTTTGTTTAGCACCTAGCGCAATTTCTTTTTTATTTTTGTTCTTTTGACCATTACAATTATAGACTGACCATTTCCTTGTCAGTGGGCAAATGTACAAAATCAGCAGGAAATCAAATACTTTTTTTCCTCACTGTACACCCTTACAGCTATAATGGCCTCCAATGTTCTGGTTTTAGAGAGTGTGGAGGGTGCCTGGGGGAATTTCTATTTATTCACCCAGAAGAGCATTTTTTGAGGTCAAGTACTGATGTTGGACGAGAAGACTTATAAAGTTCAAGTAGAAGCTGCACTCACCACAGTACTCAACCTTGTAATAATGGGTGCTCAAATTGAATGCCATGAGCTATCAGGAACATCATTGTATTCTATAAATTATATGGAATTTTAGAGATAGGGTTCCATGGGCTTCTACACTATCTGGAAAATGCAGTTCAGTTTTTGGCACCAGTTCTCAAAAAGGATATCGGGGAACTGCAGAAAGTGCAGAGAAGGGCAACCAAACTGATAAGAAGCATGGAGGAGCTCAGCTATGAGGAAAGATTAGAGGAACTGAATTTATTCACTCTTGAGAAGAGGAGAATAAGGGGGGATATGATCAACATGTTCAAATATATAAGGGGTCCATATAGTGAACTTGGTGTTGAGTTATTCTCTTTACGGTCAACCCAGAGGATACAGGGGCACTCTTTACGTCTAGAGGAAAAGAGATTTAATCTCCAAATACGCAAAGGTTTCTTCACAGTAAGAGCTGTGAAAATGTGGAATAGACTCCCTCCAGAGGTGGTTCTGGCCAGCTCAGTAGATTGCTTTAAGAAAGGCCTGGATACTTTCCTAAATGTACATAATATAACTGGGTACTAATATTTATAGGTAAAGTTGATCCAGGGAAAATCCGAATGCCTCTTGGGGGATCAGGAAGGAATTTTTTCCCCTGCTGTAGCAAATTGGAGCATGCTCTGCTGGATTTTTTTGCCTTCCTCTGGATCAACTTAGGGTATACAATTGGGTATATTTGATTGTACGATATTTTTTATTTTATTTATTTATTGTTTTTAAGGTTGAACTGGATGGACTTGTGTCTTTTTTCAACCTGACTAACTATGTAACTATGTAACTATATGGCAAAGCATTTGTGGGCATCTGACCGTCACACCTGTATGGGCTGGCTGGACATCCTGTTGCAAAACCATAGCCATTAATATGGAGTTGCCCCCCACACACATATACTCTTATATCGCCCTCTGTTTTTCTGGTTTTGGAGACTGTGAAGGTTGTCTGTGGGATTTTGTGCACAAAGTTAATGTCATGGATGGTGCCATGCCAGAACCAAATGCAAAGATAAGAAAGTCTCCAGTTCTCCAAATAGATGCATTCCATAGGTTTATTGTGAAGTAGGGCAATATGAGACACAAAAAGGATAGGGAAAAGCAGGAGATTAAGTTGTAGGTGACAATGAAAAAGAAAAAAAGAGAAAAGGGCGCACCAGCCATGTGCATTATCTTTTGTAAAACATTTATTTAAGTAAAATGATAAAGGAAATTACTCACAAGCAGTAGAAAATCATGTGCCATAAACCAACAAGTGGTTAAAATGATGATGAACAAAGCCTTCCCAAGGTCTTACAGAGGAATATAACACTGCTCGCTTACGCGTTTCGAAGGGCTCGTCCCTTCTTCTTCAGAGCGACTGCTGAGCTCTGAAGAAGAAGGGACGAGCCCTTCGAAACGCGTAAGCGAGCAGTGTTATATTCCTCCGTAAGACCTTGGGAAGGCTTTGTTCATCATCATTTTAACCACTTGTTGCAAGTTGATGTCCAAGGTTTATGGCACATGATTTTCTACTGCTTGTGAGTAATTTCCTTTATCATTTTACTTAAATAAATGTTTTACAAAAGATAATGCACATGGCTGGTGCGCCCTTTTCTCTTTTTTTCTTTGTCTGCTAGGATTCCCCATCCTTGAGGGCAGCAAGGCCTGTGTATCCCTTTTACCTATTGGGCCGACCACTTGTGCGCAGGAGTCATTTTTTGTTTTTGTATCGGTTGACAATGAAAAAGTGCTGCGATAGAAAGGAGATTTCTTATGCCTTAATCAACGCTGTATTTACAATAAACATATGAAACACGTCTATTTGGAGTGTTGGGGATGAGAAGACCTGGCTTGCAGTCAGCATTCCTTTTTCTCCCAAAGATGTTCAGTAGTGTTGAAATCAGGGTGCAGGCTACCTAAGATCCAGGGCAAGTTTTCTGAAGAAATGGAGAATTATAGATGTTTTACTAGATACTATTTTTAGGGTAAACGCTTTTATGGGATGAAGTTTGATGGATGAGTTTAGTTTCTGCTTTAATTACAATCTTTTGACACATAACTTTCACTCGTTGTGTGGTCGAGTAAAAGAAGGTAAGGCGCTGACCAATTTAAATTAACTATGGAAACTGAATAATGTAGATATGTCAGCAATTAAAGGAATAAGTTGGCAGCAGTTTCACCTAACCTTGCTAAAAGACCTTTGAAATGATATTTTTACCCCAAATTAATTGGTATGGAAGATTGAATATTATAAGGATAGAAATAAAAAATTATATATTTTAACAACCTCTAAAATTACCAATACAATTTTAAACAATTAAGAATGACAAATGATCCAAGTCCTCCAACTTATGAGGATCCTATGAAGAAAAGAAAAAAATGTGGGAGCCAGTTTTATATATATATATGGCTCTCTATTATTTCTTTTTTTAGCACTGGATTTACCATTAAGTAATCTCTGGGTTTCATTAGAGACCTCTAGAAGCCTTATTCATCTGCACTCATCACCTTGTAGACAGGTGAAGTAGGGGAAGGAAGATGTGGGTAACTTAGTTTTTCTACAACTTTCTTTGTTCACCAAGAGTACAGCTGTCTGATTGGACACTGTGGCCCCGTGTGACTTACGTGGCCATCTTGGGTGAGGGTAGGGCTGATTTAGGCCCCTGACTCCCTGACATGGTGTGCAGTTTGTGAGTGGTTAGTGTAGGAATAGGTTCCCCCTCTGTTAGGGAGAGTGTTCAGAGGTAGGGAAAGATTCCAGAGGAGTAGGGACAGTGCAAAGACTACATCCTACCTCGGGTTCAGGAAACCTCCCATTTAGGTGAGAACCGGCCAGGCCGCATTCCCACTCCTTGTTGCAGAAGCTGTCGGCATCACTTCAAGCTAACGCTCTGCTGTCGTAGTTTGTAAGTGGTCCTGGGTGGCAGTGCCTACCGGCTGGGCCTAGTTGTGCTTTGTTGGGACTTTATATTAATAGACTGCTCTCATTAAACTGGCCTCTGTTTGATCACTGCTCGCCAACACACTAAGGTGCACCCTGTACACAACCTTCATACCTGATCGCTCATTTTGACATAGACAAGGTCTGTCAAATGACTGAGCACTAACCCACCTCTTCTTGCTCCCGATGTCTTCCTATTGGTCAGTAAAAACATCCATCATATTTGGTGGACAATAAGGTAAAGAAGAAGGCAGGCGCAAAGAGCAATTATGCAAGCCCCTATCCAAATTTGCATAATAGATTTCTCTTAGGAAATAATCTATGGATGTATACTAGCAGTTGGTGCCAGCTATAACCACCAGGGAATACTTTACCAGGTGAGCAGAACCCGAAGAACACCAAGCCAGGTTCATAAGAACATAATGAATTAACTTTATATTTATTTGAAGTGTAGTTATTTTTTCTTTTGGTGTCTGCATACTGTTATGGTGATTTAATTTCAGTTCCTGTCCTGGGAACACAGCAGGAAGTGAGCAGACATGTCTTGAAATGAAGGTAAATCTCCTCTTAGGCCATTGACAATGTATTGCTTTCCTATTAGAAGATTGCATCTCTCTTCCTGTGCTGGTGTCAACCATAATATCCTGGGTTTCCCATCACTTTATATCTCAGTGACAGTTGTCACCAGGACACATAGAGAGGTTTAATCTCCCAGTGGGAACACAAAGAGCAATGAAAATATGACAGGGTGCCATAGTCAGGGGTCAGACTCGGAGACCAGTAGCTATAGCAGTAGAGAGGCTCTCACTGATCAGCAGGATAGGTATACTATCAGGTCACCCTGGTGGATGATGCGGGTTCACCCGAGGTGCGAGGTCTAAACATTAATTGGTATTTACCAGGGCTCCTGATGGTGGAAATGGGTTTTGCTAGTACCAGGTAAAAGTCCTTAGGATCGCTCCACCAGGAGTTGAGAAAGCCGGGGGTTCAGTATTAGATAAAGCAGGTAGGGATCAAGCAGAAGCATAGTCAGTAAACAAGCCAAAGTTTGGTAACAAGTGGTTGCAGGTTGGGGTCAAGAAAAAGCATAGTCGAGGAACAAGCCAAAGGTCGGTAAAAAGTCGTTGCAGATTGGTGTCAAGAAGAAACGTAGTCAAGGAACAAGCCAAAGGCCGATAACAAGTGTTTGCAGGTTGGGATCAAGTGGAAGCATAGTCGAGGAACAGGCCAAAGGACGGTAAAAAGTCGTTGCAGATTGGTGTCAAGAAGAAACGTAGTCAAGGAACAAGCCAAAGGCCGATAACAAGTGTTTGCAGGTTGGGATCAAGTGGAAGCATAGTCGAGGAACAGGCTAAAGGACGGTAAAGAGCAGTATCAAAAATATGGATGGCAGCAGGCGCGACAAGAGTGATATATTGGCTGGAAAAAGCACAATTATTTGGCAAATAGAACGTGCAAAGGCATGGCTAAAATATGAAACTTCATGGGAGGAGCAAGGGGTTAAAGGTTCAAGAAGAAAAAGACACAAGACAAGATTGTCTAGGAAGTCAGGCAGTAAGCCATCCAGTAACAGGTGGCTCAGCAAGAAGAGACAATGCCAGACAGAGCAGAGGTTGCGGGTTTAGATCCAGGTCCTGACACAGGAGTTCTACTTATTCCCCATTCCCCACAACAACCAAAGTTTTAGCTATAGATCTATTGTAACACTTTGGTGTTGATTGATGAAAAATAAGCAAAGAATACTTTATGGAATAGAAGGAAAAAAGTAAAAAATTAGCTTTCACATGATTCGACGATGGGAGTCAGCAGAGCTTCATCTTTTTTCTGGGAAGATTCTCTTCCAAAGTAAACAGTCTATTTGCCTTTAGTAAAAACAACCCAATCTCCAGTATTGTTTTTTTTTCCACTTGATAAAAAAAGTTTTGTAGCCTCTGTTCTCATTAACACGATTTATGAACACAAGGTGTATGCTAAATATAACATTTTGGTAAATTATACAATCTGTTCTTTTTTAACCTTGTTCTAACACATATGCACACAGGTACTTTGTATTTTTTTTTTAATTAACTCAGCCAAATGACGGGACCTAATGTTTTCTGCTCCAGGCCATTCCTCCTATAACCCCAACCCTTGGCTTGGTACACTTTCAAACACTCCATTACAAGTAGCTCCAGACTTTCAGAAGAACAAAAGACATATTGCAAGGTAGCTTGGATGATGAAAGCCAGCAAATGTTGCAGCAGACATGGAAGTGCCTGGGGCATTTATCTTAGAAACAAGTTATCACATTCAAGATGTCAAAATTGACTAAATCTACACAAGCTAGAGAGTGTATTATTTATAAGATGAAAAGCACAACCGGGGCTGTTGACATTATTTCAAGATCAGTCCTATCTAGATTAGAAAATAACATGTCCATGGAGGAAAGGTAATGAGATGAAAGACTTGTGATTACACATGAAAAATTAGCAAGTACATCTGAAATCACACTATGCTTCCTCTGCCATAGAACTTTCAGTACTTTCAGTACTGTGCCAGTTTTGGTTTTACGTACAAGTTTCACGATATCTAATATATCACACCAGGACTAATTTCTAAAAAGACAAAGAGGGGGTGGGGTGTCAGCCTTACCAACAATATAACAATCAGAACTCCAGGTATATTTAGGAGCTACTGGGCCTCGATCAAAAATCTCAACGTCGGTCCACCTGACTTGTCACAAATAAATAGTACAAAGTACCATGTAGATCATAAGCCAAGTTTACACAGCTGTCCATTAGTCTGTCAATCTTCTGTGACTCATTCCAGA
This sequence comes from Lithobates septentrionalis, assembly GCA_037952835.1. Classification (NCBI taxonomy): domain Eukaryota; kingdom Metazoa; phylum Chordata; class Amphibia; order Anura; family Ranidae; genus Lithobates; species Lithobates septentrionalis. Next base: position 443,645 of record JBBDGP010003086.1, on the reverse strand, counting down.
AAAAATGGAAAAATCAAAAGAGAAATGCTCTGCAGAGCAAAGCATATCTTTATGTCAAGGCTTCTCAACCAGGGTTCCATTAATCTCTAGGGCTCTTTCAGGGGTTGCTAGGGGTTCTTTGAGTAGAAACAGATTGATTCCTCACCCACAATGACCACCAAAGAAAAGGGGAAACTTCCACATTTACATTCAATGTAAAGGGTCACTTCTACACTGATCACCAATGTAAACTGGCTTTTCTCCAATGATCAACAATTCTAGGGGGCATTTTTCCATTGACCACCAATGTGAAGGGACATTTTTTCATTGACCACCACTGTGAGGGGCATTTTCCATTGACCACCAATATGAAGGAACATTTTCCATTGACCACCAATGTGAGTGGACATTTTTCCATTGACCATCAATGAGAGGGGGCATTTTCCACCATTAGCGCCTTGAGGCGATTCAGTTCGCATTGCAGCGCTTTACAAATCATTCATTCATTCATTCCATTGACCATCAATGAGAGGGGGCATTTTTTTCACTGGCCACCAATGTGAGGGGGCATTTTTTTTGTTGGCCACCAATGTGAGGGTGAATTTTTCCACTGACCACCAATGTAAAGGCACATTTTCCACTGACCACCAATGTGAAGAGAGATTTTCCCATTGACCACCAATATAAGGGCACCCCACCCTTACCCCCATAACAACCAAAGTAAAGGGGAATTTTCCCACTGACATTCAATGTAAAGGGTCACTTCTATACTGATCACCAATGTAAACTGGCTTTACTCTAATGATCACCAATGCTAGGGGGCATTTTTCCATTGACAACCAATGCGAATGGACATTTTTCCATTGACCACCACTGTGAGGGGCATTTTCCATTGACCATCAATGAGAGGGGGCATTTTCTATTGACCATCAATGAGAGGGGGCATTTTTTTCACTGGCCACCAATGTGAGGGGGCATTTTTTTGTTAGCCACCAATGTGAGGGTGAATTTTTCCACTGACCACCAATGCAAAGGCACATTTTCCATTGACCAGCAATGTGAAGAGACATTTTTCCATTGACCACCAATATAAGGGCACCCCACCCTTACCCCCATAACAACCAAAGTAAAGGAGAAATTTCCCACTGACATTCAATGTAAAGGGTCACTTCTACACTGATCAACAATGTAAACTGGCTTTTCTCCAATGATCACCAATGCTAGGCGGCATTTTCCATTGACCACCAATGTGAAGGAACATTTTTCCATTGACCACCAATGTTAGGGTAGATTTTTCCATTGACCACCAGTGTGAGGGGGCTCTTTTCCATTGACCACCAAAGTGAAGGGACATGTTTCTAATGACCACCAATGTTAGTGGACATTTTTTCATAGACCACCAATGAGAGGGGCATTTTTTTCATTGGCCACCAATGTGAGGGGGCATTTGTTTCGTTGACCACCAATGGGAGGGGTCTTTTTTCCAGTAACCACCAATGTAAATGCACATTGTTTCATTTACCACCAATGTAAATGACATTTTTCCATTGACCACCAATGTAAATGCACATTTTTCCATTGACCACTAATGTAAATGCAAATTTTTCCATTGACCACCAATGCAAGCAGACACTTTTTCACTGACAACTAGGGTATAAGCACAAATACAATGTTTTTATTCGATTTGTATTGCTGTATGGAGCATACGAGCATTGTAAAATAACCTACTCTGGGTGCCATATACTCTAGTTATGCCATTTTCTTTATACTTCTATTTAAAATGTTCTTCAAGTTACTGATCATGCAAATATCCTGCAACCTTAAAATATATTAATTTTTTCATATGGGGAGACCTTAAAACTTTTCCAAGGGTTCATCTGGGGTAAACATATTGAGAAAGAGCATTCCAGTGCTGCCATTTTTTTCTCACAGTCATGCTATGCAAGCATTTCCAGAAAGCTAATATAAAACCAGATCCACATGTTTATACAACCTGCATTACAAAAAGAACAGAACATAACAAGTGAAAGGAAACCTTCTAATGAGGACACTACTGTGACACCTCTCTACAAAGGGATTTCCCCTCACTTTAGAGAACTTCTTTCTTACCCCCTGTTGTGTCTCTGGGACAGGAAGTGAAGGTAAATCTCCCCAATGAGACACAGGCAGTAAAAAAAAAAAAAGTTTGGCTACAGATACTCTTTAGAGTTGGTGCCAGAAAGGTGTAGTCCAGTAACCAGGCTAACATTTAGGTTGGTGGCAGAAAGAAAGATCCATAGAACGGCTGGGGTCAGAGCATCAGACATTATAGGAGCCTTTCTCAATGTTTTCAAATCAACAGCCAGTAGCATTGGGAAGCCAGAGCTTATCTCTAAATTATTTTGCTTTCAAATAAGATTAGCAGAATGATAAATTGACACATCATAAAAAGGGGCTGTCCAAAGAATAAGAAAAGAAAGACAAAAAAGGGGTATAAGAGAGAAAGCTATATCTACAGTTCTAAACAGGATCAGAGAATTCTAAGCCCAACAGACACATTTGTTAAGGATGGATAATTCCCCACCTCTTCATATATTGTGATTGGTGGGGAGCACGTTCTGTAGGATGTACACCTGCAACCAAAGTTATAATCGCCAGATAATTAAACACATTGTTACAGATCCTTATTGCAGGTTTGACAAAACGCAGGTAATCAATCCAAAATGTGTTCCGGTGTGTAATTATTTTGGTATCTCCTGTTTTTTAACCTATCATCATGTAGAGGTAATTACAGCCTGTATGAGCAAAATAAGCATTTCATTTTAAACAAAATGCCATTACAGTTTGTGTGCTATAAAATTTATTTTTGCTGTATTTATATTGATATATAATATATTCTGCTAAAATTTATATATATAAAAAAATCTATCTATATTGTATATACTATATACAGTATATATTTTTTTTCTTTACTAGTTATATACTAATATATAATTTTATCTAACAAAAAATGTGATATGTTTATATTATTTTTTATGTATTTTAATTTGTTTTATATTTTTAAATATATATGTTTTTAGTTATGCATTTGTTTATTTTACCAGCTATATACAATCATTATCTGACAACAAAGAAACATAGAAAAGTGATGGCAGAAAAGAGACCGAGTAGTCCATCGAGTCTATGCATTTTTTAGTTTTTTTGAGAATATATCTATATTTGTCCCAAGCATGTTTGAAGCCATTCACTGTTGACTGTCTCACTATCTCTGCTGGAAGTTTATTCCAAGCATCAACTACCCTTTCAGCCTTTCAGTCAAAATAATACTTTCTAAAATTAGTTTTGAACTTTCCTTCAGTTAGTTTGAGGTCATGTCCCCGTGTTCTTGATTTTGGTTTCAAACATGTTTACTATGTTTTTATTATTTTATTTATTTATGTATTTATTTATTTTACTAGCTATATACAATATTTATCCAACAAATAAAAATGCATTATATGACAAAGAATTCCGCCACAAGTGTAGGTTGAGACAACAGAGCAGTTGTTGCCTGCCTTGAGACACTTTGGGTTTGATTTACTATTAGATTTTATTTATTTATTTATGTGTTTATTTTACTAGCTATATACAATCTTTAACAAAAATGTGATATGATTATTTATTATATATATATATATATATATATATATATATATATATATATATATATGCGTATACATGAGTTTATACATGTAAGCGCGTAATGTGCATGTTCAGGTGGCGATTTTTGGATTCTGTGTTACAGATCTGAATGTTTACGCACCTGTGTGAATGGCTCCATTGAAAACAATGCAACCGTGTTCAGAACTGTAATTAAAACCACTTGCTGACCAGGCCTTTTTCTGACATTTGTTGCTTACAAGTTAAAATCAGTATGTTTTGCTAGACGATTATGCCCCGTACACACGGTCGGACTTTCTATCCTACTTGGTCCGGCACACTTTCTGACGGACTTTGTCCGCCAGGTGCGCCGGACTTTAAAACGGACGGACTTGCCCACACACGACCGGACTTTGCGGCGGGCTAAGTCCGCCCGTCTTTCCAAAACCTGTGTAGTGTTTTATTTTCACTTTTTCCCTGGGTGAATGGGTAGGGGTACCATGTACCCCATACTCATTCACATAGGGTGGGGGGGCCGGGATCTGGGGGCCCTCTTATTATAGGGGGCTTCCGGATTCCGATAAGCCCCCCGCCCGCAGACCCCGACAACCAACGGCCAGGGTTGTCGGGAAGAGGCCCTTGTCCTCATCAACATAGGGACAAGGTGCTTTGGGGTGGGGGGGCCCCGCAGGGCGCCCCCCTCCCCCAAAGCATCCACCCCCCATGTTGAGGGCATGCGGCCTGGTACGGTTCAGGAGGGGGGGGGCGCTCGCTCGTCCCCACCCCCTTTCCTGACCGGCCAGGCTGCGTGCTCGGATCGGGGTCTGGTATGGATTTTAGGGGGGACCCCACGCCGTTTTTTCGGCGTAGGGGGGTTCCCTATATAATCCATACCAGACCTAAGGACCTGGTATGCTCCGCGCTCGCCGCAATAGGAAAATTTGTTTTTCCTATTGCAGCGAGTGCGACATGCTATACCCTGCCCTCGCGTCGTATCTGGTCCGCCGGACCAGCATACACACGAGCAGGCTTTCCGTTGGACCAGCACACAGACGAGCGGACTTTCCGCCCGAAACTGAGTCCGACAGAAAGATTTAAAACTTGTTTCAAATATAGGTCCGGCGGGCTTTTGGGAAAAAGTCCGCCGGAGCCCACACACGGGCGGATTGTCCGGCAGACTCTGGTCCGCTGGACCAAGTATGCTGGAGAGTCCGACCGTGTGTACGGGGCACTACTTATAACTTCCAAATATATATATATATATATATATATATATATATATATATATATATATATATATATAATTTTTATTTTTTTCAGCAGAGACCCTAGAGAATAAAATGGCGATCGTTGAAATTTTTTATGTCACTTGTTTTTGTACATCGGTTTTTCAAACACGATTTTTTTGGGGAAAAAATACACTTTCGTCAATAAAAAAAAAAAAAACACATAATATGTACCCCAATTTTTTTGTATAAAATGAAAAATGATATTACGCAATATATACCTAACATGTCATGCTTTAAAAATATGCGTGGAATGGCGCCAAATTACAGTACTTAAAAATCTTGCTTTAATCATTTCTACAGTTTACCAGTTTAGAGTTACAGAGGAGGTCTAGTGCTATAATTATTGCTCTCTCTCAGATATTCACGGCAATACCTCACATGTGTGGTGCAAACACTGTTTACATATGTGGGCGTGACCTACGTATGCGTTCACTACTGCATGCAGGGAACGGGGGCATTTAGAAAAAAAATAATTTTAGTTTCTTTTTTACACTGCTCCTTAAAAAAAAAAATGATCACTTTTATTGCTATCACAAGGAATGTAAACATCAATAGCAATGATCTGTGAGCAGCCATATCTTGGTACCTTGTGATTAATGATATGGGTAGATATACAGTGTAGATATAAATATACCAGAGGCGTAGCTAAAACCTTCAGGGCCCTGGTGCAAGAAACCATGAAGGGCCCTCCTGGCCTCCGTCCAGGGCCCTTCCCACTGATATCAGGGCCCGTTACTCCCATCGTGGGACACTTTATTAAGGTCCTGCAACAGGCCTTCTTCCTGAAGTCTTAGGGTCCCCCCACGGTGGCACAGCAGAGACCAGTCACACAGAGACCAGTCACACATTTTATTTTTTTATTATTTTTTGCATATTTTTTATGGCCCCCATTGGTGAAATTTCAGGGGTCTAGACAGTCTATAATAAATAAATAAATATAATCAATAGTTTATTGAGAAAATTGAGAAAATAGTTTGTTGAGAAAACCATGAATGCCAACATATACTGTGACATACTGAAGCAGAGCATGATCCCCTCCCTTCAGAGACTGGGCCGCAGGGCAGTATTCCAACATGATAACGACCCCAAACACACCTCCAAAACAACCACTGCCTTGCTAAAGAAGCTGAGGGTAAAGGTGATGGACTGGCCAAGCATGTCTCCAGACCTAAACCCTATTGAGCATCTGTGGGGCATCCTCAAACGGAAGGTGGAGAAACACAAGGTCTCTAACATCCACCAACTCCGTGATGTCATCATAGAGGAGTGGAAGAGGACTCCAATGGCAACCTGTGAAGCTCTGGTGAACTCCATGCCCAAGAGGGTCAATATTGGAAAATAATGGTGGCTACACAAAATATTGACACTTTGGGCCCAATTTGGACATTTTCACTTAGGGGTGTACTCACTTTTGTTGCCAGCGGCTTAGACATTAATGGTTGTGTATTGACTTATTTTGAGGGGACAGCAAATTTACACTGTTATACAAGCTGTACACTCACTACTTTACATTGTAGAAAAGTGTCATTTCTTCAGTGTTGTCACATGAAAAGATATCATAAAATATTTACAAAAATGTGAGGGGTGTACTCACTTTTGGGACAGGAAAGTCCCCATGCGTCAGAGCAGGGCGGGTCACCGGGTGGCCCCGCCCTCCGTTATATAAGAAATGTCAGAAGAACAGAAGCGTCACACGGCGGAAGACTCCCACTAAGGCGGATTGTGCGGAGGGAGCGGAGAAGATGCCTGGAGGAAGATGCGGGACGAGGAGAGCGGAGGAAGAAGAAGATGGAGAAGAAGATGAAGAAGAAGATGGAGGAAGAAGAAGAACACCGAAGGAAGACCAGAAGAAAGAAGATGAAAGAAGAAGAAATTAATAAGGGACTTGTCAAAAACTGTCTCTTGTGTTTTTTAACCTTTTTGATATTTTTTTTTTTAAATGGTAGGGATACATTTGTACCCCATTACCAATTCACACGGGGGGGGGATCTGGGGGTCCCCTTGTGAAAAGGGGGCTTCCAGATTCCGATAAGCCCCCGGCCCGCAGACCCCCACAACCACCGGCCAAGGGTTGTGGGGATGAGGCCCTTCTCCCCATCAACTCGGGGACAAGGTGCTTTGGGGGGCTACCTCAAAGCACCCTCCCAATGTTGAGGGCATGTGGCCTGGTACGGTTCAGGAGGGGGGCGCTCTCTCGTCCCCCCCTCTTTTCCTGCGGCCTGCCAGGTTGTGTGCTCGGATAAGGGTCTGGTATGCATTTTTGGGGGGACCCCACACCATTTTGTTTTATTTTGGCGCGGGGTTCCCATTAATATCCATACCAGACCTGAAGGGCCTGGTATGGAATTTAGGGGGACCCCACGCAATTTTTTTTTAAATTTTGGCGCAGGGTTCCCCTTAATATCCATACCAGACTTGAAGGGCCTGGTATGGAATTTAGGGGGACCCCCACACATTTTTTTTTATTTTAGTTCGGGGTTCCCCTGTGGGGAATTCCCATGCCATTTTTATCAATGAACTTTTATGTGTATTGTCGGACCGACAATTCTATAATAGCCGCGAGTAGTTTTGAATGACTTTTTTTCCTTTGAAATGTCATTTTGCTCTCGGACTGTTCTAAACACGGGAAACACGCGCCCCTTTACATGCATACTATAGACACCCCCCAGGTACGAAATTTAAAGGAATATTACACTTTTATTGTTTCACTTTAAGCATTATTAAAATCACTGCTCCCGAAAAAAACGGCTGTTTTTAAAACTTCTTTTTGCATTGATACATGTCCCCTGGGGCAGAACCCAGGTCCCCAAACACTATTTATGACAATACCATGCATATAAGCCCTTAAAATTAGCACTTTTGATTTCTCCCATAGACTTTTAAAGGGTGTTCCGCGGCTTTTGAATTTGCCGCGAACACCCCAAATTGTTCGCTTTTCGGCGAACTGGCGAATAGCCGATGTTCGAGTCGAACATGAGTTTGACTCGAACTCGAACTCATCCCTAGTGATGATATACGGCAGTGGTCTTCAAACTGCGGCCCTTTGCTTGCCTTTCTCCAGCTTGGGGCATAATTCCTGTCACTGACACCAACAATTGGGCATAATTAGTTTCACTGACACCAATGATGGGACGTAATTCTTGCCACTGACACCAACAATTGGGCATAATTCCTTTACTGACACCAACAATGGGGCATAATTCCCACCACAGACACTAACGATGGGGCATAATTCCTGCCACTGACACCAACAATGGGGCATAATAACTTTCACTGACAACAGAAATGGGGCACATTTCTTCCCAACAACACCAACTATTTCTCCCCCAATACCAAACATTGGGCATGGTTTACTCTGCCCACTGGGCACAGTCTGGCACCCCCTAAAGTTTGAAGGACAGTAAATTGTCCCTTTTTTAGAAAGTTTGTAGACCCCTGGTATATGGCATCTTTCACAGCGTGCATTTATCTGTGCATTCAGTCTAGGCTACGTGCACACGGACATGGACCCTGTGCAGGCCAGTCAAGTTCCTCCACCCCAAACTTGCTCATCCATGTCTTTATGGACCTTGCTTTGTGCACTGGTGCAAATCATTTGGTGGAGGGGGGATTATGGTGTGGGGTTGTTTTTCAGGGGTTGGGCTTGGCCCGTTAGTTCCAGTGAAAGGAACTCTTAAGGCGTCAGCATACCAAGACATTTTGGACAATTTCATGCTCCCAACGTTGTGGGAACAGTTTGGGGATGGCCCCTTCCTGTTCCAACATAACTGCTTACCAGTGTACAAAGCACGGTCTATAAAGACATGGATGAGCGTATTTTGGGTGGAGGAACTTTACTAGCCTGCACAGAGTCCTGACCTCAACCTGATAGAACACCTTTGGGCTGAATTAGATGAATTATATTAATTATTGTTCGTGGGGCAGCAAATATATCTGTATCTCCCTTTGTGCTGGGAGCACGTTGTACAGCACAGACCAGGCTCTCATCGAGAAATAATAAAAAATAAAGGTAAAGATAAAGAAAAAAATAACAAGATCGTGGTTTGGGCTAGTGTTAAGGGTCAAGGTCAGGGTCAAAGGTCAAGGTTGAGGTCAAAGGTCATAGTCAACTTATTTTGGGTAGAATTAATTTTTTTTTTTTAAATGAGTGTCAGTGTGTTTTAGGTAGGGTAAAAAAAAAGGCAAAATGCATACTATTGTTTCTGGGCTGTACTATGGGTACAAACAGCAACATACACATGTGATATTGCTCCCAACTTGTTTGGGGTTTGGCATTTCCTGTTCCAAAATGACTGCGCACCAGTTCACAAAACAAGGTTCATGAAGACATGGATGAGCGAGTTTGGGGTGGGGGAGTTTGACTGGCCTGCACAGAGTCCTGACATCAACCAGTTAGAACACCTTACGAGAGAATTAGTGCGGAGACTGAGAGCCAAACCTTCTTGTCCAACATCAGTGCCTGACCTCACAAATGCGCTTCTGGAAAAATGGTCAAACTGCTGTTATAGCTGCAAAGGGTGGGCCAACACAATAGTGAACCCTACGGACTAAGACTGGGATACCATTAAAGTTCATGTGCGTGTAAAGGCAGGCGTTCCAATACTTTTGACAATATAGTGTATACAACATGTGATCCGATGCACAGGTGCCGCCCTGTAGCAATAAAACTGCTATAGGGCGCGAACTAAAGTGGTTAAATACATCAAAGTCAGGAGGCTATTGTGAATGTGACCTAACACACCAAATCACACAAAACGTTGTATGCACCATTTTTAGCAACACAGCGCACCACAATGCACAGTGCTTCACTACCGCGCAGTTTGCTGCACTGTATCGTAGGTGAGTTGGGGTGCCATTTACAACCAATGGCACTGCAGCGCACCACCAAGCATTATGTGCAGTGCTGCTTGTTACCATAACCCGTGCATTGATCCAATCTGGCCTAAATCCTTCAATTTATCCAACAGATAATGACAGAGGCCATTCCCTGCATTCCCTCCCCTCTTCCACTGAAGCGCGTAATTTGCTCCAGTACTTCAGGTTGTACTTTAATGCTCCTTTAATTTGCTTCCCTTCTTTTCTAAAATATGATCTCTGAATCGAATAATCAACATAAACCAGAAAAGAAATGTTTACAAACAGTGAAATTGAGCGAATCGGCAATTTGTCTAAGCAGCGCCCAATCTAGAACCCGACGTACGTGATCAAATAAACAGGCAACGCAAAGCAGAACAAGGCCAGGCTTAACGTTTTAAGATCCTGTTCGGTTTGTTTGTTTTTATATAAATTATATCAGCGGCGATGAGATCCGGTGGAAAAGCCTTGCTTGCAAACCTGTGTTTTTCACTCTCTTCATTTTGATGGCTAATTAGTTTTTTTTTACCCACAGATAGCAGCAGGGAGATAAGCTGGTAGATAAATAGTAATAACCAGCTGTGAGAAAGCGACATTTCAGGGTCGCTGTAGCGAGACTGCTCGGTATTAGAATTAATTGTCTGTTTTGCACACACACAGGAATGTATTAAAATTGATTGTATTTACCCCATCGCGGAACGATGGGTGGGTAAGTCTGACGATGAGGGAAATGGATGGACTGCCCCGGACGTAGGCAACCTGCAGCTTTTCAGCTGTGATTGGAAATGTAAGAACCAAGGTCGTAATACAGAGCCCTGCTAAGTGATATCTGCATCTCAACTGGACACATAGTAGGAATCCGGGGGAGTTCCAGAAAAACAACAACCTGTTCTGCAGGAACACCACAATCAGCTTACTCAATAATAAAGTTTGCGAAAATTCAGTACACATACCAGCCAATCACAAGTACTATCTATGAAGGCTCTCGTTGATCCAGGTCATGGTATAGCTCAGCCTTTCTCAAACTGTATACCCCAGATCACATATGTCAAACACAAGGCCCATGGGTCGAATCCAGCCCACCAGATGTGGCCCTCACATCCAGTTTAGCAGCCCGAAACGTGGCAGAACTTCATTCCACCACCTCCTGCTCTCACCCTCTGCTCCTGCTCCTTGCTGTCTTTCTGTGTTTACAAAGGACAACTTTGCTCAGTAACTTCTGGATCTAATAGATCCCTGAGACAGAGAGAACGATCTCCCTGAAAGGCGCACACCACTTACACAGGGAGGTACTAGAGCCAGGCTACGTAGAAGAGAGAGATTTGAGGAAGCTTTGGATGGATGATTGGGGTTCTACACCCAGCACTTGTTACAAAGCACACCCCTGTACTCTACGCTCCGTACACAGCACACTCCTGAACTCTGCACTCTCTATGTAGCACATCACTAAACCCTGCATTCTGTACATAGAGCTCACCTAAACTCTGCACTCTGTATGTAGCACACTCCTAAGCGCTGCATTTTGTACACAGCACACTCCTGAACTCTGCACTGTCTATACAGCACACTACTAAGCCCTGCATTCTGTACATAGAGCACACCAGAACTCTGCATTCTGTACACAGCGCACTCCTAAACTCTGCACTCTCTACGCAGCACACCCTTAAGCCCTGCATTCTGTACATAGAGCACCCCTAAATTCTACATTCTGAACAAAGCACACCCCAGATACAACTGGCCCTTTGATGGAAACCATAATGCTGATACGGTCTGTGATGACATTGAGTTTGACACCCCTGCCCTAGATGAACCCTCAGAATAATTCTTAGGTCTCAAGGAACCCCTTTTAAAACCAAAACTATTTTGGATCAGTAGCAGAAAATGGCCATTACATTGATGGCCACTAAGAGGAGTGCTCCTTAGATTGATGGTCAGTGGGAAAAATTGACCCCCTATTAGTGGTTGGTCAAAATGCCAACCTTACAGATAGCTAACAGGATCATTTGTACTGTATCATGCCATTGACTCGTCAAGTGTTGTTGGCCCTGGAACTATGCAGGAACTATCAAATGGGAGGTCAATTAGCCACAGCTCAAGGAACCCCCAGCAACCTCAAGAGGAACCTCGGTTGACATTGGCTGGTATAGCTAGTAGTAGTTATTTGCGTTCAGCTGAATTTGTTCTGCAATGTTGAAGATGTTTTGTTTCCTTAGTTCTGATAAGCATTAGGAACATATACCAGGTAGGGTTCAGTCCAACCCTATGATCAGCCAAGCACAGAAGGAAGATGTCAATGCTGGCCCAATCAGCTGCAGCCAGGGCATTTGATCTAATATGACACCATGACCATATTAGGTCAATGTTACTGGCCTAATGAAGCCATGTAGTCATATTAGGTTAATGATATCACAAGCATCCCTGCCCCTTTGTTTAGTACAGCTGATGGAAAGCGAATGCTCTGGCCGCAGCTGATTGGGCCGACACTGACGGCTTCCTTGCAGGTTCGGCTTAGTATCAAAACCCAAGCTTATTTTTAACCCAAGCATTTATAGTCCAAAGCAGTAGCTAGTAGCAGTAGTAGTAGCTAGTAGTAGTTTAGCTAGACATGTTCTGTAATGTTGAAAACATTTTGCTACCTCCGTTTTGATGAGACTTACTAACATACCCCAGCTAGGAGCTTGGATTTGGTCTTAACCCAGAAGGAAGCTGTCTGTACTGGCCTAATTAGCTACAACTGGGGCATTTGGTCTAATATGACACAGCCATATAAGGTCAACCTTATTGACCTAATAGGACCATGCGGTCATTTTAGATCAATGATGTCATGGTCATCCCCACCCCTTTGCATGCAGCTGTTGGCAGTCAATTGCTCTGGCTGCAGCTCAATTGCCTGGCACTGACGTGGCTGTGAAATCATTACGTAAGAGGGGGTTACCAAGGGAGGATTGACAGACTGTCTGTGTGAGCGCTGTGTATCAGCTTTCTGTGTCAGTGCCGGGACAAGGTCATCTAGAGCCCAGGGCAAACATGCCAAACAGCACAAATATTTGCCCCCCCCCCATCCCCAAATACACCCAGCTCAAATGCCCCCCCCCCAAATACAAATGCATCCCTCCTAGCACAAATCCTCTACCCCTACAATTTCCCCTCCTAGTACACATCTTCTGCCCCCCCACTTCGAAAACCCCCTCAGAACAAACTCCCCCCAAATCCCCCCTCCTTGCACAAATCGTCCCCCCCCCCATTCCCCCTCCCAACACAAATACCCCTAAATTACCACTCTTAGCACCCCCTAAAAAAAGTCCCCTCCTAGAACAATACTTACCCTGCTCCCCAAATTCCCCCTTCCAACGCAGATCTCCTCCCCCTCGATCTCCTTGTGGTGCCCCTCCACCTCACATGATACCACAGTGCCCAGGGCAGCCACCCCTCCGGCCCTGTTCTGTGTACATACAAACTGTGAGTGCATTGCTTTGCATTGTTTTTAACCACTTAGTAACCGCCCTATAACAGTTTTACTGCTCCAGGGCGGCAGCTGTGCTCAGGGTCACATGTATATTCACGTGATCCTGCACATCGGGGTAGGGGGTGTGAATGCACGCTGCCAGCGGCTCGCTTCCGCTGTCATTATACACAGCAGGAGCTGATCGACCTTGGACTCGATTTCCGCTGGCACATGCTGATCATCAGTCAGAACTGCAATCTGCCTAGGTAAACAAGGCAGATTGCCGTTCTGACAGGAGAGAAGGCATGAATTCCGTGTCTCTGCAAAGCATCTTTCACAGATAAGTAAAACACTGGTTAGGCACACAGTTAACCCTTTGTGCGCCACTGATCTTAACCCCTTCCCAGCCAGTGTCATTAGTACAGTGACAGTGCATAATTTTAGCAATGATCACTGTATTAGTGTCACTGGTCTTCAAAAAGTGTAAAAAGTGTCAGTTGGTGTCCCAATATCCACCGCAATATCACAGTCCCGCTATAAATCGCTGATCGCCGCCTATACTAGTAAAGAAATAAATAAAAATAAATAAAAATACCCCTATAGTTTGTAGACACTATAACTTTTGTGCAAATCAATCAATATACGCTTATTGGGATTTTTTGGACCAAAAGTATGTCGCAAATTAAAGAAATTAGATTTGTCCTAAATATGGTCTAAATTGAAGAAATTCAATTTTTTTCCATTTTTTTTTATTGTATATGTTTTATAGTAGAAAGTAAAAAAAAAAATATTTTTTTTTTCAAAATTGTCACCCTTTTCTTGTTTATAGCGCAAGAAATAAAAACCGCAGAGGTGATCAAATACCAGAAAAAGAAAGCTCTACGTGTGGGAAAAAAGGACATAAAATATTTATTTAAGTACAGTGTAATGACCACGCAATTGTCAGTAACGCAGTGCCGTATCGCAAAAAATGGCCTGGTCGTGAAGGAGGGTAAATCTCCCGGAGGTCAAGTGGTTAATTAATAAAAATATTTGGTATACAGTATGAAACTTTTTTTTTTGTGAAAGATATCAAGCCTATTCTTAAAGGAGAAGCAGTAGTAAAGGTGGACAAGTGTATATATAAAGTTACTAAAAGGTCCACTTTAACTTTTTGAACTTCAATCAGATATAAAAGCCCACCGTTTAGTCCAAACGTGTATTCCATTAAAGATCATTAGGTGTATTTTAAATACAGACACCATAAATATCCAAATCTGTCTTTATAATAGCCTCCTGGCACAGGACTCAGGCTGCGAGACAGAAGGACAGAACTGAGAGCCCTTTAATGCATTGCATGGTGCTGTCAATCTTACCCTGGGAAGTAAATAGTGAAATCTTCAATTACTCCAGCAGCACAGTTCCCCGTAGTGAATGGGTAAGGGGTTATTCGGAGCCCTTTATCAGCTCTCATCATTTTTTCTCTCCTTTGTGGGCCCCAGACATAGTAGTTACACATGTCTAATAGGAAATCTGACCTTGGCGATGGCTTCCATATTTCGATGCTTACAGGTTCACTTTAAAATATATCTAAAGTCATAAAAAACATTTTCTTTAGCTCTGAATGGAGTGCTGAAAGGTTCAGTGGTTTAACTATAGTCATAGAAGCCCACTCGTCTGCGATGGGGCCTATGGGAGGGAGGAGGGCCTCGTAAGTTAGGTTACTGAGCGCAGTCTGCAATATAGAAATCATCAGGATCATCATTAGTCACACCCATTTGCTTTACAACTGTAGTTACAAGAGTTTGTTTAGGTTCACCACACACATTTCAATCAGATTGTACAATCTCTGGTATGTAGTGCAAGGTCCTGTCTAATTGTATACAGATTGATTGGATTGAATTGGTTTAGGTAGGTCCTCATTTTATGTAGTTTTGGTAAATCTAAACTTGATTGTTCAGAAATTGTACAGTCAGATTGTAATGTGTGTGGTGAGCCCAACACTGTCTTCTGCGATTCATCTAAAGATAAGGGACAAAGATAATTTTTTGTCCTGGGAAGGAGGTGGTGGGGGTGCGTTCAGGGAACCAAGAAAGAAGCAATTAGGTGCTGAATAGTCAGTGTGGCAAAATTACACTAACAATGGAAAGGGCTTAAATCTTGAACCTACTCATTGTGTACATGGTAATAGACGTAACAGTCTTTGTACTAAAGAGCGCATAATGCACAGAGCAAAGGGGTCAGGAGCGTGTAATGTACAGAGCACAGGGGTCAGGAGTGTGTAACGTACAGAGCTCCAGGGTCAGGAGTGTGTAATGCACAGAGCACAGGGGTCAGGAGTGTGTAATGTACAGAACAGGGGTCAGGAGTGTGTAATGTACAGAGCTCCGGGGTCAGGAGTGTGTAATGTACAGAGCACAGGGGTCAGGAGTGTGTAATGCACAGAGCACAGGGGTCAGGAGTGTGTAATGCACAGAGCCCCGGGGTCAGGAGTGTATAATGTACAGAGGGCAAGGGTCAGGGGTGTGTAATGCACATAACACAGGGGTCAGGGGTGTGTAATGTACAGAGCACAGGGGTCAGGAGTGTGTAATGTACAGAGCTCAGGGATCAGGAGTGTGTAATGTACAGAGCTCAGGGATCAGGAGTGTGTAATGTACAGGCACAGGCATCAGGAGTTTGTAATGCACAGAACACAGGGATCAGAAGTGTGTAATGTACAGAGCACAGGGGTCAGGAGTGTGTAATATACAGAGCACAGGGGTCAAGAGTGTGTAATGTACAGAGCACAGGGGTCAAGAGTGTGTAATGTACAGAGCACAGGGGTCTGGAGTGTGTAATGTACAGAGCAAAGGGGTCAGGAGTGTGTAATGCACAGAGCACAGGAGTCAGGAGTGTGTAATGCATAGAGTACAGGGGTCAGGAGTGTGTAATGTACAGAGCACAGCGGTCAGGAGTGTGTAATGTACAGAGCACAGGGGTCAGTAGTGTGTAATGTACAGAGCACAGGGGTCAAGAGTGTGTAATGTACAGAGCACAGGGGTCTGGAGTGTGTAATGTACAGAGCAAAGGGGTCAGGAGTGTGTAATGCACAGAGCACAGGAGTCAGGAGTGTGTAATGCATAGAGTACAGGGGTCAGGAGTGTGTAATGTACAGAACAGGGGTCAGGAGTGTGTAATGTACAGAGCTCAGGGGTCAGGAGTGTGTAATGTACAGAGCTCAGGGGTCAGGAGTGTGTGATGCACAGAACACAGGGGTCAGGAGTGTATAATGCACAGATCTTAGAGGTCCGGAGTATGTAATTCACCGAGCACAGGGGTCAGGGGTGTGTAATGTACTGAGCTCAGGGGTCAGGACTGTGTAATGCACAGAGCACAGGGGTCAGGGATGTGTAATGCACAGAGCACAGGGGTCAGGGGGGCATAATGAGTAGAGCACAGGGATCAGGAAAGTGTAATGCAAAGAGTGCAGGGCTCAGGAGAGCATAATGCACAGAACACAGGGGCCAGAAGTGTGTAATGCACAGAGTGCAGCGGTCAGGAAAGTGTAATGCACAGGGCACAGAAGTGAGGAGAGCGTAATGCACAGACCACAGTGATCAGGAGTGTGTTTTGCACAGAGTGCAAGGATCAGGAGGGTGCAATGCACAAAGAACAGGGATCAGGTGTGTGTAATGCACAGAGCACAGTGTTCAGGAGAGCATAATGCACAGAAAGCAGGGCTAGGGAGAGTGTAATTACACTTCCCCTCCCAGCAAAGACCTCCATCCTCCATGAAATACACTCACCAGTCAAACCAGATATTTAAGTGTGAAGAGAATTCCTCCATTGGCTGTGTCATGGTACTGGAGGAAAAGACAAGGAGAGGCACCTCTGCTCTGAATGGCTGCTGCCTGTATCTGAAGTCTGAAAGCTAGCAGGAGCAGAGGCTGCAGCTCTGACAGTTGCCATGGAAGCTCTGGGGGAAAAGGGGGATGGACCCTTTTATCCCCCTCCTTATCTACACCCCCCATACCTCCCAACTTTTTGAGATGGGAACGAGGGACACTTATTAGCAAAAGTATGTAGGCATAGGACACACCACTTATCACGCCCCCTTAAAGGAGAATTATACCATACCATATTATTTAACCACTAATATTCCTTTATGGCTTTTGAAATGTACAAATGCAGCAATTTAGAAATTGGATGAAAGGTTTAGCGCTGGGAAACACTTTTTGGAAGATAAATAGTGCATTATATATTAGAAATAAAGTAGTAGCGCGCCAATGCGTAAAGGTTTTGATAGAAAAGTAATGATAAACCTAAAATTGCTTAAGGTTGCTGTAGCTATGCAGCTAATGTGCTCCCACAGATATCAAATAAAAAATGAAAAATGTGATAGCGCTGCAATATTAGAATATTACAGTCAAAATACAATAAATCAACAATTCAACTAACAGTGCAATATAAGAACTGATAAAAGATGAAAAAAAGTGAAACAAAGTCCAATAAACAATGGATTTCTTCAGTGATATAGAAAATGTGATGCTTCTTTTAAAGAACTCCTTATACAGAGTGCTCCCACCACCACATGCAATGGCCGCTCACCTCCTTAATACGACCCCAGGGGGTGAAACACATCTTGCACTTAGTGCCAATAATCTCTCCAAAGAGATCTTTACTTTGCTCAAGGTATAGACAAAGGGTCTATGGCCAGCATAGGTTCCATCCACTGTGCTGCTATAAACCTCAATTCGTATTAGAGATCAGCAGATGCAAAAATACATAAAAAAAACAAGAAAAAGTGCCTTATATAGTGCAATATCCGAGGGATTAGAAAGAGAAATCTCTCCACCCCAGCTAGCATTAAACTCACATTTATTAAAATGATTACAAGCATAGGTACAAATCTGAACAATCTCACTCAGTAACGATCAGTCCACCGCCAGGCTCCACCTCTACTAGTTTCGCCACCTCCCACGTGGCTTCATCTGGAGGAGTATACATCTGCATTATATATACACAACTATATAGATCAGACCAAAATGAGGAGGAAAGAGGGACAGAGAGACTTTGTTCCAAATCAGGGACAGTCCCACGAAATCAGGGACAGTCCCACGAAATCAGGGACAGTCCCACAAAATCAGGGACAGTCCCACAAAATCAGGGACAGTCCCACAAAATCAGGGACAGTCCCTCAAAATTAGGGACAGCTGAGAGCTACATACGTTCCTGCCAAAGACAGCCATGTCAGTATTCAGGAGCCAAAAACAAATGCAGTGATAAAATATCTTACTCCAATACATGTAAAATAGGATGTGCAGTGGCTGCTTCTTCTGGGTTTTCTGGAGGAGTCTGAACTCTGAAGGCATTTTGCATGTGCCATTGAGTCTAATTTACTGATAACCATTCATGTTTCCTAATCTTTTTCCGTCTACCTGGTTCCCATTACCGAGGGATGAAGTACACTATAAGCTTCGTGATTCCTCCAAGCTGGGAACTCTTATGCCCCGTACACACGGTCGGATATTCCGATGGAAAATGTGTGATAGGACCTTGTTGTCGGAAATTCCGACCGTGTGTGGGCTCCATCACACATTTTCCATCGGATTTTCCGACACACAAAGTTTGAGAGCAGGCTATAAAATTTTCCGACAACAAAATCCGTTGTCGGAAATTCCGATCGTGTGTACACAAATCCGACGGACAAAGTGCCAGAATAAATAAAGAGATGAAAGCTATTGGCCACTGCCCCGTTTATAGTCCCGACGTACGTGTTTTTTTTTTATAATTGACAATTTTTATTATTTTTCAACAGAAAAGAAATTAACAATTACAGCACTATAGTATTGGGTACAGGAATAAAAAGAGGTCATAGTGTCACAATTCAATTTGGCACATGGTCATCCAAACATTGGACGATTAAGCCTGGTAATGTAAACAGTTAGTAATGAAACGGAGTAGGTTAACTAGACTGTTAAACGTTTCATACATTGTATCCATTAGTACCCTTTACATATATATATAGCTTCAAAAAAAAGAAAGAAAAAATTAAAAGAATAAAAATAAAAAAAAAGAAAGAAGAGGGAAGAAAAAGAGTGGATAGAGGGGGGAAGGATAAGGGGGGGGGGAGGGGGGGAGGGGGGGGTCGCCACCCATCGCCAATCCCGGGACACGTCTGTGGGGGACGAGTTATAGGTACACGAATGACCTATATCATTAAGTCACAGGGGTCTCAAACAGAACCCAGGGTTCCCAAATACGGTTATGTTTCTCAAGGGTATCATTTAATGAGGCCGTAAGATATTCCATTCTTTTAACATCCCTAATCCTGGAGTGCAGCTCGGTTAGTGAAGGGGTCTCTCTTTTTTTCCATTTTAGAGCCACCAGGCAGCGTGCTGCAGTAAGCACATGCGCTAAAAGTTTTTTGGAGGTTTTTGAGAAGGTGGCAGGCGGAAGGCCCAAAAGAAAGATCTTCGGATCCAGAAACACTCCAGTATCAAAGATAGACTGGAGCAGGGATTGTACCATACTCCAGTAAGAGCTGATTAGAGGGCAGGTCCAATAGACATGAAATAGTGTTCCCCTATCTTTATAACATCTCCAACAGCGAGAGTCGGCTGTGGGATATATAGAGTGGAGCAGGTCAGGGGTCTGATACCAATGGAATAGTATTTTGTATTGATTTTCTTTATAAAGCGTGCATATAGAGCTTTTAGTAGCCTGGTTCCATATAAATTGCCAGGTCTTAAGGGGTAAATCTGAGCCCAAAGCCTGCTCCCACTTAGCCATATATGGGTGTCGTGGCCCATCTGGTGAGAAATCAGTGATCAATATTTGGTAGGAACGTGAAATCATGCCTTTAGGGGACGAGCCCTCTAAACATAGTTTTTCGAAGTCCGTCAGGGGGGAGAATCTTAAATTCGACCCCAGCGATTGCGCATAATGGCGTATTTGTAGGTAACTGAAAAAAGCTTGTTTGGGAATATCAAAAATTTTTTGTAGTTCTTGGAAGGGTCGTAGCATTCTAGTTTTAGGGTCAATTAATTGTCCATACCTAAATATAGTCTTATCCATCCAGAAATGGGACATCTGTGAGGTTAAGCTGTCTGGGATATTGGGTGTGAATAGGAATGAGGTGACTGGAGACGTCATTGTGGTGAGCGGATATTTCAGTTTGGCCCGTCGCCATAATGTACGTAGGAGAGCCATTGGTCCTAGCAATTGTACGCTGTTTGGAGGTATATCAGAGCTCCAAAGCATGGAATTTGGGTGTATAGGGGCTAGCCATAACTTTTCTATCTGTGTCCACCTATTGTAAGCGTGTAGGGTACACCAGGAGGCTATGGGTCTTAGTTGGGCTGCCAGATAGTACTTAGCTATATTGGGGAACGCCAGTCCCCCTTGGGTACGTGGGGCATATAGAACCGATCTAGCAACACGGTGTCTTTTATAATTCCAGAAAAAGTTTATTAGGTCACCCTGAAGTTTTTTTAAGTGTGGACTCGGGATGGGGATAGGAAGCGTCTCGAACAAATATAGAAGTCTAGGTAGTATCGTCATCTTCAAGGTTGCAAGTCTACCAAAAAGGGACAGTTTCAGGGATCTCCATTTATTTAAGGAGGTTCTGATAGAAGCGAATATTTGGGGGAAGTTGGCCTTGTATAGAGTGTCGTATGTGGGTGTAATATGCACCCCCAGATATTTTAAGGAAGAGGTCCGCCAAGAGTATGGAAAAGTTTGTGAAAGCGTTGAGAATGTATGGGGTGATAAATTAAGAGGGAGAACCTCTGTCTTGGAGCTATTAATTTTGTAACCCGAGAGGGTGCTATATCTCTCCAGCTCTGCTTGTAAGTTCGGAAGAGATATGTGAGGTTGGGTGAGAGTGAGGAGGACATCATCTGCAAATAAGGAGATTTTGAAATCTCTGGTATGGACTGGTATACCGTGTACATTTGGGTTGTTTCTGATGTGGGCCGCCAGTGGTTCAATGCATAGGGCATATAAAAGAGGGGAGAGTGGGCAACCTTGACGGGTCCCATTAGAAATTAAAAAAGTAGGGGAAGTTGCAAAGTTAGTGCGAACCTGGGCTGTTGGGGCCGAGTACAGGTGGGTGATAGCTCGAAGGAACGGGCCCTCAATACCAGCCCGGTTGAGAGTCGCGAACAGGAAGGGCCAGCCCAGCCTATCAAAGGCTTTTTCGGCGTCCAAACTGAGCAATAATGCCTCTAATTTGTTCCTGTTCGCAACCTCAACCAGGTCAATGACCCTCCGGGTGTTATCCCCAGCCTGTCGACAGGGAATAAAGCCCACCTGGTCTCTATGGACCAGGGACGGCATGAAGTTGTTTAATCTATTGGCCAATATTTTCGTAAAGATTTTTAAGTCAGTATTTAGAAGTGCTATCGGCCTGTAATTGGACGGGAGGGTGTGGTCTTTCCCTAGTTTTGGGATTAGTGTCAGGTAGGAGTTTTGCATATCTCTGGGGATGGGTGTGTTAGAAAGAAATGAATTAAAGAGGTTTGTCATATGGGGGAGTAAGTGTGTTAGAAACGTCTTATAATAGAGGTACGGTAGTCCATCAGGCCCAGGGGCCTTATTATTTGGCAGCAGTTTAATTGTTTTTGTTATCTCCTCCTCTGTGATGGAGGCATTAAGAGTCTCGAGGGCAGAGGGAGTGAGCTTGGGAGAGTCCGCTTCCGCTAAATAGGTGTAGATGGCCTGGGTTAGGTCAGGAGGAGGTGGGTTGTGCGGGACACTCGGGTCGTTATACAATGCGGAATAAAAATCGTGAAAGAGTTGTGCTATTTTGTCAGGGTGGGAGTGGAGGACGCCATTTGCCTCTCTAAGTTGTGTAGTGGTAGCGGTTGCTGCCTGGTCGCGAAGTTGTTTCGCCAAGAGTGTGTGTGACTTGTTGGCTTTGTCATAATAGGTCTGTCTAAGCCTGACTAGCGCCTTTTCAATCTTCCCTATTTCGATATCTCTCAGTCCAGCCCTTACACTAGTGAGTTCTCTAAGGGTTGTCAGGGATGGGGATTTGAGCAAGCGCATTTCTAGATGCTTGAGTTTGTCCAGAAGAGCGCTGCGTGTGGCATTGGCATTTCTTTTTAAGGCCGTGGAAAGTGAGATACATTGGCCTCGTAAGACCGCCTTATGGGCTTCCCACAAAGATGGGGCGGAGATCTCAGAGGAGCAATTTTCCACAAAGTATTGCTTCAAAGTTTGTTCTAGTTCTATTCTGGATGGGTCATGTTTAAGTAGGAAGTCGTTTAGGCGCCAGTGGCATTTGCGAAGGGAGTTCGGGGAAAGTGTCAGAGATAATGTAATCGGTGCATGGTCCGACCAAGAGATGGCCTGAATGTCTGATTTCGTGCATGTTCGCAGCGTCGGGGCGTTAACAAAGAAATAATCTAGTCGTGAGTGGGACATATGGGGATGGGAATAAAAAGTAAATTGTTTAGCTGATGGATATGCGGTGCGCCAGGTGTCAAACAGGGCATATTTCCTAGTGAGTTGGCGAAACTGGGTGGCTGTTCTGTTGGTGTTTGCCTGAGATTTCCCCCGGCCCATTGAGTGTTTATCAAGACCTGGAGAATGGACAAGATTAAAGTCTCCTCCGATCACCAGGTATTGATGGGGGGCCCTAAACAGGCGGTCAAAGACCCTAGACAGAAAAGGGATTTGATTCGTGTTTGGGGCATAGATATTGCATAGAGTGATACTCACTCCTCTCCAAAGGCCTCTGAGGATGAGGTAGTGTCCCAGGGGGTCAGAGTATTGGGATTGCAACTGGAAGGGGGAGCCTTGCTTAAAAAGGATTGCCACCCCTGCCCGTTTGTGTGGGCCAGAGGTCTGATATATATGAGGGTATGGCCGTCGTGCGAATGTCATGGTGCCTGTTTTATCAAGGTGGGTCTCTTGAATGAAAATAATGTCCGCTTTAGACCGTTTGAACTCCCGTAGCGCTAGGCTTCTCTTAACGTTTGAGTTAAGGCCCTTTACATTTAGTGAAAATATATTAATCATGGTGGGTGTTTAGTGGAAAGGTACAGTAGCTTACCTAGCAGGTGCAGCAGAGCCTTGGAGTATAGGAGGTCCCTATAGTGAGTCTCCATGGTGGTTGTGGTATGAAAGCCTATGGCCCCCTGAACATGAACCTGGTCCCGGAGATGGGCGACGGCCAGGGAATTGGAGAGGGAGTGAGAGATAGGAATAGTAGTGGGAGAGAAACATAAGAAAAGGTACAAAAAAGAGAAAAAGAACACAAAGGTTAGTGCAACGTTAAGGTCATTCAACCGTTCACAATATAACCCACCTACACAGAGTGATGGGATGGGAGACTCCGAAGGGCCCCCTCCGACGTCGGGGCCAAAAATACCAGCGTCAGAGAAAATAAAAAAGGGAGCCATTCAGAGAGTCCCGGGGGGGAGGAAAGGATGGACCCAAGGGGAAGAGGAGAACCTCCTTCCGGGCCTGCCTGCAGCTAAGAAAAAAAAAAAATAAGAAAAAAAAAAGTTTTATGAAAACTTAAGTAACAGAAAAAACAGGGAACCTGCATGCATAAAAATGGCAACCGACATGTCTATACTTATGTCACTGATCTGAGTAATAGAATAGACCCATGAGGCTTTTGGTTCGTGGAAGTTGAGGCAAAAGTAAGATAACTTCTATGGGTTCAAAAATGATGGTATAGAGGTATACGTATAGGAAATTTCCTCTGCGTAATAGTATTCTCCTATAGTTTAACCTCCAGCAGGGAGGAGGGTAAAACAGAGAGGGGGTGCCATGTCCCTCCCCTGAAACAGACAAACAGGGAGAAAGAGGGGAGAGAGTGAGAGCGAGGAGCAAGTGTAGATAGATGTAGGAGAAGGGGGAAGGAGAGAGGGAGGGAGAGGAAAAAAGAGGGGGGAGGAAGGGGGGAGGGTAGAGAAGAAGAGGGAGTGGGAGAGATAGGGGGAACATGGGGGGGGAGATGGCACAACCCGATTAGTTATGTAAGTCCTATCTAAACTTTATAATCTCGATCAAGCATGTATTGCTAAGTAAAGAGAGAATCCGTTTGCTGAGTAAGTCCATATTATAAATGAGTAGGGTGAACAGGAGATGTCTCCGGGTTCTCAGGTAGAAAAAGCAGACATGAACAAACCGTACGAAACTGAAGTGAAACAACTGGGTAAGATGAGAGTTCAGATGAGCAGCAGTTCAGCGCTGACGAGGTGGAGGAGACGGACCCGCGGATCGTGGTCTTGTGCGTTTCCGACCTGTAACCTGGATCCAAGGGTCTGGGCGAGGTGGGGGAAGTGGCAACGGTTCCCATCCGGGGGTGGGTGGTACCGGTATATCCAGTTCTCTGCAGAAAAATTGAAGATCCTCCGGGTAACGAAGGGTTGTGGACTTTCCGTCTTTTTTTGCCGTGAGGCTGAAGGGGAAACCCCAATGATAGCGAAAGTCGTGCTCTCTTAGCAGGGTGAGGAGTGGTTGCAAAGATCTTCTCTGTTGGAGGGTGATCCATGAGAGGTCTGGAAAAAGTTGCAGGGAAGCCCCGTCAAAATCAATAGCATGCATATTTCGCGCCTTTCTCATAATGTCCTCCTTGAGGGTGTAGTTGTGGACTCTGCAGATCACGTCTCGTGGGCGAGATCCTGGCCCACGGGGACGCAGAGCTCGGTGTGCACGGTCCAGTTTAACCCGCTGGTGTTCTGGGCGACCTAGAATGCTGTTGAAAATGGCTTGCAGAGTCACATTTAGGTCTTCTTCTTGTGTCGCCTCTGGTAGACCCCTGACCCTAATATTGTTACGTCTGCCTCTGTTGTCGAGGTCCTCAAGGTGGCGTTGGAAGTCCCTGAGTGTGGTAGCTTGTGAAGCTAAGCGGTCGTGTATTTGTGAGAGTTCAATTTTCGTGTCATTTGTTTCTTCTTCTAAGGATGCAACTTTAGTGGACAGTTGATGAAGATCAGTGCGAAGCATATTAATCTCTGTTCTACATGTGTCACGCACTTCTTGAATTAGCATTCGGAAGTCCTGTTTTGTGGGCATGCAGCGGACGTAGTCTCGCCAAGATGTACACGTTTCAGGGTCAGGGTCAAAGTCTGGTGCAGCGTGGGTATGAGAGCCCTGTACTACCGCAGAGTAGGAAGCTGGCGTGGGGGGTCCCCTCTGAGGTGGTGGTGGTGGGGCAGTAATGCTGGAATGTTTGGCTAACAATGGGCCTTGCGAAGTCCCCGTGTGTGGATGAGCCTCCTGTGATCCTGGTGGCCTCAGGGCCTGGGATGGTGCTGGAGCCTGGACTGTGTCCCTCTGGAGAGGGGAGAGAGAAGGGGCTCTGTCCCTGTGAGGCTGGGAACGTTGTGGCAGGGAGCGGGGGTCCCATTCTGGAGCATATGAGTCCCAGGGGGGGGATGATTGGCCGGATGACATAGAGGGCGCAGGCCCTATGAGGCATGGGGGAAAAGTCTGCGATAGACTGCCCAGCATGTGGCCTCCAGAGGAGGGGGCGATTAAAAGTTCAGCAGGGGGGGTCGGAGGGTGGGTAGAGGGTAGGTCACCCTCGGATCCGTACCTGTCGCTTCTGCGGTCCGCCGTAGCTCGGAGGGAGGAGGATGGTGAGGTTGCTGTATGTGGCGCCGGCGCCATCTTGGCCTCGTGGTGTCCGGCCGTAGCTCCTTGCCCGAAGTACTCAGTAATGAGTGGCGGAGGGACCGAGGAAGAACGGGTGGTGTGTCCTCTGGGGTCCGTTTCCTTGTTTTTGCGCGGTTTGCCCATGTTTAGTGGCGGTAAGGTGCAGGTCCCAGCTCTATGCAGGCAGGCCGGAGCGGGAGCTTCAGTGAAACACGTCCGCTCGGGAGGCCATCCAAGCCACGCCCCCCGACGTACGTGTTTTACGTCACCGCGTTTAGAACGATCGGATTTTCCGACAACTTTGTGTGACCGTGTGTATGCAAGACAAGTTTGAGCCAACATCCGTCGGAAAAAAAATCCTAGGATTTTGTTGTCGGAATGTCCGATCAATGTCCGACCGTGTGTACGGGGCATTACAGTAACACTTTTTACAGGTCATACATTACATGAGGGTGGTGGGCTGACTTGGGTTTCGATAGGTCCAGGAGCTCTACCATCAGACCTTTAGAGAAGAGATCAGCACGCTGTTGAAAAATCAATGTCCTCTTCATTTGTCTGGAACGAGTTCTGCTTTTTCTTGTCCTGTCAAATGCAGACTCCTATACATGGCATTTTTTGCCCCAGAGAATAGGTGCAGGTACACCCCCTTCCCCGAGACACCCCTTATTTCTACCCTCTACCTACCTCCAACCACCATCACTTGTCTCTACCCCCTATCAACCTTCTACTACCGTCCCATTTAGAGAATACAGAACCAAGTATCATTTTATGGTGTTATGTAATTTGTATAGAACTTGCTAATGGTAACAAGGAACTCTAAAATAGATTCTCTGCAGCCAGCAATAATAAAGCCCCCTAGCAGTAGATCCCCCAAAATGATAAGATTCTGCCCTGCAACAATAGATCCTCCATAACCACAATAGACCTCCCCAGCAACAATAGACCCACCCCCCACCCCAGGAACAATAGGACCCCAGGAACAAAATACCTCCACCAGCAACAATAGGTCCCCCACCAGCAACAACAGATCCCCCAACAGCTAGCATCAAAAGACCCTCTAGGAGCCAGCATACAAAAAACCCTCTTTAACAGTAGATCCCCCCCAACAACATAAGACTACCTCAGCAACAGTAAATCTCAATTACAGTGGAATGTGTCATACAGAGCCCTGTATTTTCCATAGACATGTATCTGGGGAAGGGGGTTTGGGTGTAACATTAATTTTTTTTTACACTTTTATTTTCACTAAACATTATTTTTCATCACATCGGGGTAAAAAAATTCCTTTATGTGATGACTTAATTGGTGAAATTGCTTTTTTTCCCCCCTGATGTCTCATGAAAGAGAACCTGTCATCAAAAAGTTTCAGTCTTTTAGACCCCTATTCTCCATTTAAGCTAATGGTGTGCAGATGGTGGTCCGGGAAAGTGATAGCCGGACCCGGGCGTGATTTTTGATAGTTAGCTTCAGGGTCATTAGTAGACATGTGCAATTTGTTTTGTTCCAAATTCGTTTTTCGTCAAAATATGGCATATTCGTTAATTTGGAAACATCCGAATTACTGAAAATCCGTTTAACTAATTTTTCCTAAAATTAATTTTCAAAAAGAACGAAAATTTGAAAGGAAGAATATCCAAAATCCAAAAATTCGAAAGAATGAAAATCTGAAAATAATAACGAAAATCTGAAAATCCGATAGAACAAAAAACATTCAGATAATTTCTATTATAATTCAATTGTTACATTTATTAACCATTTTTAAAGTTTTTTTAATTATTATTATTATTTAATAATAATAATAATGGTAATAATATATTAATAATAATAATAATAATAATAAAAACTATAATAATAGTTATAAACTATTAAATTATAGGTATTGAAATTTCCTTTCAAATTTGGCTGTTAGTTAACATAACAAATTATTAATCATTATTATAGTTTTTTTTTATTATTGTTATTATTTATTAATAATAAATAATAATAATAAAAATTATAAATAGTTATAAACTATTAAATTATAGGTATTGCAATTTCCTTTCAAATTTGGCTGTTAGAGAACGTAACAAATTCTTAATCATTTTTATAGGTTTTTTATTATTGTTATTAATTATTAATAATAAATAATAATATTAATAATAATCAAAAACTATAAATAGTTATAAACTATTAAAATTATAGGTATTGGAATTTACTTTCAAATTTGGCTGCCTGTTAGTGAACATACCGAATAAGATTTTTTCCGAACTTATGAATTTTCAAAATAACGAATACCACGTCTATACGTCTGGATCGTACAGAATTCGAATTTTTAAAAATTTACAAATTACCGAAATAACGAAGACCGCATCTATATGAATGGAACGTACTGAATAAGAGTTTTTCAGAATTTACGAATTTATTCAAAATAACGAATTTTGATCACAACGAATGGTCTGAAAAAAAAACCAAAACAAAAAAAAACCGAATAAAACGAAAACGAAAAAAAAAGATTAACTTTTGGCCAGTGCACATGTCTAGTCATTAGCAGGAAGGAGAGATCAACGGACAGACATTCACTGATCTCCTCCCCCTATCCAGTGGCACCTGCAATTGGGTTTGCTGATGGGAGCGCACAGCCCGGGAAACATGGAAGGGGTGCAAAAGATTTTAATGTTGGTTTCAAATCTGAGTCTCCATAAATTGGAAGGTTTTGTAATTGGGGAGTTTATATACAGATTGGGGTTCCTTCATATGTAGAGCATTGGAGATCTAGTCCAGTGGTTGGATGATACTGTGTATAAGCCCAGAAGTTAGAGAGGGATCCCCATGACTAAGTGCCCCAGTGGTCTCATGAGCACAGAAGAGGGGGCCCCACAATCAAGTCACCAGTCAGATGACTTCTCCCCTCCTGCCAATATTTTTAAAACCACAAAAGCCTCTATTAATTTTTGCACTTAGATTAAAATGAACATTTTAGGCCTGATGATGAAGACCAGTCTTTTTCTGGGTCACTTTTTGTTTACAAGTTTAAATCAGTATTTTTTGCTAGAAAATTACTTATACCCCCCCCCCCCCCCCCCAACCATTATATATATATTTTTAATGCCACATGCGCAGCATTTTTTAAAACGCAATTAAAAAATAATATAAAATGTATATGTATATATACATTTTAATGAATTAAAAAAGAAAGAACACAATATATACCTCCATTTTTTTGTATGATATGAAAGATGTTATGCCGAGTAAATAGATCTAACATGTCAAGCTTTAAAATTGCATACACTCGTGGAATGGCGCTAAACTACAGTACTTAAAAATCTCCATAGGCGATGTTTTAAACGCCTTTGTAATAGAAATAAGGATGGCAGGCCCTCCTCAAAAATACCCCAAATCTCTTCTTTACCTTTAATAGCAAAAGATCAAAAAAAAAAAGTGTTTACTTCCACCCTGGACCAGAAGTGACATCATGACCTTGCTCCGGTCCTCCAAGGTTATAGAGGTGATCAAAGCGGATCTACTCTTTGATCGCCTGTGTGACTAGCTGGACGGCATGTCTAATCATTTCTCGGACGAGCCGGCGGAAATGGTAAGCCCTAGAAACACCGGCGAGTGGTGGGAGGGGAAGGGACATCTCCTTCCGCCGCTTCTGAAAACGTTTCAGAGAGAAAGAGAAAGCCAACCACTGGCTGAAAAAAACAATACCGGGGGTTATAAGGGGTATCTTTAGCCATAATCCCGCTAAATCACTTGCAAACCCCAACGTATATATATGTATTGGGGTCAGGAAGTGGTTAAAAAAAACCCAAAGATGGCATTTAATTTGCTAAAAAGAGTGCATCACATAAATTAAACAAGGCAGATCACCATTCTGTTAGTAAGGAAGGCATGGATCCCGTGTTCCTGTGTTCCTGCGAAGCAGAGACACCGATCTATGTCTTCCTCTAGTCAAAGCACCTCCCCCACAGTAGTAAAACACCAGATAGGCACACATTTAGCCTTTGATCACCCCTGATGTTAACTCCTTCCCAGCCAGGGTCATTAGTACAGTGACAGTGCAAATTTTTAGCACTGATCACTGTATTAGAGTCACTGGTCCCCAATAAAAGTGTCAAAAGTGTCACTTAGTGTCCAATTTGTCCGCCATAATATCGCAGTCCCTCTATAAGTCGCTGATCCATTACTAGTAGAAAAGAAAAAAAAAATCCATAAATATATTCCATGGTTTGTAGATGCTAAAACTTTTGCACAAACCAATCAATATACGCTTATTGGAATTTTTTTTTTACCAAAAACATGTAGAAGAATATATATTGGCCTAAATTGATGCAGAAATTAAATTTTTTTGTTTTTTTTCAAAATTGTCGCTCTTTTTTTCTTTATAGCGAAAAAAATAAAAAATCCAGAGATGATCAAATACCACCAAAAGAAAGTTCTATTTGTAAGAAAAACATAAATTTTAGTTGGGTACAGCGTCGCACGACCGCGCAATTGTCAATTCAAGTAACGCAGTGCCGTATCGCAAAACATGGCCTGGTCAGACAGGGGGGTAAATCTTCCAGAATAGAACTTCACTCTCTCAATCAACATTCATTATTTTTAATCATCATGCTGCTAGCATTAGTAAAAAGATAGGAAAGCATGTCATATTTACTTGTTTTAAACTTTTTATTCACATTCCTTCAGTTACTTTCTGGTTTCTTGCCTAAGCGAATGATGTCCTACATCTCAGAACTCTTCAGGAGGGGAGCTAAGTACACTCATCTGCATGTGTGCCTGAGCTAAGGGCAGACGAATTCTAGGAAGCTACAATTATCATTTGTCCTTACTAAAGATGGCAATAGCCAGAAATGCTAGGGGGGGTATATTTCAAAGTGATTTTTTAACAAAATAAAGCATAAAGACATAGATGGATGGGGTAGCTTTCTTTGAATATTAACCACTTCAGCCTGACCTGTTCCCCAGTTCCAATAGAGGGGTGACTTCTTGCAAGATGTGTGGAGGTGGGGCTTCTTCCGCGGAGAACTGGAGATCAATGTGAAGACCTCACGGGATCATCAGGATTTGTTGTGTTTTTAGATGAGCAGCAATTCGCTTGACTATGGAATGCATCTTTCTCAGCAGGAAGTGGTAAACATATACAACTCCATTCCAATAGAATATAGTGACTACGTAAAATAACGATGTATTTATAATTCATAAATTTGTGTTTCTCTCGCATAGAAAAAATTTCCCTGAAGAAGACCTTTGACCTAATTGGTCGAAACGCGTAGGGATACTATGTGAAACTCCACACAAGCCTAATGGTTTTATATAACTTGAGTTCCTGTGTATTTTTCCTATTGTTGATGAGTTATGTGTCAAGGCCAGAATTGCTTTTTATGACTGCAATGTATTTGTATTAATACCATTTTGATACTATGATACAAAGAAATAAATGAATATTTTTTATAGAAATCCTTTGCTATTCCTTGCGATCTTATTTTCGCTGCTAAAAAACCCCTCGAGGGATCTGACCGGGCCATTTTTTTTTTGCGATACGGCACTGCATTACTTTAACTGACAACTGCGCGGTCGTGTGACGTCCCACAAATTGAACTTTATTTTGGTGGTATTTGATCACCTCTTTTTATTTATTGCGCTATAAACAAAAAAAGACTGACATATAAAAATATATATATATTTTTTTTTACTTTCTGCTATAAAACACATCCAATAAAAAAAATGTAAAAAATTAATTTTTTCATCAATTTAGGCCAATATGTATTCAGCTACATATTTTTGGTAAAAAAGGAAAATCCCAACAAGCGTATATTGATTGGTTTACACAAAAGTTATAGAGGGTTATTTACGAAAGCCAAATCCACTTTGCACTAGAAGTGCAAAGTGCACTTGAAATTGCACTGAAAGTGCACTTGGAAGTGCAGTCGCTGTAGATCCAAGGGGGACATGGAAGTGCAGTCGCTGTAGATCCGAGGGGGACATGCAAGGAAAATAAATAAAACAGCATTTTAGCTTGCACATGATTGGATACTAAAATCAGCAGAGCTTCCCCTCATTTCAGATCTACCCCTCAGATTAACAGCGACTGCAATTTCAAGTGCACTTTGCACTGGATTTGCCTTTCGCAAATAACCCCCATAGTGTCTACAAACTATGGGGTATTTTTATTTATTTTTTTATTTATTTTTACAAGTAATAGTGGCGATCAGCGACTTATAGTGGGAAGGCGATATGGCGGTGGACAGTCGGAACACTAATGCCGCGTACACACGGTCGGACTTTTCATCTACAAAAGTCCGACAGCCTGTCCGACAGACTTTCGTCAGACTTTCGTCAGACTTTTGTCGGACTTTTGGCGGACGTTTGGCGGACTTGCGGCAGACTTTCTTACGAGCGGACTTGCCTACATACGATCACACAAAAGTCCGACGGATTCGTACGTGATGACGTACACCGGACTAAAATAAGGAAGTTGATAGCCAGTAGCCAATAGCTGCCCTAGCGTGGGTTTTTGCCCGTCGGACTAGCACACTGACGAGCGGATTTCTGGGTCCGGCGGAGTTACGACGTAAAGATTTGAAGCGTGTTTCAAATCTAAAGTCCGTCAGATTTGAGGCTGGAAAAGTCCGCTGAAAGTCCGCTGAAAGTCCGGGGAAGCCCACACACGATCGGATTGTCAGCCAGCTTTAGTCCGTCGGCGTCCGTCGGACTTTTGTAGACGAAAAGTCTGACCGCGTGTACGCGGCATTAGTGACACCTATGACATTTTTTGGTGTCCAGTGACACCAATACAGTGATCAGTGCTAAAAAAAAATATGCACTGTGACTGTACTAATGACACTGGCAGGGAAAGGGTTAACATCAGGGGTAATCAAAGGGTTAAATGTGTGCCTGACATGTGCTTTACTACTCTGGGGGGGGATGCTTTGATGGGAGAAGGCATGGATTGGCGCCGCTGCTTAGCAGAGACACAGGATCCATGACTTCTGTAGTGGCAGAACGACGTTGTTTAGGCAGACCGCCGTTCTGTCCGTCTACCTAGACATTGGCAGGTCCCGCTAATCAGCTCCCGCTGTGTCTACTAGGTACGTGATCCGGCGTAGGAGATCCGCCTTGCCGCCATATATGTACAGTAAGAGCAAGCGGTTAAAAAATGAATAAAATAGTGTTTTTAGTTTGTGGTGCTCAGATGCAGCGAAGATCCGCTTTAAGCCCAATATCAAACTTCCCAGGCATGTGAATCAGGTAAGTTCATTTCGAAAGTTCAAACAGACTGCTTTGCTCATTACCAGTCATAAACCATTTTTCCAGTCTGCCAAGTCCCCACAGCCCCTATGACATCCCCAGACAGGATATCTAATTGATATATGAGCGCAGGAACACAAAAGTGCATTGGCAATCCAAAAACGCACAAATAATTCCACCGCCTATTATTTGGTTTGGAACACCCGACACACTTGAGGTCCTTGGCCAGCAGTTTGGCAATCGGTAACATTTTCAAAAACTCGTTTTCATAAGCTGCGATTGTCTAAATCATTAAAACTTCAATGGCAGGAATAAAGGGGTAGAAGTTAATTTCCTCTCTTCCCCTTAGGCCAGCTGACTCCTGAACCCCATAATAGAACTCGTCCTCAATTCTCATTTTTCACATTTGAGGAAAGGAAAAAAAAAAAAAACTTTGCGCTGATTACTCTGTCCCTCGGTATCTGTCTGGAACATACACATTATTTCAGCATATGGTGAGCGTATTAATAATTGTAATTAATGAGAATCATTTAAATAGCTACTCACACTAGCCAATTAGCTCGGGGGCATGTGCACGGCTTGAGTGATGGATGGCTTTAAGATGGACATGACTTAATGCGGAATGCGGTGATAGGAAATGCAAACTCGGTTTTAATTAACTGGATTCCGGGTCTCAGAAGGAAACAATGCAA
The DNA here is from genome assembly GCA_037952835.1 of Lithobates septentrionalis. Taxonomy (NCBI): domain Eukaryota; kingdom Metazoa; phylum Chordata; class Amphibia; order Anura; family Ranidae; genus Lithobates; species Lithobates septentrionalis. The sequence goes on along the minus strand of JBBDGP010003086.1, from coordinate 409,959 downwards.
AGACTAGATCTACTTTTATTTCAATATTTAGAAATGATTAACCTATTTGAAAAGGACAGAACATTAGAGAGATTTCACCCCATCCTTTCTGTCTCTTTTTTGATTACTGATGCAGTCTTTTATACTAAAACATGACATCCCATTTGGAGAAAGTCCTTATGTCTTGTTCTTTGGCCAGAGTGTTGCAAATCCAAGTCTATTGATTCAGCAAATTCTGCAAAAACAAAACCTCTTGGCCATCACACAAGAATAGAGGTTCAAAGTCCACAGGTGTTGCAGTTACACTTACCAGGCAACTCTCAATGAAAACAAGCTTAGGTATGGCACCACCACTACCATTGTGAGGACAAGGTAGGAAAAATATAGACTTGAATGAATTTTCCATGTTTCCTTTCAAACTAATTGAAGCTAATTTGCCAGTTGGAGCTTTGACCTGCTCATTAAAAAAACAAAACTCAGCAGCCCTTCTAACATGCAGGAACTGCCATATAGTGGGTCTTGGACAGACTGGAGAATGCCTATTAAATTTAGGTATACCCAGGGGTCAACTGAAACCAGAATGCTGAGAATGGCCTCACCACCACTTACGGTTTATGGTTACAGAGAATGATGGTAGCAACTCCTCAGTATAGTCTACTCATTTTAGATGGGTGTCATAGTCTTTTTATAACTTTTAAGAAGTGACCTACTCATCAACAAAAATCATAAACTCAACAGCCCCTTTGGCATTCGAAGATTGCCATATGGTGTGTCCTGACCAGAATGGTGAACAGGTATGAAAATTAGGTATACCGAGGAGTCAACATCCTGAGAATCACCTCACCCCCACCACTTATGGTTTATGGTTAAAAGGAATGATGGTAGCAACTCAGTACGATCTCCTCACTTTAAATGGGTGTCAGCCTTTCTATTGCTTTTAAGAATGTCAGGTCACCTGAAGCCAGGTGACAGGGGCACCCCATTGGGGTCAGGAGTGCACCTCTAAGGTATTGGACCTTACGGCTGACTGCTGCAGATGGAGCTCTCGGTGGTTAAGGAAAGCAGGTCCTCTGAAGCACCAACAAGGATCACACTGAGAGCTAGAGCATGAGATTTCCCAGGGTGCGGACTCTAATAGCCAACAGGTGTTCACCAGAGCCCCTGATGGTGGGGATGGACTTTGCTGCATCTGGCTCTAGGTCGCGGCCCCCAGAATCTCCTAGTTCACCCTCATGGTAGGCTACTGGAGGATAGAGAGGAAGCAGTAGACCGGGACAACAAGGGATAGTCAGGAGATAAGCCAAAAGGTCGGGGCAACAAGCAGGCAGGGATAGTCAAAGAACACACCAAAGGTCAGGATATGAAGCAGACAGAGACAGTCAAGAATAAGCCAAGGTCAGTAAACAGGATCAGACAAAGAGCGCACGTCAAGAAGCACACAGGAAGCCAAACACACAATATTGATCAGCAAGGCTGGCTTGCAGTGCACAGGTAATTATAGTGTTCCTAGTTAGAGGCTGGGATGGAGCCATGCTTGAGGGAAGATTACTTAAGCAGACAGATGTGAAAGTGCAGGCCCTAAGGCTGATACACAACCAGTGGTAATCAGACAGACAAGGCAAGAAAGTATTACTGCAGATTAGGGATGAGCCCAATGTTCGAGTCAAAGGTAAGTTTGACTCGAACGTAAGTTTGACTCAAACATTTGGTTTTCGCCCGTTTGCCGAACATCGAACAATATGCACTATGCAATATGCACCTCAGGGGAACCCCTAATAGCTATTGCCAGGGGTTTGATTGCGAGGGCGAAGAGCAGGGGCGAGAAAGGGCACCCCTGCCTTGTTCCCCTGAACAATCAAAATTTATCGGAGTATTCATTATTCACTCCCAGTTTTGCTTCTGGCATTTTGTATAGCATTTTTATCCAGTTGATAAAAGTTGAACTGAACTAGAACCTCACCAACACCTGCCACAGATATTGCCATTCAAGGCTATCGAAGGCCTGGGCGGCATCTAGTGACAGAATGGCCCTTGAGCCCTCCCCATCTGTGGAGACCTGTAAACTCAAATATACATGTCTTATATTTGTGCTAGTAGATCTTCCCGGTATGAATCCCGACTGGTCGGGGTGAATACTTTTCCGAATCATTTTTATATCTGTACTCAACAAAGAAATGGGTCTATATGCAGATGAGGGAAGCTCTCCCCCCCCCCCTGCCGACCAGTTTAAGACCCCCAACAGTTCAGGGAGCAGTACCTTCCCATAGCGTTTGTAGGTCTCTGGCAGAAGGCCATCTGGTCCTGGGGATTTCTGACCTGCCATATCCATTGTGACCCGCTGTAGTTCCTCTAGGATTATAGATGTGTCTAGTTCCTCCCTGTCAGTTTCAGAGAGAGCCGGGATTTCCAAACCCTAAAAAAAGAGTCCATTTCCTCCCTCATTTCCTCCTGCTGGGAGCTATACAAATCCTCATAATATTCCTTGAACTTATCTACTATTTCTGGCATGTATGAGGAGATCCTACCCTCCCTTATCCTGATCATGGGGACCACTAATGGAGGTGAGTTTGTCCAAACCAAATGGGCCAGCATTCGGCCCACACTTTCCCCCTCCCCAAAGGTGCTCTGCTTCTGAAAAAGTTGTTTATTCTCTGCTTTCCTGATCATCATTGTCCTATAATTCTGTTGTTCCTCTGACCAAGCCCTGAGTCTATCGGAGGTCAGGTCATGCACATATTGTTTTTCAATTGTTGCCACCCTCTCCCCAGCAGCCTTTTCCCACTCCGTGGTCCACTTTATAACATTTTTGACACTTGTTGTATCATTATGCCCCGGAGGAAAGCCTTCAAAGTGTCCCATACCACCCCCAACGAGGCGGTGCATCTATTTAGATCAACAAATTCTCTTAAAGCTGTTAATACCTCGTCAGGCTCACCGATCAATTCCATCCAGAAGGGGCTGATTTTCCATTCCCCGGGCGGCAGCTCTCTCTTAGTTCTACAGACAATATCATCGGGGAATGGTCGGAGAGATCTCTTAGCATATAACTTACATTCTTTATCACATGTAGTGCCTACTCATTCCCCAATACCAAATCAATTCTAGAGAGTGTGGAGCATGTTCTGGAGAAGCATGCATACTGCCGGGCTTACGGATTCCGCACTCTCCAAATATTTATTAGACCAGCCTCCCCCAGAAATCGAGACAGTCGGTCATCAACTACAGTGCCTGTCTGGATCCCCGAGGGAAGCCTATCAACTTTTCGATCCATGCCCGTGTTAAAGTCTCCCATTACAATAATTGGCACACCAGGCTTGTCCAGAACAAACTCCATTAGCGTATACAGAATTTCAGTTTTAAAAGGTGGGGGAATGTATAAATAGGCCAATACATAGGTTCTATTCTCCATCATACAGTGTAATAAAATGTAACGCCCAGCTTCATCAATCTTAACCTGCTTGCTATTGAACATCACGCCAGATCTGATCAAAATGCTCACCCCCCTAGAATAGGAGGTGTAAACAGAATGATACTGGGTTCGGAAGCCTCCACATCCCAGTTGGGGTATAGAGACATTGGTGAGGTATGCCTCCTGCAAGCAGAGCCTGCCCCATACATTTTTGCTGTAGAAAAGACTGCAGTTTTTTTTCACTGGGTCTCCCAATCCCTGGACATTCCAAGAGCATATAGTTAACTTTTTTGGCTGCATAATATTAACCATTTAATCATTTAACCATGTAATGTGCCAAATTACTTATAATTCAATCTTCCCAGAAATAATTGTGTAGATTCTATAGACCTTTGTGTCATCTTTCTTTATTATCCAATACCAATTTTTCTTGTTGTGCTTCTTCTGTGATATTTTTGTAACAAAATATTTCATATATAAGGTGAATTTCTTCATACAGCCCCTCAAAAACCTTTCATACCAATCATACCATTCATATCTCATTCCTACCTCCCTCTTTTCCTCTATGTGACCTTGTGGAAGTGTGGAGGCCAGCTTCATCACAACATCTCCTCACAACCCAAGTTCAGATCTAGCACGTAATCTGTTCACACTGCCTTGGTACACATCAAAGTCACACAGTATGCCAGAGATGCCTGTCTATACCCACACCTTGAACCCCCATGGAAGTGGCTTGCCATGCATGTATTGCTTAATACTGCTAAATTTGCCCCTAAAAAAGAATCATCATTTCATCCACAGAGTTGTGTTCTTCTGGTACCACCTGCAGGCATTTCTCCCTGAACGCATCAAGGCATGGTCTGAGTTTCCAAAGTTTGTCTTTTTTTTCCCATCTCAGACACTGTCAAATTGTTTACAAAATTTAATTTTTAATTTTAAGACTTCACACATTCCAATCAATTAACACAATCCACAGAGGGAATACAATGCTGTCTGGCTAGCCTATTGTGCTGTATGCTTATTATGCGATTAGCACCTATAGCCCCTCCATATAGCAGAACATTATCATCTGTCCCTCATGTAGCAAGCAGATATTTAGGCAATGGCCAGAAAACACAGCAGGACAAGTTAAGTCTATGCATACAGTACATTAAAAGATAAATAATAAATAATGTATTCCTTAATTTAAACTGGAATTTTTCAAGTAATAACTATTACATTTTGATCTAATCTCAAGCTGGTATTGTGAATGATCAAAAAAAGTATTTCTATGGCTTTTTTGACCACATGGAACAGGTGAAAACTGTAAGGTGCACAGGCAAATTCTGCTATTCCTCTAACCCAACGTTGTAAAATTACAACACAGACATAACAAGCTCAAAATCTAAGATTATCGATGCATTCATCAGTACCTTGATATATGCATGATCTAGACATGTTATTAATCACAGAAAAAAAAATTCAGGCAGTTTACTTACTTTAATCCTCCATTATCAAGCCTTGTTATGTGCTTCAAGGCAAGTTCACAGGTTGGCTGACTTCATGTCCAGGAAAACAGGCCTATTTACACATTTTAGCATCCAATATCAGTGCTAGGCTGAACAATAGGACCTACTAATTATGTAAATTTGGTCGAAAAAAATGCTGGGTAATTTTAGTAGAGTTAAAAGTGATGTTGTAATATTACAACAGAGGGTCTTACAGGGTGAAGCCTATTCTCCCTGGAGAAGAGGCTGTTAGAGCTGAAGAGGTGGACCTCCCTTCCACGGTTGATAGCATCAGCAGGGAATGTAGATAAATTCTTAAGACTTTTTTTTTGATGTTTCTTGTTTGTTGTTTCTTAGTGAACACATTGTACAGGGATATGGAAAATGGTAGTAACACCCACACACACGTTGAACTGGATGGATATGGACTGATGTCCTTATTCAACCTTACCAATGATGTAACTGCTCTTCCTTTATTGTCTAATCAGCCAGTTGTAAATGGGGAACCAACATCACTAGATTCCTACACTGTAACAATGAAAGGAATATAGATATGCATTGTGGCTAAGCAGAATTTGTATATTGGTAGCCAGAAAGATCAGATATATGTATTCCATTTGTGTGTCTTGCTGTTTTCCTGGAATTCTGTCTCTAACGTAGACCGAAGGAACTCTCAAGTTAAATGGCATCAATTATGATGACTATATCTTATATTTTTATACATCTTTCATGTTGGAGGTTAGTCATATGTTTACACATAGAGATACTGTCCACATTATTGCCACACAACGCAGAGAAAATAATCTCTTTTCATTCTGAGGCCTGGGACCAAACGATAACGAGGGCGATGGCTGAGCGAACAGGGCCCCCCGCTTGGGTATTGGCTCTTTGGAAAACAAGACGTTACTTTTATCTGCTAAGTATCCTTTGCCTGTCCCTAGCAAATCTCCTACTTCATTTCAGGTAGAGCTGTTTGAAAATTATCGTATTAGTTCCACATTCTAACCTTGCAAAGCCATCCATACAGAAAAAAAAAGAAAAACAAATTAGACTCTGTAAGCCAAGTGTATCGTTATATTAATATTTGAGGTTCATTCTGCAGACATGTTAAACATAAGGGATGGGAAAGGCGTTATCAGGTGGCATAAAGAGCATATTTGCTGTGCAGACAGTGTTGCCGTATTATTTTTCTCTGGGAATGACTGGAATGCTGACTTGTATATCATTATGCTGGAAAACTGACTCAAAAGTCTGCATATAGAATTATTCTCATATTCTCATATACCAGTACAGTTGAAATAATGAAGTGGATTTAGATGACTTTGAAGAAAACTTTCAAGACATATTGTTTATACTTGCCAGCAGTCCTGATTTTAGAACAGTAAAGCAGATATTCCACTTAGACACAACACAAGATCCCCGGGCTACCACTGACTCCAGGAGCAGGTTCCTGTAGTCTGTGGCTACTCACATAGTCTATACCAGCCTTTTTCAACCAGGGTGCTCAGGCACCCTGGGGTGCCTTGAGGTCTTTTCAGGGGTGCTTTGAAAAAAATGCCAAAAAATTACTCAACAAAACTGAAAAATTGTATGCAAGCCAGCAGGTGGATCAAGCCTACCTTTTAGGTACACAAAGCCACGAGTTTTCATTGGGCACCATTACGACTTTCTAGACACTGGCATCCTAACAACCAATGAAGTCATCAGTTAATAAGGTGGATGTCTGTTGCCTCCACAGCATCCTTATTTGAACCTCCTTTGCCTCGCTCCATCAGCACTTGGTTGATATTAGCTGACTGATTGAGATAAATTGAGAAAGAAGAGAAACATTGGAATACTAGTCAGTACCAGTGCTCAAAAGTGTATTTGCTTTGGAAAAACAGACAGTCCATAATTTTAAAGAGTGCCTTGAGATTGTCTATAATTTTAAAGGGTCCCTTGACTAAAAAAGGTTGAGAAATACTGGTCTATACCAAGCTCCATAGAAGAAAGGAGCCACTAAAAACACTTATTGCGTCTTATACACTCTCCACACGTGCTGATCCATCCATCTAAGCAAACCCTTTAACGCATTTCACTCAGTCAGGAGCTTACTCATAAAGTCTATGAGTAAGATCCTGACCAAGTGAAGCATGTTAGTATTTTGCATACCCTGATGGATCAGCTAGTGTGATGGAAGATGCAATAAAAGTGTTCTGAAGCTTTTATTTGGTCAGTGGTTCCGTTCTTCTCCTCTGGAGCTTGGAATAGTTCTAATTTTAGTTAGATGTACAAAATCCTACAAGAGTGCCAAACAAAACTCCAAACATTTTCAATTTTGATATTTCCTAACTAAGAGACAACATAGAACAGCCGCCGTGCCATGGGGGCACAGAGATCTCTTCCTTCTTCAGGGTTTTTTCCTGATTTAGCTGCTTGTTTCATCATGTGAGTTCCACACTAAAACCAGCGTTTGGACTCTCAGCTCTTTTGTTTGGTGCTCCTCTTAGATTTTGTACACATAAATCATCAAATCCAGGCTCTCTGTTTTTGGGACGCCCCCGCCTTTGTGGGTTAGCAGCCTTACTGGGGCCAATGTGCCTTATTGCAATCTGATTGAACTACTGATGGTTTTGATCCAGTGCCTAATTTTTTACTTGTTCCTCAGTTTAGTTATGGCTCTCTCGATTTTGGCATAGTAGAAAAAAAAAAACAAGGCTTGTTGGATATGGGCAAAAGTCAAAACCTAAAATTGGCTTATTGGGCTCCAACAGTCACACAGTTCCAAATGACTCACCCTTCTGTAACATCACACTGTAGTAGAGATAGGAAGAGAAAGCCTGGCCTCTGCACACCTTGCCCAGTTGGAGTGGTTAACAGGTAAAACCAGCCTCAGCTCGATTCATCCAGGCCATGCACTCAACATGTTTCGCTCCGCCCCCAGGGCTTGATCATTGGGGGCGTGGCCTGAATGAATCAAGCTGAGGCTTCTGTTACTACTCAAGCCGGGCAAGGTGTGCGGTGGTCGGGCTATCTCCTCCTATTTCTACAGCATGCTTTGGGCCTGGACGAACCTTTCCCCAGCCTGCACCCTCACTTGTCAGCAGCATCTAACTCATTGGACCTTGTCAGCCTAAGCGGAAGCCCCTAAGCCTTTATCGTGGGTCACATTGCACTTCAGTGGTAGATGAAGCCAACCCCTTTCACTGCTCACAGAGACCAGCCTGTATCCTCCTTGATTCCCTGAAAACAGCCACATGCCAAGGCCCTGGAGGTTGCTCTTGCTCCACTGTAGTCCACCAGCCAAATAACAGGCTGCACACCAAAGATGTTCAGCTCCAGCCAAGGTATATTGCAATGACAGCATACTACTCAATCCCACCCAAAGCCATGCCCCCAACATATTTTACCCACAACAGGGCTGAATCATTGGGATCACTGCACTGCAATGATTGGCAGTATAAGAATGATATCCATGGCACAAAGAGTTGGCATGTTGACACTATTAATGGCTTTTGTTGATGGGCAACACATGGCTTGTTTTCAGATGGTTTCCACTTGAATTTGACATCAATTTTAAGATGCTTCTGAGGTCCATCTGGGCTCCTTCAAGGGTGCAATTGATCTGTAATTGACATCCTTTTGACCTTAACAATTAATTTTCATAGGGAGGAACGAAGTGTACACAACCCCTAATAAGGTGGACACCAAAGGACTTGTGCAAGAATAGGGTATGCAAATAGGAGTAATACACATTTAAAGCTCAACTCCAGGCAAATAAAAACATTATCCCTTGCAGTTTAGCTGTGCCCGCACTGCATTTAATTGCTCCTTTATGTCTAGCAGAACAATAAAAGGAGATATACTTGACGTGTCCTTTTTGCCCCATATTCAATTGTCAAAAGCTTGTAGATCTCCATAACATCTCAAAAATGTGCCCCTTTTAAACTATTGAGACCACCAAGCTACTCATTCCCTCCCTTATCTCTTGCCTTAAAAATTGCAACTTCCTTTTCATAGGCCTACCTCTCCATAGGCTAACCCATCTTCAGTCTATCATAAATGTTGCTGCCAGACTCATCTACCTTACCAACCGCTCAGTGTCTGCCACCCTTTTCTGCCAGTCTCTTTACTGGCTTCTGATTGCTCAGTGAATTAAATTTAAAATACTAACAACAACATACAAAGCCATTTATAACTCTGACCTGAGCTATATCACCAAATTCGTCTCCAAATATCATTCACCCAAACCGTCCTCTCCACTCCTCCCAAGACCTCCTGCTCTCTAGCTCTCTTGTCCTCCTCCCATGCTCATCTCCAGGACTTCTCCAGGACTTCTCCAGAGCCTCTCTCATCCTCTGGAACTTTCTACCTCAATCTGTCTGGCTATCTCCTACCCTGGCTACCTTTAGGCCATCCCTGAAAAAAGGAAGCCTATTCTGCCTTTAGCTAATCAACTAATCTTCTATTTCTTCCATCCGTTCATCCCTCTCAGTTATTACCTTTTGTTCCACCAGCCCCTCCCTTATATTGTAAACTTGCAGGAGCAGGGCACTCCTAACCCTCTTGTATTGAATTTTATTGTTGATATATTGTCTCCCTTTATATTGTAAAGCGCTGTGCAAACTGTTGGCACTATATAATAATAATAATAAGACAAGACCAGAGCAGGGTCCCTAGCCCTACTTTAGACACGAGGAAACCCAGAGACAGTCCACCACTGGATTGTGGGGAAGCGCCATCTGCCAAGGGAGAAGAGGATCAGGTAGTCAAACTGATTATTCTCTCCCCTAGACAAAGCGAGCTATTAATCCTCGCAATGTGGGCACAGCCTTACTTGAAGGGATCATTTTTTATCTGCCCAGAGTGTAGTCCATTTTCCTCCCACACTCCAAAGACATACTGGTATGATAATTGACTCCTGTCTAAATTGGCCCTAGTATGTGTATGTATGAATGTGAGTTAGGCACCTTAGATTGTAAGCTCCTCAAGGGCAGGGACCTATGTATATATATATATACCGTATATACATACACTATACGGTCAAAAGTATTGGGACACCTGCCTTTATATGCACATGATCTTTAATGGCATCCCAGTCTTAGTCGGTAGAGTTCAATTTTGAGTTAGCCCACCCTTTGCAGCTATAACAGCTTCAACTCTTCTGGGCTTCTGGAAGAATGGTCAAACATTCCCATAGACCCTATCCTATACCTTGTGGACAGCCCTCCCAGAAGAGTTGAAGCCGTTTCAGCTAGAAAAGGGTGGGCCAACTCAATATTGAACCCTACGGACTAAGACTGGGATGCCATTAAAGTTCATGCAAAGGTAATTACTTTTGGGAATATAGTGTATATGTATGAATGTAAGTTAGGGACCTTAGAAAATAACCACCTCGAGGGCAGGGACTGATGTAAATGTACAATATATACATATATGTAAACTGCTGGCACTGTAAAAGTACCTGTAATAAATAAATCACGCACACTGATTTTGCATTCAGTATCTGTTTACGAATGTGAGATCAAATAAACTATTATATATCTATCTCTCCTGTATACAGAGTTGTTTTCAAAGTCTTGTTGGCTTTTATAATCATGCCTACACACTACTGCAAGTTTAATGATGAATATAATCAATGCATGAAAATTAGATTTATAAATAAGTAAAACATATATAATGTGTTACATCTGTAGCACCCTGGAGTGTAGACAGGGTTGCTCCTCAAAAATGTATTTGCCAGGAGTAGTCATCTTGGTTAATTGTTAGAAATGAATTAATTTCTACCTAAGTTTGGCCTTGTTGCACTTTTCTTTTCTACCTCTAGGTGGCCGGGTACTTGGTGGTACTAGATACGAGAAGGGCAATGCAAGGTCAGATTATGGGTATATGGTGTATCTCAGCCAATGGGCAGGGGTTTTCTTAAATCCATTGGCCTGCTGGGGGAACCTATATATTTGGGTGGAGTCAGGTGACTGGTGTTCTGTGCCACCTGGACTGCTGTCTGGGTGGGCTTTTGTTGTATTACCCGGGCTGCTAGATTGGGCCTATCCCAGACACATCTAGCTACTAGGCTGTCTGAGGGCCTATCTAGAAGCAAGAGAGCAGCGAAGGGTTGGGATTGCGGCTTGCAGTCCAACCAGAAGTGACAGTTCTGCTGTGGTCAGAACCTGTTGTGGTCGGAGGTAGAGGAGAAGCTGTCGCCAGTAAGGGACCATCCGCCTTACTACCAGGGACCACAGTGAGTAACTTAAGCAAGTACCGGAGCAGAATTCTCACCAACCGGGGATGGTGAAGAATCTGGAAACTTAAGTAGATATCAAGCCAGGGACCCAGCCAGTGGAGGCGACGCTTGCAGAGCAGCCTTGAGTGCCAAGCCAGGGACTGAGAAGGCCAGTGGGGTGAAGCTTGAGAGGTATCTTGAGTGCCAAGCTAGGGACCCAGCAGGGAGGCGGGGGTGATGCTTGAGGAAGGTATCACCGTGAAGATTGGAGGAGCTCAAGGGATTCAGTGGCAGTGAATCATCTAGTCTAGTGAGAGAGACTGGAAGCTCAGTGGGCTGAAGAACTACTGTACAAGGAGTGATTGTAGTGGAATTGAAGGAACTGTTACGTTTTGCATTAGGAACTGTTAAAGACTGTTGCCATAGGAGACAGCATTCCTATACATGCAGATGTGGCATCTAGCTGGATGCCTTTCCCTGCATGGTTGTCCTCCCGTCGAAGTCTTGGAGTCTGCCAAATGAATTTGCAACTACCTAAGGTGTCCTGGCCCTAACCCTCTCTCCCAAAGTTCTGTTAAGAGCCCTTGCACACTGGGGCGGGGGGCGGCGTCGGCGGTAAAACGCCGCTATTATTAGCGGCGTTTTACCGTCGGTATTCGGCTGCTAGCGGGGCGGTTTTACCCCCCGCTAGCGGCCGAGAAAGGGTTAAATACCACCGCAAAGCGCCTCTGCAGAGGCTCTTTGCCGGCGGTATAGCCGCGCCGTCCCATTGATTTCAATGGGCAGGACCGGTAAAGGAGCGGTATACACACCGCTCCTTCACCGCTCTGAAGATGCGGCTAGCAGGACTTTTTTTACCGTCCTGCCAGCGCATCGCTCCAGTGTGCAAGCCCTCGGGCTTTCACACTGGAATGACAGTAGCGGCACTTTCGGGCGGTTTGCAGGCGCTATTATTAGCGCAATAGCGCCTGCAAACCGCCCCAGTGTGCAAGGGCTCTAAGAGAAATAAAATCTCTTTTGCATGCAAGAAGTGTCTGGCGCCCAATGACTTTAGCTACTTTGCACCCACTATGCCTCACAACCCACCATATACAGAAGGATGTCTGCTATCTCTGGCCCCAGAGGTTCTCATTAGACCAAAGGAGGTCTGGGACCTTGCTACACAGCAATTAAAAAAGTAACATCAGAAAAATACCAGAAAAATCTTTCTTTTTATTTAGCCACAAAAAAAAAAAAAAAAAAAAAAAGTTGTTATAGCAAAGGAAAAAAGGTGTACAAAATCCCACACCTGAAAGATTATCTGATAATTTATGGCAGGGAGAGATCACATCTTGCGGAGCTCTTCAGCCTCTGATCCAGATAATGCATATATTTAGTGAAGAGCTGGGAGATCGGTAGCAGTGTGCGGTGCTGAATTTCCCCGCTCTGTCATTTCTCATCAGTTCAAGCAGGAGAGATAAATGTTATATGGAGGAAGAAGGTGTTATTTTCACAATTATACAGACCATGCGGCGACTGTGGAATGCTGCTTGCTGTGACTTCGAAAAACGGCACGGACTGTAGAATGACAAAGAATATTCCTGAGGATTTGTGGTTCGTCCTCAGCCATAGGTGTGCACAGTCTATTGCATTAGGGTGTGCATCCCAAAGCTTAAATACACATGCCTTTATCTGTAGCCTCAGCTGCACTGGACAGTGAATGAATGGGAAGTGCTCTCTGCTGAGCGGCTTCCTCTCCATTCACAAACTGATGAACATGGTGAGGGAGTGTGTTCACTGTGTTCATTTAGAAAAGGAATGGGCCAGTAAATGACATATTTACCGGCCCCTTCCCCCACTCTCCAGCTTGAAACACGGGTGGGGGGGCCCAGGCAATAGGGGGAATCGGCACCACACGCAGTGATTAGGGTGTGCCCAGGCACACCCCCTGCGCCCGCCTATGTCCTCTTAGTACAGTCGACATTCCCCTAACTTTTAAACTTGAGAATGAGGGACACTTGAGGAGGTAGAGGCCTGTGGCATACTTAGCGCTTCACAGTAATAAATGGGGATGCCCAAACTTTACAGTGAAAGGGGTTTAAGGGGCATGGTTAAACAAAACCCAGGCCACGGATATGTGCTGGGGGGGCACTTTGGAAAGGGAGAGGGCTTGTGCTAGAAGGTGGTGGGTGGGGTGGGGGTTTCGGTATGTGCTGGGGGGGGGGGGGGGCAATTTGGAAGGGAATTGGACTTGTGCTAGAGCGTGGGGTGGTTGCATATGTGCTGGGGGGTGATTTGGGAGGGGAGACAACTTGTGATAGAAGGTGGGGTGGGGGGGATCAGATATGTGCTGGGAAGAAGGCACTTTGGAAGGGGATTGGACTTGTGCTAGAACGTGGGGTGGTTGGATATGTGCTGGGGGGGGGGTGATTTGGGAGAGGAGAGAACTTGTGATAGAAGGTGAGGTGGAGGGGAGGGGGGGGCACTAGGAAGGGGAGTGGATTTATGCCAGAAGGTGGTGTGGGGGGGGGGGATCAGATATCTGCTGGGAGGGCGCTTTGGAAGGGGATTAGACTTGTGCTAGAATGTGGGGTGTTTGGATATGTTCTGAGGGGGGGGGGGTGATTTGGGGTTGGGAGAGAACTTGTGATAAAAGGTGGGGTGAGGGGGAACAGATATGTGCTAGGGAGTGTGCTTTGGAGGGGGGTTGGACTTATGCTAGAACGTGGGGTGGTTGGATATGTGCTGGGGGTGATTTGGGAAGGGAGAGAACTTGTGATAGAAGGTGGGGTGGGGGGAATCAGATATGTGCTGGGAAGTGGGCTAATGCAACACTGATTCAGCTTCGTCATTTTGTTCACCCAGCTACAAGCAGACGCCTTACTTTTGAGGACCTCCGAACTAAATAATATATCCCCAAACATATGTTCTTTCCCTATCTCCAGATTAAAGATTATGTCTGTACGCATTCCCCATCCCTGACACTGCCTAAACCCACTAACTTTGAGTATATATGCGCTCAGGGTCCACATCAACTACATTTAATATCTTCAATTTATAAAATTCTTTATGAGGTTACCACCCTCACTGAAGACTCTCACATTTACAGTATCCCACAAAAGTGAGTACACCCCTCACATTTTTGTAAATATTTTATTATACATTTTCATGTGACAACACTGAAGAAATTAAAATTTTCTACAAATTAAAGTAGACCGTACAGTGGTTTAACAGGACAGGTTCCACTCAGAACAGGCCTCGCCATGGTCGACCTAAGAAGTTGAGTGCACGTGCTCAGCGTCATATCCAGAGGTTGTCTTTGGGAAATAGATGTATAAGCGCTGCCAGCATTGCTGCAGAGTTTGAAGGGGTGGGGGGTCAGCCTGTCAGTGCTCAGACAGATTACTGGAACCATGTCCTGTGGTCTGATGAGACCAAGCTATACGTATTTAGTTCAGATGGTGTCAAGCGTGTGTGGTGGCAACCAGGTAAGGAGTACAAAGACAAGTGTGTCTTGCCCACAGTCAAGCATGGTGGTGGGAGTGTCATGGTCTGGGGCTGCATGAGTGCTGCCGGCACTGGGGAGCTACAGTTCATTGAGGGAACCATGAATGCCAACATGTACTGTGACATACTGAAGCAGAGCATGATCCCCTCCCCTTGGAGACTGGGGCGCAGGGAAGTAATCCAACATGATAACGACCCCAAACACACCTCCAAGACAATCACTTCCTTGCTAAAGAAGCTGAGGGTAAAGGTGATGGACTGGCCAAGCATATCTCCAGACCTAAACCCTATTGAGCATCTGTGGGGCATCCTTAAACAGAAGGTGGAAGAGCGCAAGGTCTCTAACCTCCACCAGCCCCGTTATGTCATCATGGAGGAGTGGAAGAGGACTCCAGTGGCAACCTGTGAAGCTCTGTTGAACTCCATGCCCAAAAAGGTTAAGGCAGTGCTTGAAAATAATGGTGGCCACACAAAATATTGACACTTTGGGCCCAATTTGGACATTTTGACTTAGGGGTGTACTCACTTTTGTTGCCAGCGGTTTAGACATTAATGGCTGTGTGTTGAGTTAATTTGAGGGGCAGCAAATTTACACTGTTATACAAGCTGTACACTCACTACTTTACGTTGTAGCAAAGTGTCATTTCTTCAGTGTTGTCACATGAAAAGATATAATAAAATATTTACAAAAATGTGAGGGGCGTACTCACTTTTGTGAGATACTATACATGTGTAAGTGCTCACTTATCCTCCTTTGCGCCATCCCCCTCCCCTGTTGGGACAAGATTTGGTCCTCTACATCAACAGTCTCCAGGCGTGTGGTGCAGAGAGAGAAAGCTTTTACAATTTTTATGTTCTGGTACAGAACACCCGAGATCCGACGCCAAAATCACCCCTTGCTCTCTCCTTTGTGCTGGCATTGTGGTAAAATATTGGGCTCTCACTATCATATAGTCTGGCAATGTGAACTTATAATGCCTTTTTGGAATATGGTAATGTCTCTTCTCCAGCAATGCTTGAAGTTCTGCTGACGTTGGACCCGATGCATTACCTATTATGTCTCCCTTTTCCCAGTATTGAAAAACTCTTGAATAAACTGGCCTCGTACATCTTACTAGCTGTCGGAAGAACCATCCCAACGCATTGGTTGACCTCTACACCCCCCTCTCATACTCAGCTTCTACATGCTGTTTCAGGGATTTGGAGAATGGAGTACATAACAGCCCTGGTTGACGATGCTATCACTCGCTTTGGAAGGGGATTGTACTTGTGCTAGAAGATGGCATAGGTAATTAGATATGTGCTGGGGGGGGGGGGGGGGCTCTGGAAGGAAATTGGACTAGTGATACAAGGTGAGGTGTTCAGATATGTGCTAAGGGTGCTGATTTGGTAGGGGAGAGAACTTGAGATAGAAGATGGGAGGATCAGATATGTGCTGGGGAGGGGGCACTTTGGATGGGTAGTGGACTTATGCTAGAGGGTAGGGAATCAGATATGTGCTGGCGCTTTGGGAGGGGAGAGAACTTGTGCTAGAAGGTGGGGTGGGGGTTAGATATGTGCTGGCGGGGGTGTTTTGGAAGGGAATCTGGCTTATGCTAGAAGGTTAGATGCTCAGATATGTGCTGGGGGTGCTTATTTCGTAGGGGAGATAACTTGAGATAGAAGATGGGGGGGGGGGGGGCACTTTGGAAGGGGATTGTACTTGAGGGATTTGCTCTCATTTCCTGTTTTGGCTATGGGACAGGTAGTAAAGGGAAATCTCCCCAATGTCAGACAAATGGCACATAAAAAACTGACAGGGCTTAAACCCTTCCTTACCCTGTTCAACATTTAAAAAAAGGTGAGGTGTTCAGATATGTGCTGAGGGTGCTGATTTGGTAGGGGAGAGAACTTGAGATAGAAGATGGGGGGGCGCTTTGGAAGGGGATTGTACTTGTGCTAGAAGGTGGGATGGGGGTTAAATATGAGCTGGGGGATGCTTTGGTAGGGGATTGGACTTGTGCTAGAAGGTGAGGGGTTCGGATATGTGCTGGGGGTGCTGATTTGGTAGGGGAGAGAACTTAATATAGAAGATGGGGGAGCGCATTTGTGCTGGGAGAGGGGGGCGCATTGGGAGGGGAATGAACTCATGCTAGAAGGATATGTGTGGGGAGCCGATATGTGCTGGGGGGGGTGGGAGCTTCAGGAGGGGAATGGACTTGTGCTAGAAGGTGGGGTGGATATGTGCTGGGGGGGTGCTTTGGGAGGGGAGAGGACTACCTGCCTTGCATAGAGAAGCACAAAGACCCAGTGATGATATCATTAGGTCCAAAAAAGAGGTATGTAATGAAAACAGGTTTTATTAAAAAATGTAATTGGCATGTCGATAAGGGGAAAGGGAAGAACCAGAGAAGCAAAACACAAGCAGATTAAACTTCAGCTTTAATAATATACAGCTGTATCCACGATTAGATTGTCCTCAGGACGTCTTTTGGAAACAACATTGAAATAGTGTGATTTCATCTGTCACTGGCACACAGTTTACCTGATATATACAATATCTTAAGTTTATCCGTGGTAAATACTATTGGAAGCCAGGCCTGGGTAACCTCATTATAACAATCTCTGCCGCTCAGTCCGAGAGAAAAGGCACATCCTGCGTTCCTGCCAGGGCGTCTTAATTGGCTGTGTGTGCCAGCACTGGTTGCCAGGCATGCCAGATCTTTTAAAAACAGATAAATTGTTTGTAGGAAAAAATATGATGTTGGATCTGCTGTGTTTTCATCATTACCGGATAAGCAGAAAATAACAACAAATTGTAACATGTAAAGAAATAAACAGCGCTAATAATGGCGCATCAAATCTTCTTCACACGTCGGGGATAAAGAAGAGAAATAAAAAATCCCTATATAAATCCTAACGTTTTTATAACTTTAAAATGTACGGCGGTGGGCCTATATAACAATGAAAGTTGCACTTTGAGTCTAAAGCTGAACTCCGGGAACAAAAATGCTAATTTCTACATTTTCTTCCATAGTCACAAAAGATATAAATCCAATTTTTGTTCAAAAATTGCCTTTGCAAACCCAGGTATTACTTTGTTAACCACTTCCTAGCCAGGCCTATTCTGACACTTCTCACATGAATTTAAAAATAATTTTTTTAAATAAAATTACTTAGAACCTGCAAACATTTATATATATATATATATATATATATATATATATATATATATATATATATATATACAGTGCCTTGCAAAAGTATTCGGCCCCCTTGAACTTTTCAACCTTTTGCCACATTTCAGGCTTCAAACATAAAGATATAAAATTTTAATTTTTTGTGAAGAATCACCAACAAGTGGGACACAATTGTGAAGTGGAACGAAATCTATTGGATATTTTAAACTTTTTTAGCAAATAAAAAACTGAAAAGTGGTGCGTGCAAAATTATTCGGCCCCTTTACTTTCAGTGCAGAAAACTCACTCCAGAAGTTCAGCGAGGATCTCTGAATGATCCAATGTTGTCCTAAATGACTGATGGTGATAAATAGAATCCACCTGTGTGTAATCAAGTCTCTGTATAAATGCACCTGCTCTGTGATAGTTTTAGGGTTCTGTTGAAAGCACTGAGAGCATCATGAAGACCAAGGAACACACCAGGCAGGTCCGTAATACTGTTGTGGAGAAGTTTAAAGCCGGATTTGGATACAAAAAGATTTCCCAAGCTTTAAACATCCCAAGAAGCACTGTGCAAGCGATCATTTTGAAATGGAAGGAGTATCAGACCACTGCAAATATACCAAGACCTGGCTGTCCCTCTAAACTTTCAGCTCAGACAAGGAGAAGACTGATCAGAGATGCAGCCAAGAGGCCCATGATCACTCTGGATGAACTGCAGAGAACTACAGCTGAGGTGGGAGAGTCTGTCCATAGGACAACAATCAGTCGTACACTGCACAAATCTGGCCTTTATGGAAGAGTGGCAAGAAGAAAGCCATTTCTCAAAGATATCCATAAAAAGTCTTGTCTAAAGTTTGCCACAAGCCACCTGGGAGACACACCAAACATGTGGAAGAAGGTGCTCTGGTCCGATGAAACCAAAATCGAACTTTTTGGCCACAATGCAAAACGATATGTTTGGTGTAAAAGCAACACAGCTCATCACACTCATCACACCATCCCCACCGTGAAACATGGTGGTGGCAGCATCATGGTTTGGGCCTGCTTTTCTTCAGCAGGGACAGGGAAGATGGTTAAAATTGAGGGGAAGATGGATGCAGCCAAATACAGGACCATTCTGGATGAAAACCTGTTGGAGTCTGCAAAAGACCTGAAACTGGGACGGAGATTTATCTTCCAACAAGACAATGATCCCAAACATACAGCAAAATCTACAAAGGAATGGTTCACAAATAAACGTATCCAGGTGTTAGAATGGCCAAGTCAAAGTCCAGACCTGAATCCAATCGAGAATCTGTGGAAAGAGCTGAAAACTGCTGTTCACAAACGCTCTCCATCCAACCTCACTGAGCTCGAGCTGTTTTGCAAGGAAGAATGGGCAAGAATTTCAGTCTCTCGATGTGCAAAACTGATAAAGACATACCCCAAGCGACTTGCAGCTGTAATCGCAGCAAAAGGTGGCTCTACAAAGTATTAACGCAAGGGGGCCGAATAATTTTGCACGCCCCACTTTTCATTTTTTTATTAGTTAAAAAAGTTTCAACAATCCAATAGATTTCGTTCCACTTCACAATTGTGTCTCACTTGTTGGTGATTCTTCACAAAAAATAAAAATTTTATATCTTTATGTTTGAAGCCTGAAATGTGGCAAAAGGTTGAAAAGTTCAAGGGGGCCGAATACTTTCGCAAGGCACTGTGTATATATATACATTTTTTTTGTTTTAAGCAGAGGCCCTTGAGAATAAAATGTTGTTGCAATTATTTATGTCACATGGTATTTGTGCAGCCGTTTTTTAAAACGAAAACATAATATAATACCCAATTGTTAGTTAAAAATATAAAAGATGATATTATGCCGGGTACATAGATACCTAACATGTTACACTTTAAAATTGCGCACACTTGTTGCATGACAACAAACTACGGGACTTAATAATCTCCATAGGTGTCACTTTAAAAGCCTTTACAGGTTACAGGTTTAGAGTTGCACAGGAGGTATGGTGCTAGAATTATTGCTCTCGCTATAACGTTTGCGCCAATACCTCAGATGTGTGGTGTGAACGTTGTTTACATATATGTGCACAACTTACATATGTGTTAGCCTTGCACGCAAGCACGGGACAGGAACGCTTTCATTTAAAAAAAAAAAAAATTATTAACTTTATTTTTTATTTTTACACAGACTCTTTACATTTTTTTTTTTAACAGCTTTTTCAACATCCCTTCTGATAGCATAGGTCATGACAGGTCCTCTTTCGTGAGACATCTGGGGTCTATTAGACCCCAGATCTCTCCTCTGCCCTTAAAAGCACCTAATCAAACAGAGATCAGTTTTATCAGATGCTTTCACAGGCCGATACCAGCTTGTTTACAAAAAACTGAAAGTGACAAAATCTTTATCGCTTAGTTTCTTAGACCATAGAGATGATCGGGGAAGTTCCAGTCCTTGGTCATCTCTATGGTAAGCAATCTATAGTTGCAAGCTTCCCATTGGAACGGGAGAGTCCAGGAAGCCTGGGAAGGCACAACATGTATAGGCGATTCAGCAGCTATTTAGCCGCTCAGATCACTTTTACTTTATTCAGCATCGCCTTCTGAACATATTAACGTGGAAGTCATGACTGCAGCTGCAGCGATGGCCCTGGTAAAAATCACTTCAACCAGAGGACATATGGGTACATTCGTTTAAGGTAACTGGTTAAAGTAATGGTGACATCATCAATGTGTTGTGCATAGGCTGCCTGCAAAAAACTACAGGGGCGGAGACAAGACCAGTCACCCTGCACAAGGAGGGACCCAGCAGGCTCCACCCACCACAGGCTGCCTGCAGAAAACTACAGGAGGGGGCGGAGACAAGACCAGTCACCATGCACAAGGAGGGAGAGCAGCAGTGACTGGTGGGAGGGACCCAGCAGGCTCCACCCACCACAGGCTGCCTGCAGAAAACTACAGGAGGGGGCGGAGACAAGACCAGTCACCCTGTACAAGGAGGGAGAGCAGCAGTGACTGGTGGGAGGGACCCAGCAGGCTCCACCCACCACAGGCTGCCTGCAGAAAACTACAGGAGGGGGTGGAGACAAGACCAGTCACCCTGCACAAGGAGGGAGAGCAGCAGTGACCGGTCTTTATTACAGGAAGCTCCTGCACAGAGGGAAAGTCTCAAAGTGGATTACTGCACAGATTTAGGAAGAAATACACAAAGTGCACCAAGATTTAAGAAGAATTCACATGACTCTTGTATTTAGACTAGTTCAACTTTTAGGCCTCATGCACACTGGACATTATATTAATGTTATAAAGATGCCAGTAGCTTTGCGGTGAGTTTTTCAACGTTTTTGCCATAGTGGTGTTAGTGTTTTTCAGTGTAAGCGTTTTTTAATGGATCAAAAACATTAAAAAAATGCTGGTGAGCCTCG
The DNA here is from genome assembly GCA_037952835.1 of Lithobates septentrionalis. Taxonomy (NCBI): domain Eukaryota; kingdom Metazoa; phylum Chordata; class Amphibia; order Anura; family Ranidae; genus Lithobates; species Lithobates septentrionalis. The sequence goes on along the minus strand of JBBDGP010003086.1, from coordinate 388,819 downwards.
TTTTTGAGCGTTTATCAGCGTTTTTAGGCGTTTTTTGACATTAGAGTGTTTTTACAGCTGAAAAACTCCTCTCAGAACCCACTACCCTGTTTCCCCGAAAATAAGACCTAGCGTGATTGTCGGTGATGGCTGCAATATAAGCCCTACCCCCCCAAATAAGCCCTACCCTGTTTCCCTGAAAATAAGCCCTACCCTGAAAATAAGACCTACAAGGACTTTAACTAGGGCTTATTTGGGGGGTAGGGCTTATATTGCAGCCATCACCGCCAATCACGCTAGGTCTTATATTCGGGGAAACAGGGTAGTTTTTTTTTTTTTTTTTTTTTACAGGCAAAAAAACTCCCCAGCCAAAAACAGTTGATAACAGCCTACGTGTGCATGGACACATAGGATAGCATGCTGGAGAGTTTATTGACTATGGAAAAAAAAACATCTAAAGCCAAAAACAGCAGCTGTAAAAACATTGGAGTGCAGGCACCGTTTTTTGCGCTGTAGCGCCTGTAAAGCGCCTCAGTGAGAAAGCGGTCTAAAGAATTCCTTCAGGCATCAGATGAAAATTCTCTTTTGTTCACTTGTATATTTCTTCGAAACTGACCTTTGGCCATGCTTTATTCTCCTCTCCCCAGTATATACCATATACTTATCCTTCCTTCACTCTCCTGACGAGCCATTGAGAGCCAGGAGCCAAAGTTAATACTTGGGTCACCATTTTGGGAGGGAGTGCATGGGCAGAGGAGCAGCACCTTTCACTGGTTATGTGGGATCATAAGGAATGAAGGCCTTCATCTTGGATGAGATACCTCTGGCCATTCGTTGTGCTTGCTTGCTGGGCCTTTGGGGTTACAAATACCCTCAGATAAGTAGGGTGAGTGCTCTATCAGAGTATGGGCCCCAATGCTGGCAGGAATTAACATACCAACTGACCAGTGGAGTAGACAGGGCCTCTTGCTTATACCGTAGTTAGGTATTTTGCTCAGAAACACGTCTTATTGTCTTATTGTCAACATATGGTGACTTTTGCATTTGTCACAATGTATAAATTGGCACTGGTATAAATCTGTGCTTGGTTAGTTGCTTTGGAAGGCAGGGAAGACCCCTGATGTCTCCATAAAGAGTGCCTTTCACCTGCCCCAAGCTATTACAAAGGGGCTTGTTTAAATAATAAAAAAAAATAATAACATTTACCTGCATATACATGCAAATGTACTTGTAAGTCCAGCAAATACTGATTACACCACACATGTGAGGTATCACCGCAAACGTCAGAGTGAGATCAATAATTCTAGGGCCCTAATTAACCACTTGCAGACCGCCCACCGTAGATATACTGCGGCAGGGCGCTTGTTCTGCACCAGATCAGGTATCTAGTACGTGATCTGACACTTCCAGGTCTGGAGCGTACGCACCATCGCCGACGCGCTCCTAATGTGATCACAAACAGTGGGAGCCCAGCAGTGGCCACTATGGATTCAATGTCCGCTGGCACCCAAGGATTACAGAGGACACAGGCAGAACCACAATCTGTCTATGTAAACAAGGCAGATTGTCATTCTCTCAGAAGGGAAGGGATTGACCCTGTGTTTCTGCTAAGCAGGAACACGGATCTTTGACTTCCCCTAGTCAAAGCACCTCCCCCACAGTGAGTAAGCACAACCTAGGCACACAGTTAAGCCTTTGATCGCCCCTGATGTTAATCCCCTTCCCTGCCAGGGTCATTCGTACAGTGACAGTGCATATTTTTTAGCTCTGATCACTGTATTAGTGTCACTGGTCCCCAAAAAGTGTCAAAAGTGTAAGTTAGGTGTCCCATTTGTCCACCGCAATATCGTTGTCCTGCTATAAGTCGCTGATCGCCTGCTTTTACTGGTAAAAGTAAAAAAATAATTGAAAATATCCCAAAGTTTGTAGATGTTATAACTTTTGTGCAAACCAATTAATATACGCTTATTGGGATTTTTTTTTTTTTTGTACCAAAAACATGTAGCAGAATACATATTGGCCTAAATTGATGAAGAAATTAGATTTTTTTACATTTTTTTTTTATTTGATATGTTTTATAGCAGAAAATTTTTTAAAAAATATTGTTTTATTTCCAAAATCGTTCTTTTTTTTGTTTATAGGGCAAAAAATAAAAACCGCAGAGGTGGTCAAATACCACCAAAAGAAAGCTCTATTTGTCATACGACAGCGCAATTGTCAGTTGAAGTAAAACAGTGACGTATCGCAAAAAATGGCCTGGTCAGGAAGGGGGTAAAACTTTGTTGTTTAATAACTAATTGGTTAATAATTACCTCAATAATTAACTCAAAAATGATAATCTGTAAAGGCTTTGAAAGTGTCATATGGACAATTTTAGTACCTTCGTTTGCCACCATTTCATGGGTGTGAAAAATTTAAAATCTTGACATGTTTGGTATCTATTTACTTGATGCAACATCAGAACTTTTATTTTGCCAAAGAATTTAGTATGAATTTGTGTTTGTGTGCACTAAAATGTTGGTGTTTTTTTTCCTAAAAAAATTAGTGAGTGATAAATGGCTGTGCAAATATCGTGTGACGTAAAAAATTGCAACATTGCTATTTTCTTCTCCAGTGACTCTACTTTTAGAAAATAGATAATGTTTGGGGGGTTCTAAGCATTTTTCTAGCAAAAAATGCTGATTTTTAACATCTGTGAAAAATTACAAAATTGCCCCTAAGTGATAAAGCCCACGGAAACTGTTCAGGTGTTGGATGCCTATTCCACATTGGCGGAGCATATTATGGAAAATGCTCCAGACATTACAATGATCCAAGTGGAGGGCACTGTGCTATACTAACAAGAAGCTGAGCTGTGCTGTCACATGAAAATCTTATGTCTTGGCCTTTTTTCATAGTACAGTAAAGACTTATAAGAACAGAAGGTAGTGACATGTCTCATTCCATGCCAGAAAAACACTATGGGTTTGGGACCCCACTGAGTTTTACTGGCACTTGGTCACATCATTCATTGCTTGTCTTTTGCTCGCCTCTTGAGCAGGCCTTATGGCTAGTCCGGAGAAATTTTTATACTGGCCAAAAAGCCTGCCTTGTGTTTAGTACCTGGCTCTTTATTTTCACCCAGTTTACTTATACTGCACGTATTTTTGTTTTTTTTATGCACAGAAATTGCGAGTGTTAGGGGCTACTCTGATGTTGGAGAGAGGATTTTTGCCTTTGGGTCTTTTTCATCTTCCCAACTGAGGATCTTCCTTTGAGAGAGCCCTCACCAACTACTTGTAGGAGCAGCTATGGCAGGTCCCTAAGGAACAGGGTCCAACGGGTTTTACCCTAGGTAAACCATAAAGTGCCTTGCCCCTGTCAGGAGCCTTTTCCTCTTCCCAACTGGGGATCTCTCTTTGGGAGAGCCCTCACCAAGTACTTGGAGGACCAACTATGGCAGATCCCTAAGGACTTGCCACTTTTTATTTACTTACACTCATATGTACACTTACACTGCATGTTTTTTTTCCATGAACAGAGACTGCGGGTACAGGATTGTTAGGGCCTACCCTGATGTCAGAGAGAGGATCTGTGGCCTACGGGTCTTCCTCCTCTTCCCAACTGGGGATCTCTCTTCGGGAGAGCCCTCACCGACTACTTGAAGGACCAGCTACAGCAGGTCCCAAAGAAATGGGGTCCACCTGGTTTCAGCCTAGGTAAACCAAACAGTGCCATCCCTCTGTCAGGAGCCTGACAACCCAGGTGGTTCAGGGATTGAGGCCCTTCCTCTTCGGAGGTTGGTCCAATACTGTGCACTTGTTTGTGTGGTTTTCATGGTTACAGTTTTTTAATGGGGATCAACTTATCCCTCTACCACACAGCTCCAAAACAAAAAAAACAAAACAAAATCCCCAAAATAGGAGGATTATTCCTCATTTCAAGGCAGTGGGTGGATCTATGCAAATTATTTATTTACACTCCAATGGCCAGATGCACACCCCGAACAGCTTGTTAATAGTGCAAATATAGTCTAATATTTTATAGCCATTTATTCCAAACTGCATACGGCTGTTTCAGGCTTGTTGGTCATCTTCAGTGCAGTGTATGAGTGTATGGAAATCATGGCTTCTATGGAGTAGAGTTTGGGACCCAATGAGACAGTATATGGAAGTACTTTGTTGGGGGCACCCGTATTGGAATTCATGCTTCCTGAAAGGGGCCAGACGCATGGATGGGGGGTGGCGGCCACGGATAGGGGGCTCCCATGCGCCCTTAATGGACGCCCCTGTACCAGGGTATGAAGACTTTGAAAAAAGGGGGAAGTTGGGACTTTGAGTGAGGCAGTCAACATTGTGAAGGTAGATTGAATGAAAGTACAACTTTATTAATCATGAGTCCATAATACATCTAAAAAACAGTGACCACATACAAGTAGGACATTATAATGAATGTGATTCTCAAACTATTGACCTGCACATAAATATGTGCGCACACAATACAGGCATCAAGGGTACAACAGTGCATACCAACCAAGCGCCACATAGTGGTCTGAATGAAGAGGTTATGGCATACAATGAATTAATATATGTACATGAAAGTTCTGAACAGCATTGCAGCAATAATAAAATATATAAAACCATGGAGACCATGATGGATAAAGTTGATATTAAAAAGTAAAAAATTAACACATGTATCTCTATCCCTGTTGTCTGACGCGTTTCGTGTATTGGGAACACTCATCAGGGGCAGGTGCTTGTGGGATATCTACAAAATATAAAAAATATAACTTAAAGGGTCTGATCATTATATTAGGGATGGAGGCACACTGCATATGAGCCTCATTTTAAAGTCCCAAATTCCCCCTTTCTCTTTTGTCTGTACCAGGGTATGACCTAGTACAAGCTTCTTGTAGTCCCTGTACAGCAGGGCTGGAGTGTGATAGAAAGTAGTAGTAGAAGGAGCCAATTAGTTCATGCGCTAACAAGGAACATGCTGATAGGAGCACTGTTTCCTTTCACTGCCCATTAACAGGTTGGGGTGGGTCCAGGGTGACCTGGGCTCAGTGGAAGAGGGCTGTATAATAATGATGATCATCAGACTGAGGACATCTATCGGCAAAAAAAAAAAAAGGTACCACAGAGAAAATATTTGAATTAAAGGCAAATATTGCATCAAAAGCTGGTTTTGCTATTTTATATTTAATGAGCTGTTCATTGTTATCCTGTTATTTTTGTCTGGAGGTCTGCTTTAGCAATGTGTCAATTAACTTGCAGCCTGCAGGTAAGGGTAGGGTTAAGTTCTAGCATCAGCTGAAGAGTTGGTTTAAGGAAGCAGAAAGCCCAACGCCAAAGACAAAACCTACTGTGCAAAACATTTCACAAAAACATTATTTTTTTTTTCTCTGTTACATAGAAATTAAATACCGCCTGAAATTAAAAGCAGCCTGCACTAGCTTACAACCCGCTGAGACTCGGTGGGATGCGAATTTACAATACAACTTCCTGTAAAATGCCACTTGTAAGCAGCAAGTACTATTTTGTCATAGACCGAATCTTCCTTTTTAACCGTCTCATTAAAACCGTATAGCGTTACAGGAAACTTTTCCAACTAAGTGAAACTTTCAAAGTTTGAAATTATACCCTCCAGATATTACAGCTAATGATGAAATAAATCATTAAGTAACTCTGCTGGAAGACAGTGTTAAACATAGCAACACAGGATATTGATGGCACATAAACTCCGGCAGGTCCATCCAACCTGCCCAGCTTATTTATTAATAGGTTAGCCTCGGGGCTCTTTCACACGGCAATGGATCAAACTCACGGCACAAGCTAATGTATGTATTTCATATGGATTCCCAGGGTCAGGTAAAGGGTCAGTCCGCAGAACAATGATTTTTTTTTTTGTTTATGGGGGGATGCAATCGAGTAGGATCAAACCATGGTGCCTCTCTACAAAAAAAGGAAGGAAGAGGAATCGCTCACCATATTAAGGCTGGGTTCACACTTATGCAAATTGAATGCAGGTTTCCCCGCACCCAAATCGCATGACAGGAGATTGTGACCGTCTCTCAATGGAGCTGGTTCATACATCTCCGGGGCGGCCACGGAGTGCACTGCAGAAGGGTCCTGTGCGTCTTTGGCTCAGTTTCAGGTCCAAATTCAGACAAAAATTTGGACCTGATTTGCCCTTGTGAACAGGGATGCACCGGACCCCCTGTTGCAAGCCGCTCCGCATATAGTTTGAACCCAGCCTAAAAGCCTTGGAACAATTTATTGGATTACAATCTCACCTGGAGCAGCGTTACCTTTCTTTGGATCTATCTTCAAGTGGTTAAGTCTCTTCAAAGGCTCCAAAAAAAGAATGAAGAGGAACCACTCACCATAATAAAAGCCTTGGAACAATTTATTGGATTACAATCTCACCTGAAGCAGCGTTACCTTTCTTTGGATCTATCTTCAAGTGGTTAAGTTTCTACAAAGGCTCCAAAAAAGGAATGAAGAGGAACCGCTCACCATATTAAAAGCCTTAGAACAATTTATTGAGTCATCCAACAGACTACTCCATCCAATGTTCAAACCATCGAATGCGTTTCACTTGGTCAAGAACTTACTCATAGTGTTACAAGCTCCTTGGCCACTGAAGCGCGTTACTACATGGGATGGAGTAGTCTTTTTGTTGGATGACTTAATAAATTGTTCCAAGGCTTTTAATATGGTGAGCGGTTCCTCTTCCTTCCTTTTTTTGGAGAGACGTAACCACTTGAAGACTATTCCAAAGAAAGTTAACGTTGCTCCAGGTGATTGTAATCCAATGGATCAAATGGACTGGGTGCTAGCCCCGGCTCGCCGCCACCACAGTACAGGAAAGGAAAAAGATGCGGCTGCTCACCACCATAGATCCAATATTAATTTATTTATGTCAACATGACTGCCACCAAGACAAGGGACACGTTTCACACTTGACTCGTGCTTCTTCAAATTTGAAGAAGCATGAGTCAAGTGTGAAACGCGTCACCTCTTCTGTGCCCCTTGTCTTGGTGGCAGTCACCACTTGAAGACCAGGATTTTTTCTGACATATGTTGCTTACAAGTTAATATCAGTATTTTTTGCTAGAAAATTACTTAGAGCCCCCAGACATTATATATATATATATATATATATTTTTTTTTTTTTTTGCAGAGACCCTAGGGAACTAAAGGGTGGAGTACAGGTTTACAGCGACCTACGCGTTTCAGCTACAGAGGCTTAATAGTCATAGCTGAAATGCGTAAGCTGTGTAAGAGGCTGTGTACCTGTACTCCACCGGCATTAATAAATTAATTCATGTAGTATGTGCCAGTCTCTAAGGGCCAAAACACATTTAGCATGCATTAGCATGTTGTGGTGCCATTCATTCTCAAATGCACCCCAATGCTATCAATAATAAAAGATTAAGGACTTTTTTTTAATTTCACATGGATTTCTCAATTCGGGAGGTCTCTACTTTGTGGAAACCCCCCCCCCCCCTTCCGCCCCACCTGATTTTGTTGTATGAAAGGCCAAGGTCAATTCAGCACCTCACAATGACTTAAATCTTATTTCATTTAAAAGTTACCTTCACCCAAGACTGATGCTTTGGGTCCCTTGTTAAGACAACATACTTTATGTTAGGGTTAGCTACTACACAGAGAGCCCTGTACAACACATACCTTGAACGGTGAGTTGAACGTGCATTGTCCTCGGATTGTGTTCGGTTTGTACTGAGCACGTATACGGTCCATCGTCTGATATTTGCACTTTTTGTATCCGCAGATTATAATCCTTTTTGCTTGAAGCTGAGATTGAAACTCTGGGGTCCACTGACCACTTGTCGTTCCCCGCAAATATAATACTGGAACGGTTCAACCAGGCTCCTTTAGATGCTCCATCCTCCAGTATACACCTGTGGACAACAAAATACGAGTTATTGAGATTACATTCATACTACAAATAGTGCTGCTGAAGCTTCCAATGAAACAAAGAAAAAAAAAAAAAAAACTTGATAGCATATTAAAGCAATGTACCAGCCAAAATAAAATAAAAAGTAAAGTAAAAATGTTTTAAAGCGCTACAAAAGCCACTAAATTTTTTTTCGTTTTTTTGGGGGTTTATTAACGTTCAAGATTCCTGCTTTATTCCAAGGTCAGTGCTCCCAATTTGTTCTTTTTAGCTTGAAATGACCTCTTGAAGGAGTCTCGGCTTTTCCTCCAGATACCTAATGTTTTAAAGGTCTTTCTGCATTGCCTAAATAAAGTAATGCCAGAGATTGTTGATCCAAGGACAATCCAAATACCCTAGGGGATCGGAATGCCTTTTTCTCCCCTGGTGGAGCAAAATAGACCGTGCTTGAGCCCACGTTCACATTGGGCTGATTTGGCATGCGATTTGCAAAGTAGTACAGGAGCTACTTATGGGAATCGTTGCGGCGACTCCGCACCGATTCGGACGGTGCCATTTCCGGCAATAGCCGCCGATTTGGCATGCGATTTGACGTGAACCCCAACAACAACAATGGATCCACCAGCAACAATAGATCCCCCAGCAACCATAGGCTCCAGCAACAATAAACCCCAACAACAATAGATCCCCCAGCAACAATAGATCCCCAACAACAATAGATCCCACAGCAACGATACACCACTTGAAACAAAATACCTCCCTTCCAGCAACAATAGCTCCACCCCAGAAAACATAGATCTCCCAGCAGTCAGCATCAATAGACCCTCCAGCAGCTAACAACATAATGCCCCTCCCTCAACAGTGGATCCCTCACCAGTAACAATAGGCCTCGCCTACAACAACAGACTCCCCAGTGACAATAGATCCCCCAGCAGCCAGTATCAATTGACCCTTCAGCACACTCCAACACACCTTGCCATTACATACATTCAGTGCTGGAGGTGTTGGAACTGCGTTCCGCCACGTTCCCGCTGAAAAAAAGCCCTGTTTATGGATATTTTCAATTTATTTATTAAAGGAGAAGTACAGCCATAGCTTGTTTGGCTGTACTTCTGTGGATCACAGGATTGCAGTTCTTCCTGCAGTCCTCTGACCTGTTTTCAGCTGAAGCCTGCTGTCGGCTGACGTCACAGAGCCGGTCCAGGCTCGGGAAAGATCAGGACCATATGGTCCGGATCTGCCCACATGCCTGGACTGGCATCGGACTCAGCCACTCAGCGAGCCGCTGAGAGCCTAAGACGGCAACTCTTGCCCCCTCCACAGCCCAGCGCTCCAGTGAGGGGAATTTGGGTTGGAACGGGCCAGTGCAGAGAGCCGGTGATCGACCGGCTCAGGGAGCCCTGTGAACCGAGTGATCATCGGTGTTTGATCGTTTGGTTCACAGTCTTAGAGCCAGGAGTCAGATGCAGCATTGGACCAATGCTGCGTCCACCTAGGTAAGTATGATTCCAAAAAGAAAAACATTTCCATACTTCTCTCTCTTTTTTTTTTTTTTTTTTTGGTTAAACTAGATGGATGTATCTTTTTCAACCTGAAAACTTCTGACCAACATGAGGTCAATATAGTGGACCTATTTTAGCAATGTCTACATAAAGGATTGAAACTTTGGTTTTGTGGGAATAAAATTGAGCTTCAGGTTTCCCCAATGCTGACTGAATGCATACATGTCTGGACACTGGCCTGATGACCAGAACTTGCTTGTCATCCCTTTCAGTAGAAAAATGTGACCAAATTCCTTGGCCTTCAGCACTGGAGGGAGCCTGAATTGGCATATCCCTCATCCTCCCAAAAGCATTTTAATACTATTACTTTTCATGTATCCATTCCAGCAGGTCTTAGTGTTATGGTAACACTTGCTTATAGGTACTGTGCCCATTATTAAAGTAGAATTTAATCGCAACATTGAAATAAATTTATGCTAATTATCTTAACTGCCAAATTGTTTATAATTTGTTTATCCCCTTTTCTGATCTAGACATTATTGCTAGGCAGCTTAGCTAGGTTAATGACCTTGTTTTGCTCCATCTCGCAATTCATTTTGGCCACCAGTTTGCTGATTAGACAGCCAAGTGCAGCAGAATATTTCTCTAAGTGGATGAGGTGGGGCAGAATGGTAACAATCTCCACCTTGTCCAATCATAGCATGCTTTGTAAGCACTGAAAAAAATTAATGGCGGTGGCGTTAAACAAGTGACTCCCCCTGTGTTTGGACCGCAGATGAAAAAGGCGTTTTGCACATATTCCATGCACAACCCGAAAGATCATGTATATCACAGTAATAGTGCCAACTCCTACAGTGATTTCCTGCTTCCTAAGCAGCCCATCGAGATATGCATACTTACATTGTACCAAGCTGGACCAATGTAAGTATGCAATACAAATAATTCCAGGGGTTCAGCATTAACATACCAAATAAAAAATGTTATTGTAATTATATATAATTTTATATCTGCCTAGAGTTTAGATTTGACCATATACATAAAGTAGGGCTGTCCTGCTTGTTTTCTATAAAGAGAAAAAAGTTCATAAATATGAGGGCACTGATTATCAGTGCCCTGATGATCAGTGCAGCCTATTAGTGCTGCCTATCAGTGCCCATCAGTGGCACCTATCAGTGCTCATTAATCCCACCTATTAGTGCTCATCAATGATGCCTATAAGTTCCCATCAGTGCAGCCTATCAGTGCTGCCCACCAGTGCTTCCAATTAGTGCTCATCAATGCCCATCAGTGCCCCCTATCAGCACCCATTAGTGCTGCCTATCAGCGTCACCTAGCAGTTTTCATCAATGCCACCTATCAGTACACATCAGTGGAGCCTATTAGTGCCTCCTCAGTAGGACTCTGAGCTGAGGGCATCTCTCTCATACAGCCCAGAGCCTACACTGACAGTTCCCCCTCCCTCCCACGGATGGGAGAAGAGAGAGCCGATCTGTTCCTTCTCCTCTCGCCCCTCTCCTCCTGTGTGTACCGCCGAAAGTGTGAAGCCCAGCAGCTGAATGATTAAATTCATTATTGTCAATGAAAGGAATGGTGCAACATTGTCAGTCTGAAGAACAGTACCTTGTATTAGGAGGCGGAATAGTGAAAATAGTTGATATCAGGAGAAGGAATAGTGGTCCATCATTAGTGTCAGTGGAAGGTATGGTGCCCCATTGATGGTGCCCAAAGGCAAGCAAGGGGGTGCATCTGGCCCCCGGGCCACAGTTTGGAGACCACTGAGTTAGGGACACATTTTAAGGCATTTTTATATTTAAAGAAAATCTATCTCACTGCCGAGGAATTCGAAAAAGGCATTTTATTAAAAAAGTCATAAGCAAATTAAAGCTCACATCAATATAACCAGTGGATTCAGAGCTAGGAAATTATATACAGGTAGGGACCTTTTAATGTACATTCCAAGCATGTGGGAAGCTGACGATGCCTTTCAGACCCCCTTAGTCAGGAAAGTATAAAGGTAGCAATAGGCGAGTCAGTGGTGGTTGTGTCGCCAGTAGAAGAGGACTTTAGTTTGTGGGGAGAGATCCATAGCTAAGGGACTATGTGAGGAGCTCAAGAGTTAAGCTCCCCCTTCAAGGAGAGCGGAGTATTCGACCTTGGGGAGCCTGACCTGGTGAACTTGTACCTTAAATAGTAGAGAAAGCTGTGCAACCCCAATACAGTGGGCAATGGATTTCCCCAGGGTTTGCTAAACTGTGCCAAAAGGTCTGAAGTATACTGTATATCAAGAAGTTTGATTTGTTCGAGCAAGAAGTTAAAGTGCAAGATAATGTGAAATTTACATTTTGGAAGTTAAAGTAATGGTTTTGTGCAGACAGGTTCAGTGGTTGTCTGGAAGTAAGGATAGATGATTGAGCTCTGTGTATGAATACAGTAGTTGGCATGGTAATGGTGGTGGAGCATTTTGATTTTCCTTCTCTTGGGCTGGGGGCCATGGTGCCCCAATGACCCTGATGTCGCAGTGTGGCTCCGGAGCAGTGGCCTGTAGCCACGAGGATTAGAGAGGCCTCTCAAAGTAAAAGTTCCGATGTGACAGCACTGGAGCTGTGTCAGCGTGAGCCCTGAGGTATAGCTTTTGGGTCTCTGACACCCCAATAACTGGAAAAATAAGGATGAGTGCCCTGTGAGTTAAAAAGTGCATTTGAACCTGCAGGTAACATGCAGTTCCCCACTTTTCCTGTAAAAGTAAAGTTTATCCCTGCCCCCTTCCTTACAATGAATGGACTTATGGAGAAAATCAGTAGGCGGGGCCAAGCTAGACTTTTACAAAGAGATTTGAAGGCAACTTTAGCTTAGATTTGTTCTAAATCATCATCTCCTTTACATCAATTGTGCTTCAGGTTTTTTTTTTCTTTTTAACAGGTATTACTTACAGATCTAGAAAGATATCAGAGAAAATATATATTTTTTTATATTTTTTATTTTTGTTACATTTTTATACTGTAGTAAAAACCTATGGTCCTTATCCTTCAAAACACACATATTTACCAAGTTCAAAATCAGAACTTTAAAAAGCTGCCAAGTGTTTGAAAACAAGGTCACCTGGCAAAAATAATTCAATACATCCAACAAACAATTTTGATTTTCTTTTTTTTTTTTCTTGATTGAGCGATTCATTTTTTTTCCCCCCAATGTATTCATGTTTTGGTTTGTATGAATGTTCACAGGTGCAAAATCAATGTTTTTAATTCACAGTATGCTGTATACAGTAGTCTAAATCAATTACCATCATCTTCCTATAATCAAGGCTGTGCTTAGATTACAAAGATGCATATAAAAGCTGCTATGAATAATAATACTTATCAAAACAAAACCACAATATTATTTGGAGAATTAATTGGCCATGACTAATTAAACATATGTGCAGATTTAATGAGTTTCCAAGCAAAAGCTATGTTTGCCCCATGCCTTCACACAAGAAGGGCTCCTGCTCACTTATAGTCAGTGGCGTTTGGTGGAAATTTTTATTGAGGGGGGGGGCAAACAGTATGTCAGCCCCCCCCTGTCGGTCGGTAGCACTTACCCCATAACCGGCGGCTTCCCCCTGCTCGGTGGCCTCCCGTTCTCCTGCCCTCCATCACCGGCGGCTTTCCAGGCTTGACAGAGCAGCGCGCCCTGAGTCCCATCTACCAGTGCGCATGCTCCGAAACGCCGTTGCAACCCACCAGTGACGTCATCCATCTAAGTGGATAATGCACTTGTATCTCATTAAAATGTTTACAGTTCTAACCTAGAGGCGCCCCTGTTTCTCTTCTCATTTGTACAGCTCTGACAGTTCACGGGAACGTGTAGACCTGCCGCAATATAATGACGGCGGTTGGTCGGTAAGCGGTTAAACATGTCACTCGACTAAAATAATGAATCTTATCATTTTGTTAAAACTTTACAAACTGAGATTTAAAGTGTAAGTAAACCCTCCTATTGTTTTCAGCCAAGGAAGCTGCCATCTTGGCCTCTGTTTAATCTTCAACTACCAAGATATTGCACATGTGATCAGTTATGACACCAGCCATTGGATGGTTTGACAGTTTGGTTGAGAGCACAACCAATGTGACAGTTAGCACAAAAATAAATCGATGGGTTTACTTCTGCTTTAAAGTGGAACTAAACCTGTCGATTTAACAGTTTCAAAAAACAGTTCCATTCTGGCACGTGTTTTGGGAAAGTAACTGTTCTATTTGCTTGTGCTCTCAACCAAACTGTCAAACCATCCAATGGCTGGAGTCATAACTGATCACATGTGCAGCATCTTGGCCGGTAAAGATCAAACAGAGGCTAAGATGGCAGCTTCCTTGGCTGAAAACAATAGGAGGGTTTAGTTACGCTTTAGGGATATATAAATAAGGATGTGAAAAGTTACTGTTTACCATATAACCATTGTTCATTTTTTTTCTCTTTGTATAACAGTTGAAATTTGATTCCCCCTCTCTCTTTTATAAAATTGGATACATAGTTTATTGCACAAAGCTAACACACCAGGGTTCTTATTTTCAGAAAGAGACAATTATTTTTAGCTGATTTAAACATTTCAGTTACCAGGCTAAAATAATTATTCATATCCTTGAGTTAAAACTTTACAAATTGAGCCTTAAAGTGGTTTTTAAGCCACTGTATAAAGTACATGCAATCCCCTCTGTAAGAAAGAGTCCTATGCTGCAGTGTATGCGTTTTGTAAAAAATATGCCCATTTCTACCTGAATTCACAGCGCCGCTCGATGCTCACGTGACTCCTCGCTGCTTCCTCTCCCGATCTGACAGCTAGAGTGAGAGGGGCGGAGAATCCCCCGCTGACGTCAGTCGGGAGGAGGGGAGGAGAGGAGGAGAGAGCCGAGACATCAGCCGGGGAGGACGGGAGCAGCCAGCAGTCACGTGAGCGCCGAGCGGCGCTGTAAATTCAGGTAGAAACGGGCATATTTTTTTACAAAGAACAGACACTGCAGCATAGGATGCTTTCTAATGCCCTGTACACATGACTGGTTTTGCCATCGGAATAAACTCCGAAGGCTTCTTGTTGGATAGCAACATGGTTTAATATCTTACTTCTGGTATTTCACTTCCTGTTTGACACAGCCAGGTAGGAATGAAACACATCAAAGCTCTGTGATCGGAAGAACAATGCCTTGGCTCAAGCCCACCTGCTGTGACATGTGGGAATACAAGTTTCAAAGAGACGCTGGCCCTGCTGGACAATTTAGCATGCTTCCTGGAGAATGGGCAGACATTTGGGAGGGATACTTCCTCGGCAATGTGTATTGGATAAAGGCAAATGGGGGTGGCTACGAGTGAGCGTGTATGTTTGAATGAAAGGAACACATAGGCTTTTGATCTTTCTCTTGGCTGCTGGGAAGCCTGCTGTAAGGTCATCCCCTTTGCTATCTTGGGACCTTGCTCTGACCGAGGGCTTGGGCCTATATTCCATGAGGCCCAGACCCCTTTATCATCCAGAACCCGCAGAGGAAACCATGTGTGATAAGTATCTTTGATATTTCATTGTTGTTATATGTTGTAGAGATGTGCTGTTAGTATAGTGTGTTCTGATTGTAAGCTATGTAACATTGTAATACCCTTTTAGTACTTTTATGATAGTTTCCTAACTCCTTGGGAAATAAAAATAAGATATTCTTTTACTAGCAGCACCGTGTGTTTGGTTTCATAGCTAACCTGGTATTATTGTGATATTAACAATAGCATGTACTCAGAGTTTAATAGACCAACTAATGATAGGGACTAGACAAATTAATACGCAGATATAATATTAATAATTATATCGTTTACTACACTTCTCCTACGGAACTCCAACGGAATTCCATTCAAGTGGTCTTGCCTACACACGGTCAAACCAAAGTCTAACCGTCCAGAACGCGGTGACGTACAACATGTACGACGGGACTAGAAAAAGGAAGTTCAATAGCCAGTAGCCAATAGCTTCCGTCTCGTACTTGCTTCAGAGCATGCGTCGTTTTTGGTCCGTCGGAACAGCATACAGACGAGCATTTTTTTCCGATAGGAATTTGTTCCGTCGGAAATATTTAGACCATGTTCCATTTCTAGGTCCGTCAGAATTTCAAAAAAAAAAAATCGGATGAAGCACACACACGATTGGAATATACGATGAAAAGCTTCCGTCAGATGTTTTCTGTTGGACACTCCGCTCGTGTGTACGCGGCTTAATAGAGAGGATTGCATGTAAATTACAATGTTATTTCAGCAGCATGAAAGGGGGGCGGCATTGTCACTAGCTGACAGGCAGGGAGGGGGGACAGAGGAGGACACAGGAGAGCAGAGAACAGAGCTTCAAATGATTGAGGCACGTAAACTGACCACGGTGTCAGGGCTCAGCAGCCCTGATATACCGTGGTCAGTTTACAGGGGGGAGGGCATAGCCAGGCAGAATCAGCCAGGTTTTTTAGGTGTTACAGGGGGCCAAATTACACAGCACAAGCACCGTGCTGTATAACATGCTTTAAAGCAGTGGTTCTCAACTCCAGTCCTCGGGACCCACCAACAGGCCAGATTTTAAGTATTACCTTGGGGAGATGCAGACTAGAATACTGCAATCACTGAGCAGCAAGTGATATCACCTGTGATGTATTTCAGCTATCTTGCAAACCTGGCCTGTTAGTGGGTCCTGAGGACTGGAGTTGAGAACCACTGCTTTAAAGTATCAGGATCCATTTTTTTTTTTTTTTTAGGGTTACAAACGCTTTAAGGATGTACAAATAAGGCTGTGAAAAGCGACTGTATACCGGATTACCATTGTTCATTTTTTTTCTCATTCTATTCGTATAACACAGCTGAAATTAGTTTTCCCCTGTCTTTTATAAAATTGAATGCATAGCTCCATTCACAAAGCTAACACACCAGGTTAAAAATTCTTGTTTTCAGAAAGTGACAGTTATTTTTAGCTGAGAGACTGTGAAATTTAAACATTTTGTTCACCAGGCTAAAATAATGATTCTTACCCTTGTGTTAAAGGTTTACAAATTGAGCCTTAGGCCCTATTCACACCTGAGCGTAACGTTTTCAGGCAGAAAGCCGCACATTTTACTGCGATTTTGCCATGTTTTTACCGCGTTTTGTTGTGCTTTTGACGCGTTTTTGCTGCAAATTTGGACAGGTCAAAAGGTCACCAATGTAAAAAGCAGAAAAACGCCCAAATCTGCCTAAAAAAAAAAAAGTTCCAGAACTTGTTTGAGCTTCAGGCGTTTTGGAGTGGAGATGTGAACCATCTCCATAGAGAATAATTGATTTTTTCCCCTCCAGCGTTTTGTAGCTTCAGGCTTCAATCTACAAAACGCTCAGGTGTGAATGGGGCCTTAAGGATGTTGAAATAAGGACATGAAAAGTTAATGTATTACCATTGTTAAGAAATATACTTATAAAACAACTAAGAAAGGAATGTCAAAACATTGTCACTACAAAAGTGATTTCTGCTCACTCTGTCTATTTAAAAAGAAAAAGGAAAATCTGTAATTGATTTTGTACATCTGTACAAACAGAAAGAATGTATTGCAAATGAGTCTAAAGCCAATAAAAAGAATGTGAACAAAAATTGCAATTTCCACCTCCAAGAAACAGGGCACACTCCAAAACCAGTCCATAGAATCAGTAGCTGGCACCAAGCATAAAAAATCTCTTTTATTACAAAATATTGTGAAGCTGAACTCCAGGGAAACAGCTACACCATAAATATACAGGTGAAATACTCGAGGAGCTTGTTTACCTGGCAAAGGAATTCTGTCCATCCAGGTCTGGGATTTACACAGCTCTGCCATGCCACACAGCCCTGTCTGGTAGGGAAGGGCACCTGATTTTTCGCTGATGCAATTAAGTAACAGTTACAGGTCTTAACCCTCCCCCAATCCATGACTGAACAGTGAATGGAGAAGCAGCTGACAGATGATCTATTTTCTCTGTCACTCTGTTCTCTACTTCTCTTAGCATGTTCCTTGTTAGCACAAGAGCACTGCACACAGCACACTTGATTGACGTTTTGTACTGCTTATCCCTCTCCCAGGCTGCACTCCGCTCTACAGGGACTGAGAGGCTGATACAAAGTCAAATTCAGGACCTTACACAGCTTACATAAAAAAAAAGCAGAAGACTAATGAAATCATCTCCCTGTCTCCCTAAATTCTCCTCCTTTGTTTATTATTAGCACATGAGCACTGCAGCCCAACTGATTGGCTCTTTGTGCTGCTTTTTCTCCCCTAATCTAAGCTCTGCTGTACAGGGGTCATGGGTGATGGAAAGCGAGATAGCAAGACTGATGCCAAGAGTTTAATCAAGCAGGGATCCAAGGTAAATAAAGTAGGTGGTGGCAAGTGAAAGTTAAAAAAACTCTCTTTCCCTCTCCCCCTCTCTCTCCCGCACTCTCTCCCTCCCCCCTTGGCCTCTTTCACACGAGGGATCTGTATGTCCGTTTTTCATCCTTCCATTTTTGGATGAAAAACGGACATACATTTATCCCTATGGAGCGTTGGATGTCAGCGGTGACATGTCCGCTGACATCCGACCCGCTCCGATCCGAAAAGTGTAACGGAGGAAAACCCTACTTTTCCATCCGTTTTTGGATCGGATCGGGTGACGACGGACACTACGGTCCGTCATCATCCGATCCCCCCATAGGGGAGAGCGGCGCTCTGACAGGTCCGTCGCTGCACAGTGTGCAGCGATGCACCTGTCATCTTCCTGCTCATCGGGGATCGGCGGAGCGATCCCCGCTGAGAAAGCGGGTGTTCACGGGGCGGATCATCACTGATCCGCCCCGTAAGAAAGAGCCCTATCTCCCCCTCTGCCTCTCTCTGTCCCCCTCCCTCTCACGCTCAATTCCCCCCCTCTCCCCCTCCCTCTCTCCCCCTCTCTCCCTCTCCCCCTCTCTCTCCCTCTCTCCCCCCCTTTCTCCCCCCCTCTCTCCGTCTCACCCCCTCTCTCCCCCTTCTTTCCCCCTTCTCTCTCCCGCTCTATTCCTTTCTCTCTCATGTGCCTATATATATATATATATATATATATATATATACACAGTATCTCACAAAAGTGAGTACACCCCTCACATTTTTGTAAATATTTTATTCTATCTTTTCATGTGACAACACTGAAGAAATGACACTTTGCTGCAATGTAAAGTAGTGAGTGTACAGCTTGTATAACAGTGTAAATTTGCTGTCCCCTCAAAATAACACAACACACAGCCATTAATGTCTAAACCACTGGCAACAAAAGTGAGTACACCCCTAAGTGAAAATGTCCAAATTGGGCCCAATTAGCCATTTTCCCTCCCCGGTGTCATGTGACTCGTTAGTGTTACAAGGTCTCAGGTGTGAATGGGGAGCAGGTGGGTTAAATTTGGTGTTATCGCTCTCACTCTCTCATACTGGTCACTGGAAGTTCAACATGGCACTTCATGGCAAAGAACTCTCTGAGGATCTGAAAAAAAGAATTGTTGCTCTACATAAAGATGGCCTAGGCTATAAGAAGATTGCCAAGACCCTGAAACTGAGCTGCAGCACGGTGGCCAAGACCATACAGCGGTTTAACAGGACAGGTTCCACTGTCATATTCAGAGGTTGTCTTTGGGAAATAGACGTATGAGTGCTGCCAGCATTGCTGCAGAGGTTGAAGGGGTGGGGGGTCAGCCTGTCAGTGCTCAGACCATACACCGCACACTGCATCAAATTGGTCTGCATGGCTGTCATCCCAGAAGGAAGCCTCTTCTAAAGATGATGCACAAGAAAGCCCGCAAACAGTTTGTTGTAGACAAGCAGACTAAGAACATGGATTACTGGAACCATGTCCTGTGATCTGATGAGACCAAGATAAACTTATTTGGTTCAGATGGTGTCAAGCGTGTGTGGCGGCAACCAGGGGAGGAGTACAAAGACAAGTGTGTCTTGTCTACAGTCAAGCATGGTGGTGGGAGTGTCATGGTCTGGGGGTGCATGAGTGCTGCCGGCACTGGGGAGCTACAGTTCATTGAGGGAACCATGAGTGCCAACATGTACTGTGACATACTGAAGCAGAGCATAATCCCCTCCTTTCAGAGACTGGGCTACAGGGCAGTATTCCAACATGATAACGACCCCAAACACACCTCCAAGACGACCACTGCCTTGCTAAAGAATCTGATGGTAAAGGTGATGGACTGGCCAAGCATGTCTCCAGACCTAAACCCTATTGAGCATCTGTGGGGCCTCCTCAAATGGAAGGTGGAGGAGCGCAAGGCCTCTAACATCCCCCAGCTCCGTGATGTCGTCATGGAGGAGTGGAAGAGGACTCCAGTGGCAACCTGTGAAGCTCTGGTGAACTCCATGCCCAAGAGGGTTAAGGCAGAGCTGGAAAATAATGGTGGCCACACAAAATATTGACACTTTGAGCCCAATTTGGACATTTTCACTTAGGGGTGTACTTACTTTTGTTGCCAGCGGTTTAGACATTAATGGCTGTGTGTTGAGTTATTTTGAGGGGACAGCAAATTTACACTGTTATACAAGCTGTACACTCACTACTTTATATTGTAGCAAAGTGTCATTTCTTCAGTGTTGTCACATGAAAAGATATAATAAAATATTTACAAAAATGTGTGGGGTGTACTCACTTTTGTGAGATACTGTATATATATACAGTAATGAAAATATGGTACGGCAAACATATACACACTGGAAAGATACATATCTGGGCTTATTTATGATGGACATTTGAGCACATATTATGCACATGGGACTTTATAATTTATATTATTTTTAAGATATCATCTATATTGTTGTTTTATAAGCACAAGATTTTTGCATGAACAATACATAGGATTTTATATCTAATTCACTGTATAAGTTACATTTATTGTTTATATGAGCACTATTGCACAATATTGCTTGTATACTATATGCATCTTTGTAGCACATATTTGGATTTTATTTTGGGTTTATATTTTAGCGCTGCACTTTGTATTTTAAAATGTATGTAGCACAATTTATGGGGCTGTAAACAGTGTCAGCAGCTGGAAATTTTATGTCATTTTAGATTTTGTACACCAGTTCTGGTAACTCGCAAGACCCTTTAGTTGTTTATTTCTGATATACAAAGTGAAAAGTTACATTACTTAAAGGCAAAAAATAATAAATTCAGAAAATTACACAGAGGATGTGCTCAGTGGCAATTGATTATCACTTTTTTTTCTTTTACAGGAGAACTGAATTTTATTTTGCTAACTCCATTATAGTAATAACTTCTGCCACCTGTGTTTTTGTTTCTATCTTTGTTCATTGGCAGAAAGCAGCATGCAGTCACAGAGCCATCAGTCAGACACAGAACACAAACACCTGCAGGTACAAAAGAGATTCGGGTTCCAGCAGACAGCCACATGACTCACAAAATAATGCAGACTGTGAAGAAAAGGCATCAATATTTTGAATTTTTTTCGTCATAGACTGTTTTTGTTGTACTGTGCTTATTCAATGGGAATAAATAACAAATTAATAAGAAATGTGGTGATGGTGGTTTGGAGTTTGCTGTTAAGATTTACAATGCTTAATAACCTTGAAAATAAATACTTTAAAATGGATAATAATACAAATGTCATATATGTTTTTCTTTCTTCAAGTGCAACTCACAGTCAAAACTAGAGAGTATTAGATAGGGAGCACAGGATCTGGGGTTGCTCCCAAATAGTGATGAGCTTGGGCTTGGTCCGAACATGGCAATTGTCATTCAGGGCTGGTGCAAGGATTTTTGACACCCAAAGCAAAACCTCATTTTGCCTCCCCCCCCCCGGCTCCACCCCTGACTACACCCCCTTTGCCCTGCCCGTGTATACCCCACCTTTTTAATGAAGCGCCCATCAAATGCAGCCTCACCTGCACCCATCAAATGCAGCCTCACCTGCGCCCATCAAATGCAGCCTCACCTGCGCCCATCAAATGCAGCCTCATTTGTGCCCATCAAATGCAGCCTCACTTGTGCCCATCAAATGCAGCCTCACTTGTGCCCATCAAATGCAGCCTCACTTGTGCTCATCAAATGCAGCCTCACTTGTGCTCATCAAATTCAGCCTCACTTGTGCTCATCAAATGCAGCCTCACCAGCGCCCATCAATGCAGCCTCACCTGCGCCCATCAAATGCAGCCTCACCTGCACCCATCAAATGCAGCCTCACCTGCGCCCATCAAATGCAGCCTCACCTGCGCCCATCAAATGCAGCCTCATTTGTGCCCATCAAATGCAGCCTCACCTGCGCCCATCAAATGCAGCCTCATTTGTGCCCATCAAATGCAGCCTCACTTGTGCCCATCAAATGCAGCCTCACTTGTGCCCATCAAATGCAGCCTCACTTGTGCTCATCAAATGCAGCCTCACTTGTGCTCATCAAATTCAGCCTCACTTGTGCTCATCAAATGCAGCCTCACCAGCGCCCATCAATGCAGCCTCACCTGCGCCCATCAAATGCAGCTTCATCTGCGCCCATCAAATGCAGCCTCACTTGCGCCCATCAATGCAGCCTCAGTTGCGCCCATCAATGCAGCCTCACTTGCACCCATCAAATTCAGCCTCACCTGCGCCCATCAAATGCAGCCTCACTTGCGCCCATGAAATGCAGCCCCACTTGCGCCCATCAATGCAGCCTCACCTGCGCCCATCAAATGCAGCCTCACCCACGCCCATCAAATGCAGCCTCACTTGCGCCCATCAATGCAGCCTCACTTGCACCCATCAATGCAGCCTCACTTGCACCCATCAAATGCAGACTCACTTGCACTCATCAAATGCAGCCTCACCAGCGCCCATCAATGCAGCCTCACCTGCACCCATCAAATGCAGCCTCATCTGCGCCCATCAAATGCAACCGCACTTGCGCCCATCAATGCAGCCTCACTTGCGCCCATCAATGCAGCCTCAGTTGTGCCCATCAATGCAGCCTCACCTGCACCCATCAAATGCAGCCTCACTTGCGCCCATCAAATGCAGCCTCACTTGCACCCATCAAATGCAGCCTCACCAGCGCCCATCAAATACAGCCTACCAGCGCCAATCAATGGAAAGTACATTCGATCATGTGCGCTCGATCAGCTAAATAAAGAAAGAGTGGGTAATTAGAACTCTCTTTCACATCGGGTTCATGTTGAGGGGTACATATGTGGCCCACGGACAGTTGAAGTGTTCTTAGATAAGCTGACTGTGGATGGCTGCTAGCTCTTGACAGGCTAGAAGTAACTCTGTGGAAGGCAAAGACAGATGGAGAGCATCACCATCTAGGTGCAGCATTATTAAGACATTTTGTTCTATAAAAGACTATTGTTAGTTACCATTTGTCTTTTATGTAATAAAATGTCTTAATGCTGCACTTAGATGGCGCTGCTCTCCTTATGTCTTTGTCAGCGCCCATCAATGCAGCCTACCAGCGCCCATCAAATGAAGCCTCACCAGTGGCAATCAAATGCAGCCTCAACATCAAGTTGAGTGTGATGTGGGGTACATATGTGAGGTATCACGTGTGGTATCATCGTGAAAGTTAGATCATAGGCAGTAATTCTAGCACCAGAACTTCTGTGTAAATCTAAAGTGCAAACCTATAAAGGCTTTTAACCACTTGCTTACTGGACACCTAAACCCCCCTTCTGCTCAGACCAATTTTCAGCTTTTGAATGACAATTGCGCGGTCATGCAACACTGTACCCAAATGACATTTTTTATCATTTTTTTCCCACAAATAGAGCTTTCTTTTGGTAGTATTTGATCACCTCTGGGTTTTTTATTTATTTATTTTTTAAATTAAAATAGACCAAAATTTAAAACAGAAAATACAAAACCGTTTTATATTTTGTTAAAAAAATTTGCAAACAGGTAATTTTTCTCCTTCATAGATGTACGCTGATGAGACTACACTGATGGGCACTGATAGGCTGCACTGATGGGCACAGATAGGCTTCATTGATGGGCACAGATAAGGCGGCACTGATTGGCACTGATAAGGCGGCACTGATGGTCACTAATAGGCAGCACTAGTGGGCACTGATAGGTGGCATTGGTGGGCACTGAGAGGTGGCACTGATGGGCGGCACTGAAGGGCATTGATAGCTGGCACAGAAGGGCACTGATGGGTGGCAGTGATGGGCACTGATGGGTGGCAGTGATAGGCACTGATCGGCACTGGTAGGTTACACTGATGGGCAGTCAAGTGGTAAGGAGCCGGGATCAACCCCATTACTCCGATCTGTGATCACCCGAGTCTCATTGACTCGGTGATCACAGCCTGTGCAAAGGGGAGGACGTCTATTGATGCTCTCCCTGCAAAGTAGATCCGCGCTGTAGCCGTTTAGCGGCTATAACGCGGATCTGAATGGGTTAAAGTGCCACCTATGGATAGTAAAATGTACTTTGTTTGTGGCCGTTGCACGGGCGTGCGTGATTTTAAAGCGTGGCATGTTTGGTACCTATTTACTCAGCGTAACATCATCTTTTATATTTTACCAAAAATTGGGTTATGTATTGTGTTTTTTTTTTTTTTTTTGCATTAAAATGAAAAAAGGTGTACTTTTCCCCCAAAAAGTCTGTTATACTGTGTGACATAAAAGTGACATAAAAGCTTGCAAAACCCACCAATTTATTCTCTAGGGCTTTTCCTTTAAATAAGTATATAATGTTTGGGGGTTTCAAGACATCTTCCAGCAAAATATACTGATTGTTAAACAAAACAAACAGGCCTGGTCAACATTGCCCTCTACTGAAGCTAGGTTTGCACTGAAAGCCAACAACCCAACTCTACTGGTGCCAAAAACCAACATGCTATTTTCCCTGATTCCAACAGCGAAGGGTACAAGTGGCAAGAAGATATGCATTAAAAAACTAATTGAAAAAGTCAATGCCGTCTTCGGATGACAGAGAACTCTTTTGTGATAAGTTGGAATTATCGAGAGAACCACCAGGAAGCAGAAAGGTGCAAAAATGCACAAAAACATATTTATTCTATTATAATTTAGACATTTGGCAGTCATACTTGGCACATTGGGAACTGGTTAAAAAAAACAAAACCACCAATTCCTTTCCCAAGGTGCCTTTGCTTTGCTAAGGTAGGTGGCTGCCAAATCTTTTCTTTTGGAATGGATTAAATACAGTTTTTACACTCTCTGTTACATTCCCTGGTAACTTACAGAATTATACATGTAATGAGAGTTGTATGGTGTCCAAGGAGGAGGGGGCTGTTCTGTATGCAGCCTATATAAAGTGGCTTAAAAAAACTGACAGCATTTATACCAAAGCTATTGAGACACCTAACAAACACGGGTCCAAAAGGTGTACAGTATAGGGTCCTGGTGCCCAACTTGCAAGCTGCACTTTGCAGACCCCAGTAGTCAATAGTGAGAGCATTTATTGGCAAAGAGGTTGCAATGACCATTTCCTCTTGTAAGTCTGAGACAATCCTTTGTATACCGATTGGTATGTGCAGCCCTTTTAGTATTGTTTTATTATGCCCTGTACACACGACCGGTTTTGCCGTCGGAATACACACTAAAGGTTTCTCCGACGGAACTCAGACGGAATTCCATTCAAGTGGTCTTGCCTACACACGGTCAAATCAAAGTCCGACCATCCAGAACGCGGTGACGTACAACACGTACGACGGGACTAGAAAAAGGAAGTGCAATAGCCAGTAGCCAATAGCTTCCGTCTCGTACTTGCTTCAGAGCATGCGTCGTTTTTGGTCCGTCGGAACAGCATACAGACGATCGGTTTTCCCGATAGGAATTGGTTCCGTCGGAAATATTTAGAACATGTTCCATTTCTAGGTCCGTCAGAATTTTCAAAAAATAAAGTCCGATGAGGCCCACACACGATCGGAATAGACGATGAAAAGCTTCCGTCTGACTTTTTCTGTCGGACATTCCGCTCGTGTGTACGCGGCTTTACAGGTACTTATATAGCACCATCAGTTTACATAGTGCTTTACATATACAGTTGTGCTCAAAAGTCTGCAGAAATCGTAACATTTTAGCATTAACACTAAAAATATGATCATGCCAAACTGTCTTTTATTTAAGGATAGTGATCATATGAAGCCATTTATTATCACATATTTGTTTGGCTCCTTTTTAAATCATAATGATAACAGAAATCACCGAAATGACCCATCCCTTGGAATGTTTGGCCTTGGTACAGACATACAAGGTGACACACAGGTTAAAATGGCAATTAAAGGGTAATTGCCCACATCTGTGGCTTTTTAAATTGCAATTAGAGTGTATAAATGGTCAATGAGTTTGTTAGCTCTCACGTGAATGTACTAAGCAGTCTAGGTAGTAAACCATGGGGAGCAAAAAAAAAAAAAAGTAAAACGACCTGTATAACAAGGTAATGGAACTTTATAAAGATGGAAATGGATATAAAAGGATATCCAAAGTCTTAAATTTACCAGTAAGTACTGTTCTATCAAAATTCAGGGATCTCCTGCTACCAAACCAAGGTCAGGTAGACCAAGAAAGATTGCAACCACAACTGCCTAAGAAATTGTACAGGATACAAAGAAAAGCCCACAGGCCACCTCAGGAGAAATACAGTATTCTCTGGAAAAAGACGATGTGGTTGTTTCAAGGAGTACAATACAATGATACTTGAACAAAAATAAGCTGCATGGTCGAGTTGCCAAGAAGAAGACTTTACTGCGCCAATGCCACAAAAATGCCAAGTGAGGCGTGTTGTCGAGCATATTCTAACCATGATTCTTTTTTATTTTGGCACCATAAGCAACATGCCCAATTATCCTTAAAGCGGAGTTTCACGAAAAAAATTTTTTTTAGATGTCAGCAGCTGCACATACTGCAGCTGCTGACTTTTAAAATAAGGACACTTACCTGTCCCTGGGTCCAGCGATGTCGGCACCCGAGACTGAACCGTTCCTCGATCCTCGGGTGCTTCCGCCGCCATTCTCACTGAGGGAATCAGGAAGTGAAGCGTTGCGGCTTCACTGCCTGGTTCCCTACTGCGCATGCGCGAGTCCCGCTGCGCGTCTACACTGGTCCCCGTTGTGTTGTGGGAATTGTGTATTTCCCACAACACAACGGGGGTGGGCGGGGAGTCTGCGGCTAGCTGCGGCTAGCTATACCCGGAAGTGGGTGCAGATACCTGTATTATACAGGTATCTGCACCCCCCTCCCCCCTGAAAGGTGCCAATTGTGACACCGGAGGGGGGGGGGAATCCGATGAGTGGAAGTTCCACTTTAGAGTGGAACTCCACTTTAAAGGCATGGATGAGCGAGTTTGGGGTGGAGGAACTTGCCTGACCTGCACAGAATCCTGACCTTAGTGTCCAACATCAGTGTCTGACCTCACCAATGCACTTTTGGAAGAATGGTCAAACATTCCCATAGACACACCCCTAAACCTTGTGGACAGCCTTCCCAGAAGAGTTGAAGCTGTTAAAGGCTGCAAAGGGTGGGCCGACTCAATATTGAACCCTACGGACTAAGAATGGGATGTCATTAAAGTTCATGTGTGTGTAAAGGCAGGCGTCCCAAAACTTTTGACAATATAGCGCATTTCATGTCTGAGGTTTACAACCACTTTAAATCAGCAGTGCGGGCTCAGACCCACAACAAGGGAGAATTTTAAAGATTTTTGAAGATGGGCTTTGGGCGAGCGAGTTTGGGGTGGAGGAACTTGACTGGCCTGCACAGAATCCTAACCTTAACCCGATAGAACACCTTTGGAATGAATTAGAGCGGAGACTGCAAGCCAGGCCTTCTCATCCAATATCAGCGCCTGACCTCACAAATGCGCTTCTGGAAGAATAGTCAAAAATTCCCATAGACACACTCCTAAACCTTGTGGACAGTCTTCCCAGAAGAGTTGAAGCTGTTATAGCTGCAAAGGGTGGGCCAACTCAATATTGAACCCTAGGGACTAAGACTGGGATGCCATTAAAGTTCATGTGTATGTAAAGGCAGGCATCCCAAAACTTTTGACAATATAGCGCATTTCATGTCTGAGGTTTACAACCACTTTAAATCAGCAGTGCGGGCTCAGACCCACAACAAGGGAGAATTTTCAAGATTTTTGAAGATGGGCTTTGGGCGAGCGAGTGAGCTTGGGGTGGAGGAACTTGACTGGCTTGCACAATTCAAGATTTCTGAAGATGGGCTTTAAAATATGCTTCTAAAACGCTTGTATATATGTGAAAAAACGCTCAAATAAAAATGCCTAAAAACGTCAGAAAATGCTCTGCTTAGATTACATGCAGCCCTAAAAGTACAACACGGCACTTGGATTCCACTATTCTCTATGACTATGCTCCTGCATGTATTAAGTGTCGAGTGGTAAATGCCCTTAAGGTTTAATAACAGAAAGGTCATTCCCTCGGTAGAAACAACTTACATTATTCAGGTCTTTAATTAAAATGCTCAAAATGTTCCTGTCCTTCAAATAAAACGAATACAGTGAGACTTTCTTGTAGTTTTTCCTTTTTTGGTTCCGTGACACGTCCCCATAAAAAAGTTGAGTCTCTAATTATTCATAGGCATACAATCATCTTTCTTGTATCTGTTGTCTTACACGTTATATATATTTCAAGACACGGGAGAGGAAATTTGATGCAGGTATTCAAAAAAAAAAAAAATCAAATGAAAACTGGATTTCCTACAGGCGTACAAAAGGGGCGAACGCAAAACAAAGAAAACGAGAGGAAAAAGTTATATTCCTGGTTGACAATAGGCATCTAAGAAGACTTCTATGGATTATGAGAATGTTTTTTTCCATTGCATTTAACCGGCAACGTTACTGACAACTGTATGAAACTAATAACGTAGCGGAAAGGAACAAAGTGTACAAAGAAAAAAAAAAGAAAAACTAATTTCAGATCAGCTTCAACATCGCCAGAATCAAAAAGCAGAAGCCTTAAAGGTCATCCTTAATTGAAAGTCTTTGCGGCATGTATTGAGTGGAAAAATGCATGTCTCACTCACACAAAAACTCTTAGAAAAAAATAAGTAGAAAAGTAGAATGCCCGGCTTTTTCTGCAATGAGGATATAAGCCTGGTTCTATAAAAAAAAATGATATAAAAATGATGAAGATCAACAAAAAGGACTGTAACCTTATCTCGAAGTGTTTGAAAATGATTTCTGACCAAGCGGTTCAGGCGAGAACGTCATGTTTTTTCACAGAGCCTCGAAGATGTAAAGGATATTGTGTGTCCTGCCTTTTTTTTTTTTTTTTTCACACTCACAAAGACAAAAGTTGGACCTTTGTTCATTCCTAGGTTTGATTGATTTTTTTTTCCACAAGTTTTTTTTTTTTTTGTCTGAGAAAAAGTAAAAAGACAAGAAATTGATTGGCAGCACCGGATCATTTTTCTTTGTCTGTAGAAAATGTTGAAGCCACAATGTTGGGCATGAGTTGGACACCATTACTGGGACAGAGAAAAGGAACCGTGTTCTACAGAGTGAAAAAAAATGTTAATGATGAAAAATGGCCTTTTTTTTTTTTGTAGCGCCATGGGTTTAATAACGTTTCTATGAATTTGGGGGCAAACTGATGTCACCTTTTTAAAGTTTGTATAAACTAGATGTAACATGCCTTTTTTTAAGTTCAAATGAAGTATTTTAGCTTGGGAATTAAAATGCTTGCAGATCCTTTAGCCTGTTGGATGAGAAATTTATCCAACTAAAATCAGCAACTGCTGCCAATGTTGGAGTGTACTGATGAGCCCCTGTACTGTAGGGAATGTGCACTGATGAGCCCCCTGTACTGTAGGGAATGTGTACTGATGAGCCCCTGTACTGTAGGGAATGTGTACTGATGAGCCCCCTGTACTGTAGGGAATGTGTACTGATGAGCCCCTGTACTGTAGGGAATGTGTACTGATGAGCCCCTGTACTGTAGGGAATGTGCACTGATGAGCCCCCTGTACTGTAGGGAATGTGCACTGATGAGCCCCCTGTACTGTAGGGAATGTGCACTGATGAGCCCCCCTATACTGTAGGGATTGTGCACTGATGAGCCCCTGTACTGTAGGGAATGTGCACTGATGAGCCCCTGTACTGTAGGGAATGTGCACTGATGAGCCCCTGTACTGTAGGGAATGTGCACTGATGAGCCCCCTGTACTGTAGGGAATGTGCACTGATGAGCCCCTGTACTGTAGGGAATGTGCACTGATGAGCCCCTGTACTGTAGGGAATGTGCACTGATGATTCTCTGTACTGTAGGGAATGTGTACTGATGAGCCCCCTGTACTGTAGGGAATGTGCACTGATGAGCTCCTGTACTGTAGGGAATGTGCACTGATGAGCCCCCTGTACTGTAGGGAATGTGTACTGATGAGCCCCTGTACTGTAGGGAATGTGCACTGATGAGCCCCTGTACTGTAGGGAATGTGCACTGATGAGCCCCTGTACTGTAGGGAATGTGCACTGATGAGCCCCCTGCACTGTAGGGAATGTGCACTGATGAGCCCCCCTGCACTGTAGGGAATGTGCACTGATGAGCCCCCCTGCACTGTAGGGAATGTGCACTGATGAGCCCCCCTGTACTGTAGGGAATGTGCACTGATGAGCCCCTGTACTGTAGGGAATGTGCACTGATGAGCCCCTGTACTGTAGGGAATGTGCACTGATGAGCCCCTGTACTGTAGGGAATGTGCACTGATGAGCCCCCCTGTACTGTAGGGAATATGCACTGATGAGCCCCTGTACTGTAGGGAATGTGTACTGATGAGCCCCCTGTACTGTAGGGAATGTGCACTGATGAGCCCCCCTGTACTGTAGGGAATGTGCACTGATGAGCCCCCCTGTACTGTAGGGAATGTGCACTGATGAGCCCCCCTGTACTGTAGGGAATGTGCACTGATGAGCCCCCCTGTACTGTAGGGAATGTGCACTGATGAGCCCCCCTGTACTGTAGGGAATGTGCACTGATGAGCCCCCCTGTACTGTAGGGAATGTGCACTGATGAGCCCCCCTGTACTGTAGGGAATGTGCTTCCCCTGTCATCACAGTCCACAATGTGCGGTCTGCATTAACTGCTGCTTTCTCAACTGTTCAATTTTATTAGCTAAAAACAAACATTAGCTTGAACTCAAATTTATAAAATTGCACTTTTGTTCAAAGCAGCCTTCCTCAACCGTTTTATCCCAAAGGAACGCCTACAATGCTTTTTAGGCCATGGAGAAGCCAAACTAAATCCAATTAATTGGGGGAGAATGGGAAAATAATATCTCTTACATTGGTGGCCAGGAGGAAGATTGACACCCTTAAAGTGATAGTAAAGTCTCCTGACCTACTCTGTGCCATGCAAAGCAATGTGAAATGACTAACACATAGGTGTCTTTCATGGTATCCCAACCCACACCATTTAGGAGATTTCGCATGATTTTTTTGAGAATGACGTCACTAGTGAATGCGCATTTTGTCCCCCATTGACGGCATGCTTAGTGTGCTGGCAGTCTCACCATACCAGTACCGTGCCTCCATCATCAGCACTCCACAACATTGCATAGCTATTCAATGAGAGTTCAAACACATTATTATCATTGTTCACTGAGCGTGAGCGAGATTATATCCCTGACACAAATATGGTGGTGGCTTCCGCCAGAACAGAAGCAGAAGAAATAAATAGGAAAAAAAAAAGTAAGAAACATGCTATGGGGATAATTAGTATTGAGGGAAATGTTTAGCATGGTGGCCTTACGATTTCTGAGGATTTGTGCTCTGGAGTTTACTACCACCCCAAAGACAGCTAAAAAGAACATTGGTGTCATGACGTTGGCCGTGTAACTATGCAGGTACCATCAAATAGGATGTCAATCATCTAGAGCTCAAAGAACCCCTAGTAACCTCTGGAGGAACCCTAGGATTCCACAGAACCCTGGTTGAGAATGGCTGCTTTAAAGTGTATGAACGCTCCTAAAGCTGGCCATACACAGCTTGAATTATGGACAATTAATTCTCAATCGGATGAAATTAGATCTGTGGATGAAAGCTGAAAGCACCACCCAGCTTGACAAAAGTCATTTTAAAAATCAACTGAGCTGGGTGTAAATTTATTAAGAGCCTTTGCACACTGGGGCGGTTTGCAGGCGCTATTGCGCTAATAATAGCGCCTGCAAACCGACCCGAAAGTGCCGCTCCTTGCATTCCAGTGTGAAAGCCCCGAGGGCTTGCACACTGGAGCGATGCGCTGGCAGGACGGTAAAAAAAGTCCTGCCAGCAGCATCTTCGGAGCGGTGAAGGAGCGGTGTGTATACCGCTCCTTTACCGCTCCTGCCCATTGAAATCAATGGGACGGCGCGGCTATACCGCCGGCAATGCGCCTCTGCAGAGGCGCTTTGCGGTGGTATTTCACCCCTTCTCGGCTGCTAGCGGGGGGTAAAACTGCCCCGCTAGCGGCCGCATACCGGCGGTAAAACGCCGCTAATAATAGCGGCGTTTTACCGCCGACGCCGCCCCCCGCCCCAGTGTGCAAGGGCTCTAACTGAACAGTGACTGCAGCTAACAGAGGAGATTCCTGTATCCATTTTCATGCTACGCATGGGGGAATCTATTGATTTCTCTTGTTCGAGCCATGTATGGCCAACTTTGCAATGATCTCCTCTTATTTTCAACCTAAAGCCCATCTGAGGGCAATGTAATCAACCTGACCCAGTTCACCTCTGTGCACTACAGAACAGCTTCCCACTATGTTATGAAGATGAGGTTTGTAGTCCTAACACAGTCATACCTTTCCTAGGGTGACAACCCTGCTGCTTCATAGGTACAGTACAGCAAGTAAGTGTAGTCAGTGTCACCCTAGGCAGTTTTTATCTCCAGAGATGC
This sequence comes from Lithobates septentrionalis, assembly GCA_037952835.1. NCBI lineage: Eukaryota > Metazoa > Chordata > Amphibia > Anura > Ranidae > Lithobates > Lithobates septentrionalis. The sequence continues at coordinate 356,589 of JBBDGP010003086.1, read as the reverse complement.
GGAGCCGCGATGGGGGCGGGGGTTTCACCCTCTCTCGCCAACCTATACATGGGTTGGCGGGAGAGGGTCCACATTTTTGGAGTTGTGAACCCCTTTCATTCATCCATCATCATGTATGGTCGGTACATTGATGACCTGTTATTCATCTGTTCAGGGGACGTTAATGATCTTGACAAAATTTTGGAATATATGAACGATAATAGTCTGAACTTATGTTTCACTGGACAGATGGATGCGAAATCCATTCCGTTTTTGGATGTTCTGCTTTCCAGTAGAGGGGGGTTGTATTGTTTCGAGTTTATACAGGAAACCTCTTTCTGGAAACACACTACTCCACGCTGACTCTGGACACCCCAAACATGTCATACGGGGCATACCGGTTGGGCAATTTATCAGATTACGATGTGTAGTGAGTCTCAAGCATACATAAAGGTAAAGCAACTTATTGATAGCAGGTTCTCTTCACGGGGATATGGGCCAGGTATCATCCAGAGAGCGATCAATATTGCTGATACCATTGAAAGAGATACACTTTTACAAGATAAAAAGCAGAAAAGACATGCAGTCAGTGTACCAGTGTTCTCAACCCCCTATAGTTTAGAATTTTGGCAAATCAAGAGGATTGTTGAGTGATACATACCTATTTTATATGAGGATAATACATATGCAATTATTGTATCTAAGGGGATTAAAGTGGTATTCCGACGGGCCCCGTCCTTGAGCAATGCTCTATCACCTAGTGAATTTTGTTCTAGTACTCCCAATAGACATGGCTTGATTTTGTGGGTAACTACAGATGTGGAGCCAATATATGTCCATGCTGCCCACTCATAATCAGGGGTGATAGTATTTCTTCCAGCGTTAGTGGCAGGTCCTACAACATTGGGAGGTATATTAATTGCAATACTAGACATGCGGTTTATTGAATCACATGCAAAGAATGCAACATTTGATATGTTGGTTGTACCACTAGAAGACTGAGAGTTCCATTGAATGACGACGTTCGTGATACTGAAAAGGAACATGCCACTAACGTTGCCAGACATTTCAATGAGATTCACAATGGTAATACCTCCTTGATACAAATACAGGGCATAGAACGAATCACTATACCGAGACGAGGAGGTGACAGTATTAGGATATTGTGTAAACGTGAAGTGTATTGGATTTTTAGTTGGCAAACAAGAATTCCAAAGGGTTTAAATTTCTAATGGGGTTTAACCCATTATTATGATTAACTATCCTGTACAATAGAAAATTGACAGATGCCATTGACTCCTCTAGGCACGGTTGTTTGCTGGCACATGTGTGTGCACACTTGTACATACATGTGTTCTGATATGTGAGTTTAGGTGTCTGTTAATGTTGTTTGCAGTCCAGCTTATAATTGACCTCCTTCCTTTTGGTATGACCTTCGTGGTGGTATGTGTGTGTATGTGTATACATTTTTCAGGTATTCATACCTGTATTTGTATTCTCGTGTACACTGATATCCATATGATGTCCTCTTGATAGATCGTCCACAGCTTCATGTATGCTATATTTGTAAATGTTTTTTGTTTGCTCTTGTACTGTTTTATGTTTTTAGAATGATGCTTGTTATGTAGATTATTAATTTTGCATTGTTCATATTATATCAAATGTTGTTTAGATTTGATTGTGCATGGTGGGAACTTGGAACTTGAACTTGAAACACAGGAGCAACCCGACTTACAGCGAGACTTTGCAAGGAGATTTGGAGGCGACTTCAGAGTGACTTTGAGCGACTTACAACACGACTTCAAGTCACCTCCAGGACAGGCGACATTGCCTGTGGCCAATCAGAGCTCTTATGACATAATTGTTGTTCCTGTTCTCTTCCTGGGTATTTTTACTCTTTTCCCTGTAAAGTCTCTTCACTATAGATGAGGATCCGACTTGTTGGCGACTTCCATTGAAATCTATGGGTGCAAGTCGCCTAGAAGTCACCTTGAAGTAGTACATAAACCTTTTCTGAAGTCGGAGTGAGTTCAGTAGTGTAAATTAGACGGCTCTCATTAAGCATAATGGAATTTCTTATGTCCAGCGACTTGGGGCGGCTTGAGGTCTGACAAGTTGGATCCCAAGTCGCTGTTGTGTGAACTGGCACTAAATGCGAGTGTGGAATTGGATATACTTGAATTCAATCCTGAAATCCACTCATATAAATATATATATATATTGAGACAACACTTGCATCTCCATATGGCATTGACAAAGATTTTGTGTGAAACGCGTCTGCCTTTGTTCCCCTGTACCTGTGGATTGTTTTTACATGTTTTGGATACAATAAAGCCTTTTTTTGCATCGTGTGGGTGTGCTGCTATTTGTCTAAATGTCCTCATTAGTAGTCTGCTTGCAGTGGCAGGGCGTGCGGTTGCAGCATGCTTTGAAGCTTACAGTCATTATATATCACCTGGGAGCAGCGGGGTTTTTTGCAGTACCAGGAGAGGTTCATCCAGCATTCAGGGCAAGGATGCCAAAGTGCACCCCCTTGCCCCACTGATTATGCGTGATGTGGGATGGGTGTGCTGCCCTGTACACTTCTGTGCCCCTTTGTCCTGGTTGGCGATAGTTGGCATTGACTGTACAATGCACATACATGGCTGTTCAATTGCTTTCTAGCAGCTAGAAGGTAGTTGTTCATGCACAGTGTATTTTTGGTGCCATTTGTGGGTGGATGGGGTGGAGAGTGGGCATGTTGGAGCACCCACTGACAGTAGTAGCTGTCAGAACAGTTATGAAGCTCCAGCCTGCTGGTTGCCAGCCACTGATCTTGAGAGTGCAGTCAGGGAATGCCCCCCGCTCCCAGGGCAACTGCCCCTCCTGCCGACACCTTATCCCGACCTTGACCCTAGAACAGTAATGCCGCGTACACACGATCGGATTTTCCGACGGGAAATGTTGGATGTGAGCTTGTTGGCGGTATGTCCAACCGTGTGTACGCTCCATCGAACATTTGTTGTCGGATTTTCTGCCAACAAATGTTGGCTAGCAGGTTCTCAAATTTTCCGCCAACAAATGTTTGTTGTCGGACTTTCCGATCATGCGTACACAAGTCCGTCAGACAAAAGTCCACGCATGCTCGGAATCAAGTACGAGCCGGAAGCTCGGTCTTGTAAAACTGGAGTTCGTAATGGAGATATCACGTACATCTTGTACAACACTACGTTCGTAATTGTTGGCCAACATTTGTGTGACCGTGTGTATGCAAGACAAGTTGGAGCCAACACCCTTCGAACAAAAATCCACAGATTTGTTGTCGGAAAGTCTGATCGTGTGTACGGGGCATTAGAGTGTTACTGACAGAACGACCATGTGAAAATATTTAGCACACCTTAGCTCCTTTATAATATCTGGGAAACACAAGCATGCATGCTGGTATAGCATTTTAATTTTCTTCTTTTTTTCAAAGGTCCTGCTATCTCAAATTCCCTGTCTAATGGTCTTCAGATGTCTTCAAACATAGGAGTGGTTATATCAAGAAAGGCATCCTCTACATCCCTCTAGATATCAATGTTCTCAGCCCAAGTCTCTAGCAGGGATAAGCCACAGGAGAGCTTAACTAAAGGGTTTGCAGAGATGCCCTCCTTCTCACTACAAATCAGGATGCCCACCTCTTAGTTGTACAGCTGCTATCCCATTCCTGTTTCTAGAGAGGAACTGGATGAAAGGAGTGATTATTCCAGGACTGCAAGCTGCTGATAATGGTTCATCCAGGTATAAAGGGAAAGATAACAGCTTTCACCATCAATGTTTTCTAAATCTTTAAAGCTACCCTCAAACACATTCTTGGAGACGGAACAGATGTTGCCATTTTAAATAACTACCAGTCTGGTGAGTCATGAGTATTCATGGCCATACCATTCCAAGTGTTTGTTGGCTTCATTACTAACCTGCCCACCCAGCTGCTATACATTGCCAACTTGCCTGAGTGCCTCAAGAATCATTTGTTCAGCGCTTACAATAACAAACAGTCATAGGTGATTAGATTAATAAATGCATAGTGTATGACTATATGTAACCATCCTTATGCCCAAAGGACATAGAGTGACGGCAGAAAAAAAGACCAAGTAGCCCATTGAGTCTGCCCCTTTTTTCTAATTTATAGTTTAGAAAAAACATCAGTGCCTGACCTCACAAATGTGCTTCTGGAAGAATGATCAAACATTCCCATAGACACACTCCTAAACCTTGTGGACGGCCTTCCCAGAAGAGTTGAAGCTGTTCTAGCTGCAAAGGGTGGACCAACTCAATACTGAACCCTACGGACTTATGTCCTGTACACACGATATTATTTTCCGACAACAAAATCCATGTTTTTTTTTCAGACGGATGTTGGCTCAAACTTGTCTTGCACACACACGGTCACACAAATCTTGACAAAAATTCCGAACGTCAAGAACGCGGTGACGTACAACACGTATGACGAGCCGAGAAAAATGAAGTTCAATAGCCAGTGCGCCTCTTCTGCTTGATTCCGAGCACGCGTGGATCTTTGTGCAACGGAATTGTGTACACACGATCGGAATTTACGACAACGGATTTTGTTGTCGGAAAATTTGAGAACCAGATCTCTTTTTTTGTGTGACGGAAATTCCGATGGAAAATGTCCGATGGAGCCTACACATGGTCGGAATTTCCGAAAACAAGATCCCATCGAACATTTTCCGTCGGAAAATCCGATTGTGTGTACAGGGCATAAGACGGGGATGCCATTAAAGTTCATGTGCGTGTGAAGACAAGTGTAAGAATACTTTTGACAATATAGTGCATGTGTCTTAAGTACCATGTGAAAAAGTATCCTGTTCTCCTTGTATCGTTTCCTTTGTGTGAAATCCCTGGTGTTCCTGCCAGTCCCTCTGCTTTCCTATTAAAAACTGACCACACTAGGCATGAGAGCACATTGTGGTCAGTTCTCTAACTAAATGGGAACTCAGCCTGCTCTCCTCCAATGATCAGACTTGTCCTGACACTCCTGCCTCCACACAGCCATTCACTGGGAAGATCAGTGTGCTGCTGTTTCTCCCCCCAGCTCTTATGTAGCTGAGAAGTGATCACTTATAAAAATGGGGAAAAAAAGGTCTTTAGAATGTTTTTTATATCTAAACACAAATGTTTTGCCTTTCATTTCTATTGTAAACTGAATGGGTTGTTTAACAAGGTAAGGGTGTCATATGCAGTTACATTTGCCATGAGATAAGAGGAGCTGAGCCTGCGTTACTTGAGGAGTCAATGAAAAACTCAATGCTTTTTAATAAGTCCAATTCTACTCTAAAATATATACTACATGATTGTAGTCCTGAGGATCCTTGTACATTTTCTCATATGGGGTGCCATAACTGCCTCTGTCCTTTTGGAAATATTTTAATGTCACAAAGGGAAATTGTAGTGTTTCCGGGATTTTTTATTATATATTTTTTTTGTTTATCCTTTTTTAACACACACACACACACTCACATATGTGGATTGGATGGCTACAGGATTCCCAGAGCAAGATGGCTTATCTAACAATATAGCAAAAGTTCTAGCTATTAATAGTAAGTTACATCCAACTGGACTTGTTTATTAATGTTGAAGAGGTTCCAGCACTCACCCAAGTGGCGTCTTCTGTTTAAATACACGTTGGGAACATACCCAGTATTTATGTCAAACATGAGAAACTCACTCAACTTAATTTAAACAGTATGGTGTCATAAAATGTGGTGCCAATGTTGCATATAAACAATGGGGTATGTTATCAACATTCATTGGAGGAGTGATTAAAAATTCTTAGACCGCATTCACACTTTAGCATTCCATGAACGCATGTAAAAGCCGGGTTGTGCTTGTGTTGCTATACATTGTTAATTGCACCCTAACTACAGCAAAAAAAGTTGGGCATTTGTGCGCAAAAAAGTGTGTCATATGCTGCAAAACATGCAAAAAATGTGTTGCTTAAAAGGGTACATCAGATACTTTGCCACATTTGTTCTGCATAGGTAGCCCATTGAAATCAATGGGCTGCCCTTACAAGTGGCTCAAAAACAGGCATAAACGCGCAAAAAAGGCCCTCACAGAAACACAAAATATGAATTTAGCCTTACGCATTACAGAACAGGTCCAGTGAAATATGACTAACTACTATTAGCTATACCATGAGTTAGACAAAAAAACTTTCACAGGCATAGCAAAAGTTGCTTCCTTTCAGACATGCTATGTGAGACTGAAGCCTAGGATGGTGTCATACGTAGGAATGAGCAGAAAGGGGGAAGGTCAATGCTCTGTTCACTGGTGTTTGTAATTTCATCTTGAGCTACTGAACTCTATAAACAGATTTTTACACAATGGGAAGCAAAGAAAAAGAGGAAATTTTAAAAAGAAGCCTGAGGCTCACAGATTATATCCTCATTATTGGGATTGTTAAGGCAATTCAAACTGTGTTTATTGTAGAAAAAAATATTTTATTAAGTAGTTTAAAAACAAGTTCTAAAAACAATTTGTAATTTTCCAGAAATCATGAAGTTAATCATGGCATGTATAACAAACTTTCAACAATTAGATACATTGGAAATGCAAAAAGTGGTGTTCCCCTGCTAGTGCTTATATATTCCACCATGATGGTAGAAGTACAGTAGTTAAGAATGCCTAAAATATTAATTACTTGTGGCTCCTCGTTTGACCAATTAGTTTAACGACCTGGTCGTTGGAACAGAACCTGCTCGTTAAGTGAGGAGAGTCTGTACATGCCATGATCAACTTCATGATTTCTGGAAAATTACAAATTGTTTTTAGAACTTGTTTTTAAACTACTTAACTATTTTAAACTAGTTTCGTGGGGAAAAAAAATAGCAAATAAAGAAAAAATAATATAGTGCATATAATTGCAACACTATAATCATAGTGTAATTGAATGTTATTAAAAAATTACCTTTCCTTTTTAATCAGCAGCCGATGTAATTATCTGAAAATGCAATATGGCTACCTGGAGTTGTTCTGTACACAGAATGTATACTGAACACTCCCCAGAAACATAATTTCCTGCTTGTGTGATTGGCTCAATTTTCCCAGAAGTCTGCACTAAGATACAAGTCAGATTTCAGGCATCCCCTGCAACAAAAATGTCATTTTTGGAGAGATACTTTTTAATGGGAGCACGTCTAAAGGGATGCAGCCCCAGTGCTTTCCAGCTGCACACCTGACAGTTAATTATGAAACCACTCCCATTAGACCCACTTAGAACAGGGGCACAGACAAACACACAGGGATTTCTTCAGAATAACGAAAGGTAGGAATCTGCAACAAAGTTTGTTATAATCCTTGCAATGTAAACAGATCACCCAGAAGGGAATGTTTTTTTTGCTCAACAAAAGTGGAGTTATGCTTTAATAAAAACATTTTTTCTACAATAAACAAAGTTTGAATTGCCTTAAAAAGCCCAATAATGAGGATATATTCTGTGATGACTTAAAGGAATGATGGCAATTACATCCACAACCACATGAGTTTCTTTTTCTTTTCTTTTTTTTTTTTACTTTTTTATTTATATATTTCTTCAATAACAAGAGCATCCGCTCATGACATTAATCGACACATCAACATATTTCCTTATTATCATACGTCATAGAAATAAGTATATCTAAAGGTACTTGATAAAAGTATATAGGTAATAGGTTAACAAGATGATAGCAAGCTCAAGATAACAGGTCTCGCCTACCCCAATTGGGTTCAAGCTGTAAGCGTAGACCCGTTATCTCGCTATTCCATTCATTATGGAGGATACAGTTTCTTAAACTCTAATCTGAGGTAATTAACTATAAAACTACAAATTACAGTTTTTTTAGATAGTTAGAAGCTCTAGGGTGGTCCATCCAACCTTGCCATTTTTTTTTTTAAATTATACGTAGATTAATTTTTGTATGCCAACAACAGTTCATGTTGTGCTTGAATATTCAGTCTAATGCCTCGTACACACGATCGGACTTTCCGACGGGAAATTTGTGATGACAGGCTGTTGTCGGTAAATCCGACCGTGTGTACGCTGCATCGGACAACTGTTGTCGGACTTTCCGCCAACAAATGTTGGCTAGCAGGTTTTCAAATTTTCTGCGGACAAATGTCTGTTGTCGGACTTTCCGAGCGTGTGTACACAAGTCCGTCGGACAAAAGTCCAAAGTACAAACACGTATGCTCAGAAGCAAGGATGAGCCAGAAGCGGTCGGTCCTGTAAACTAGCGTTCGTAATGGAGAATTAACATTTGTGATGGGCCAAATTATGAAATCTCGAAAAGCAGCGCACATTCTCTTCTTCTTTAATGAGATAATAATGAAGCTGCTTTGCTGGTGATACTGATGGAGTTATTGCAAACTACTTTTCAAAGGTTTTTTTCTAGTGATATCAAGTATAACATTTTTTTTTTTTTACTTGGGCAAGTTACCACAACACTATTATCCCGTAGTTTTGAAGATCAAAGATACAACTATGTTGGTGTCCCTTGTTAATTTTACATTGTATTCTTTTAAATGTAACTGCCTACTCCCAAACTGTCATTTGAAGTAAAACACATAGCCAAATATTATTCTCCACAATTTTTTTATTGTGTATTAAAAAAAGAAAACAAATAAAATTAGACATGATATCTGCCAATAGAAATAAACCAAAAAAAGTGCATTCTATGCATCCAAAAATATAGAAAATATAACAAATCAAATCATTTATATTCAACCAACAAAAATAATGTCAAAGCAATAACTCCAAGGCCAATAATAAATGACACGTTATCTCCTCCAATTCCGAAACATGGCTGGAAAAGCGCAAACAGAAAATCGCTAACTGAAAAACGCAAAAAGAAAAGCGCGAATCAACACTCACCAAACTTCTACTAACACTAAATTAGCAGAAGGAGCCCAAAGGGTGGCGCTAAAGAGCTGAACAAACCACATAGTACGTCACCACGTTCGTAATTGTTGGCCAACATTTGTGTGACCGTGTGTATGCAAGACAAGTAATGCCCTGTACACACGGTCGGATTTTCCGACGGAAAATGTGTGATAGGACCTTGTTGTCGGAAATTCCGACCATGTGTGGGCTCCATCACACATTTTCCATCAGAATTTCTGACACCCAAAGTTTGAGAGCAGACTATAAAATTTTCCGACAACAAAATCCGTTGTCTGAAATTCCGATCGTGTGTATACAAATCCGACGCACAAAGTGCCACGCATGCTCAGAATAAATAAAGAGATGAAAGCTATTGGCTACTGCCCCGTTTATAGTCCCTACGTACGTGTTTTACGCCACCGTGTTTAGAATGATTGGATTTTCCGACAACTTTGTGTGACCGTGTGTATGCAAGACAAGTTTGAGCCAACATCCGTCGGAAAAAATTCATGGATTTTGTTGTCGGAATGTCCGATCAATGTCCGACCGTGTGTACGGGGCATTAGAGCCAACACCCTTCGGACAAAATTCTACGGTTTTGTTGTCGAAAGGTCCGATCGTGTGTACGAGGCATAATAACATTGGATACGTTCGGAACATCAGAGGATTTCCATAAACTAGGTATTGTAATTCTAGCTGCTATGAGTATATGGGCTACTATTGTTCTAAATATTAAAGGGTAAGTGTCAAGGTTTATTCCTAAAAGTGCCATGGCAGGAGTGAGATCAATCAAGTTACCAGTGAGATCCACTAGAAATGTTGAGACGGCTTTCCAGAAACTAAATTTTCACAACTCCATAGGGTATGGTGAAGGTTTCCTATTTGTTCATTGCACCTCCAACATAAGGGTGAAGAGGAGGGATAAATCTTTGATAACCTATATGGAGTCAAATACCATCTATTTAGAATTTTTTGTGAGTTATCCCAGTGATCTGTGCAAGAGGAAGCTTTCCTGGATATTAAATATTGCTTTACTCCATTGGTATGAGTTTCTTTTTCAATAAGCCCGAGGCTCAACATGCTGGCTGGATACAAGAACGCATACTATTTATATGCAATTGTTCATATTTACTTAACTAAAAAAAAAAATAGAAAAAAAAAAATAAGTATATGTTCAAAAAATGTATTTTTAGTTCTGACCAAGAAAGAAAATACATACAAAACCAATATGTTTCCTTTCGGTCCCACAGCACATTACCTAAACATGTTCAATGGCAGTTTTAATAGACTGCGCTCCCCATATTAAAGAAAAGGAAGGTCACATGATTTATTGATGAAAAACATGCCTCATGTTTATTCTGCTGTTGTGGAATACATCCTGTACACAAAGGCACCGGTGTGCTTGGAACGCCCAAAGCAACTTGTAACATTTTAAAAAGTAGGAAGAAGCTAAAAGAACAGATCAAAGTGAAGAGTTACAAAGGGAGGGAAGTTAATGACACCCCCAAATCAGTTCCCATATCTCAGTGCGATCTTCAAACTCGGACACGAAACACAATAAATACAGCAACAAAAACACCCCCCCATCGACAAGAAGATGGATGATTATTGACGGTTATTATTGACGAATATGGTGATTGGTGAAACTAATGACGAATATTGTATTTTGCAACAACAGATTTATGTTGAGCATAGTAAATATCTACTTCGAAAAAAGATCCTCGGTAACGAAGAAAAAGAAAAGGATCGAAGCGACTTTTGCCATTTCAAGTGTGAACGTTCCGAAAATTAAACACGCAGCGAACCGCGCAGCGATAATGACAAAATGGAAATTGGAACCATTAAAGCTCCGGCAATACGGCGTGATAAAACATGTCCCGGTAATTAATAATGGAGCAAGAGGTTGTCTACACACATGGACAGGTGTTATAGTTTAATATACTGCAGATAAGTCACACTCTATACATGGAAGGGTCAATTAATTTAACTGAAGTATGATCTTCACCCCTTTATGAAAGATGAGGAATTCAAGTGGAAATCAAAGCATCAGAATAAAGCCGTAGTTTAGTAACCCCCATTATATGCAAAAAAAAAGTTAATTTATGGGAAAAAAAAATTATAAAAATTTACTTTCAGTTAAACTTTGGTTTATAAAAATAAATTCTATTCCAGTATATATTGTTATCTTTAAAAAAGTTCCTTCTATCGCTCTCAATATCTCCAAACTCCCTTTTTTTTGCTGCTGACTTCCTATTAGAGGGCAGCTATATTCGTTCTCCATGATGCCACTCTATGTAGGCATGTACTCCCCCCCCCCCCCATCTCTTGCTCACTCCCAACATGCACTATAGATTACATAAGTAGTGGACGTGTAATGCCGCGTACACACGACCGGACTTTACGCCAGAAAAGGTCAGACGGAATCATTCCGTTGGACATTCTGATCGTGTGTGGGCTTCATCAGACTTTTTCTTTCTAAAATTCTGACAGACCTAGAAATAGAACATGTTTCAAATCTGTCCGACGGAATCAGTTCCTATCGGGAAAACCGTTCGTCTGTATGCTAGTCCGACAGACCAAAAACGCGTTCTAAAAGATCGGACTTTGGTGTGATCGTGTGTAGGCAAGTCTGTTTCAGCGGAACTCTGTCGGAAAGACCGTCGGAGTCTATTCTGACGGAAAGTCCGGTCATGTGTACGCGGCATAAGGGTTATTTTTGGAAAATAGGGATATCATTTAGTGTCACTTTAACCCCCTTCCCGACCAGCCACCTCAGTTGTACTGCGGCAGGTTGGTTCCCCTGGGCGAAACGACATTACCTTACGTCAGTTCTCCTTTTGACCACTAGGGGGCGCGTGCGCACCACCGGAGGCACGCGCCCGCGGCTTGATGCTGTAGCCGATGTGCATGCCTGGTGGTTGCGATGACCGCCGGGCACTCACGATTGCTCCACACAGAGACAGAACGGAGATCTGTCAATGTAAACAGACAGATCTCCCTGCTGTCAGGGGTGAGGAGAGTGATCTGTTGTTCATATGAACAACAGATCGCTCTCCTCACTCAGGCAGTCCCATCCCCCCACAGTTAGAATCACTCCCTAGGACACACAATTAACCCCTTGATCACCCCCTAGTGGTAACCCTTTCCCTGCCAGTGACATTTAAACAGTAACAGTTTTTATAGCACTGATCGCTGTATAAATGCCAATCTTCCCAAAAATGTGCCAAAAGTGTCCAATCTGTCCGCCATAATGTTGCAGTCCCAAAAAAAACGCTGATCACCGCCATTACTAGTAAAAAAAAAAAAAATAATAAAAATGGCATAATAATAAAAATGCCATAAATCTTTCCCCTATTTTGTAGACACTATAACTTTTGCGCAAACCATTCAATATACGCTTATTGTGATTTTTATTACCAAAAATATTTAGAAGAATACATATCGGACTAAACTGAGGAAAAAATTAGCTTTTTTACAAAAAAAATAGGGATATTTATTATAGCAAAAAGTACAAAATATTGTTTATTTTTCAAAATTGTCGCTCTTTTTTTGTTTATAGCGTTTTATTTTTTGTAATAAAAACCACAAAGATGATCAAATACCACCAGAAGAAAGCTCTATTTGTGGGAAAAAAAGGACGTTAATTTTGTTTGGGTACAACGTCGCACAACCACGCAATTGTCAGTTAAAGCGACGCAGTGCCGTATCGCAAAAAGTGGCCTGTTCATTGAGCAGCCAAATCTTCCGGGGCTAAAGTGGTTAATCAGCTAAATACATTCCAGATGCATCAGGTGTACAATTACAATTCATTTTCTTTAACCACTTGCCTCCCAGGCCAATTCCGACACTTCTCTCCTACATGAAAAAAATCATCGTTTTTTTGCTAGAAAATTACTCAGAACCCCCAAACATTATATATTGTTTTTTATCAGAGACCATAGGGAATTATCTCGCATTGTATTTGCGCGTATTTTCAAATGCATGTTTTGGGGAAAAAAAACAGTTTCATATATTAAAAAAAAAACAACAAAAACAAAAAACAGTAAAGTTAGCCCAATTTTTTTGCATAATGTTAAAGATGATGTTTCACTGAGTAAATAAATACCTAACATGTCATGCTTTAAAATTGCGTATACTTGTGGAACAGCGCCAAACTTCGGTACTTAAAAATCCCCATAGGCGACGTTTTACATTTTTTACAGGTTACCTGTTTAGAGTTACAGAGGAGGTCTAACGCTAGAATTATTGCTCTCGCTCTAACGTTCGCAGCAATACCTTACATGTGTGGTTTGAACACCGTTTACATTCGTGGGCGTGACCTACGTATGTGTTCGCTTCTGCGCACGAGCATGCGGGGACAGGGGCGCCTTAAATTTGTTTTTCTTTTATTGTTTAGTTTACTTTTTTTTCTACTTTGACACTATCTTTTTACATTTTTAAAACATTTTTTTTTACCACTTTTATTCCTATTACAAGGAATGTAAACATCCCCCGTAATACAAATATGGCAGGGCAGGTCCTCTTTACAGCGTGATCTGGGCTCCAAAAGTCCCCAAATGTCGCCTCTAGGCTGGGAAGCCGGAAATTTAAAAAATGCAGAGGCCGGGCGTGACATCATAACATGGCGCCTGGCCTTCAAAAGGTCATAGAGACTTCCTGGCCCGCATGGTTCTCTATGGTAAATTTTCACCGGCGGTGGATCCCTTCTCCAGCTTGCCGATCGCATGGGCGAGCCGGTAGAAGCATCGGAGGGCAGTGGGAGGGGGGAATGTCCCCTCCTGCTGCCTGTAAGAACGATCAAGCGGCTGAATAGACGCTATGATTGTTCTTATGGTGCAGGGAATCGCTGGCTAAGAAAAATTATTTCTGAATGATGCCTGTAAGTGTAGGCATCATTCAGATATCACCACTGAAAGTCTGCGACATCATTTTGACGTTTCCTAGAGGAGAAGTAGTTAAAAAACAGCCTCAGCCGTAGAGATGCCTGTCCCCTGCCAGCATCCTGCAAAATGAACCTTGCTCTCTGTGTGGAAGCAGTGGCATCTCTGCAGTGACCCGATATGCCCCGTGATAAATCAGAGCTAGAGCTGTTTAATCAGCAGGAAGCATGAGCTTTGCTGACTGCAGAGCTATAGGCCTGTCTCGGTGGGCAGCATGCCTGACTTCTGCAGACAGACCACTGCTTCCACACAATGAGCAAGGGTCTCCCTCTAAGGTCCTGTTCACATTTAAATGACGCTACTGCTTTTTGGAGAAACTTCATTTATTTTAATGGGCCTTCCTCTGCTCCAAAGACACGCCGAAGAAGCTCATGTACCAAATTTTACATGTACAAACACATTTTTGTGCTTTTTGCAAAATGAGTGACCGCTACCCAGGTTCGGGGTGCCATTATATACAATATATACGTGTTGCACGTTTTAGTGGGTTTTTAGCACTTTCGCATAAACGCGGACAGAAAAACACATTTCCGTCGGCGTTTCCGCTATGCCCAAGTGTGAACGGGGCCTAAATTATGCTGGCAGGTGTAAAGCTTTTCTACTCTAGGCTGTGGCTGCTTTCTAAAGAAAATGAATTATAACACTTTGCACACCTTTTGGTTTGATGCACCTGGAATGTATTTAGCTGAATAAAACTTAAAGCTAAATTGGGAGTAATCTGATCGTTAGTACAGAGCTTTCGATAGCCGATCACGACACTTCATCCGATATTATCTAATGGGACAAACAAGACATTTTTTCTCGTACAATACCAGATCATACGTTTTTCATTTAATCAGTACAGTTGTCATCCGAAAATACAATACAAATGCATTACGACAAATTTTTATTCTGTCACACAGCGGGAAAAATAAGTATTGAACACGTCACCATTTTTCTAGGTAAATATATTTCTAAAGGTGCTATTGACATGAAATGTTCATTACATCTCGGTAACAACCCATGTAATCCATACATAAAAAGAAACCAAAAAAAATAAGTTCAGAAATGAAGTTATGTGTGATAAAATGGAATGACACAGGGGAAAAGTATTGAACACATGAAGAAAGAAAGGTGCAAAAAGGCATGGAAAGGCAAGACACCAGCTGAAATCTATCAGTAATTAGAAAGCAATCCTGTCCCTTGTCAGTGCAAATTAATATCAGCTGGTTCAGTCCTAACTAATAGCTTATAAAAAGGTGTCTCATTACCAAGGTGTCACACAAGAAACATCTCATGATGGGTAAAAGCAAAGAGCTCTCTCAAGATCTTTTCAACCTTATTGTTGCAAAGCATACTAATGGCATTGGTTACAGAAGGATTTCTAAACTTCTGAATGTTCCAGTGAGCACTGTTGGGGCCATAATCCGGCAGTGGAAAGAACATAATTTCACCTTAAACTGGCCACCGCGACCAGGTGCTCATCGCAAGATTTCTGACAGAGGAGTAAAAAGAATTATCAGAAGAGTTGTCTAATAGCCAAGGTCCACTTGTGGAGAACTTCAGAAAGACCTGGAATTACCAGGTACAATTGTTTCAGAGAAAACAATAAGCAATGCACTCACCCGTCATGACCTGTATGTACGCTCACCACGCAAGACTCCATTACTGAAGAAAAAGCATGTTGAAGCTTGTTTAAAGTTTGCTGCACAACATTTAGACAAGCCTGTGAAATACGGGGAGAATATCGTCTGGTCAGATGAGACCAAAATTGAACTCTTTGGATGCCACAATACACACCATGTTTGGAGGTCAAATGGCACATCACCCCAAAAACACCCCCCCATACCAACAGTGAAGTTTGGAGGTGGGAACATCATGGTGTGGGGCTGTTTTTCAGCATACGGTTCTGGCAAGCTTCATGTCATTGAAGGAAGGATGAATGGAAAAATGTACCAAAACATTCTTGATAAAAAAATCTGCTGCCATCTACCAGGATAATGAAGATAATGAGGGAGGACATTCCAGCAAGACAACAATCTCAAACATAAAGCCAAGGAAAATCTCAATTGGTTTCAAAGAAAGAAAATAAAGTTGCTAGAATGGTCCAGCCAATCACCTGACTGGAATCCAATAGAAAATCTATAGAAAGAACTAAAGATCAGAGTTCATAGAAGAGGCCCACAGAACCTTCAAGATTTAATGACTGTTTGTGTGGAAGAATGGGCCAAAATCTCACCTGAGCAACACATGGGACTAGTTTCTCCATACAGGAGGCGTCTTGAAGCCGTCATTACCAACAAAGGATTTTGTACGAAGTATTCAATAAATTTCAGTTAGCGTGTTCAATACTTTTCCCTGTGTCATTCCATTTTATTACACAGAACTTAAAGTGTTACTAAACCAAAAAACATTTTTTACCTTAATGCATTGTTTTCATTAAGGTAAAAAAAGTAAATTCAATTTCCCTGTGCCCCCCCTTGCCCTGTGTGAAGGGGAAGAGAGGGGAGAAGAGATCAGCACTGTGCACGGCTGCATTTATTCTCCCCTTACTTCAGCATTCGAGAAGCAGCAGGAGCCATTGGCTCTTGCTGCTGTCAATTAAATGCAGTGAAGAGGAAGTGGGGGGGCGGGCCTAAGTCCCGCTGTGTAAGTCTATGGATCGCGGCTCTATAGACACACAGATCGGGAGCGGGCAGACTACGTTTCTCCCCATAGCAAGCGGCTGGCTATGGTGGACATAAATGGAAGAGGAGGTACCAAGATCGCCACTGGGGACCCCAGAAGAGGAGGATTGGGGTAAGTATAACATGTTTGTTATTTTAACCTTTTTTTTTTTAAATCTGACTTTAGTAACACTTTCATTTCTGAACATTTGTTTAGGTGTCTTTGTATGGATGGATTGCATGGGTTCTTACCGACATGTGGTGAAAATTTCATGTCAATTGCACCTTTATCTATCTATCTATCTATCTATCTATCTATCTATCTATCTATCTATCTATCTATCTATCTATCTATCTATCTATCTATCTATCTATCTATCTATCTATCTATCTATCTCTAAAGAAATGTTTTAGATTTTTTTTGACTGTCTGGAAATGAAATGGGACTGGGTCAATATCCCTGTTTTAAAATTAAATAAATATGATTTTACAAAAAAAAAAATTGTATCCTATGTTTAAAAAGCAACAACAAACATAAAAAGCTTGGAAAATAAAGCGGGGCTTCAATAGGGATTTCTGCTTTTCAGAAATACCCGCTTTATTTGGCGAAATCCGTATGAAAGTGTTTAATTACCAAAACTCCGCCGACGGGTAATGATTTACTGCAAAAAAAGACAGAAACAAAAGTGCTGGGACGCTACAGAGCAAAATAAATAGCAATATTGACTTAATATGCCAGCCAGTGAGCTAGCCACTTCTGTCTTTTATAATTTGACAATTAAAGGAAGCCGTTTGTGCGGCGTAGTACTGTATTTCACGTTAATTAGTACCATGGGGAGCGGAGAATGAAAAGAAAGCGTCCATCACACCGTTTCTTGCTGCTGTATCTAACGAACTTCTTAAATTATAAATTGGGGTCACAGCTTGCTACACAACGGACGCATGGCTCAAAGTGCTGTCTCTTTCAAATTTCTTTTTAAAGTTGTATTCCACTTAGATTTTATTTCCATGAAATAATGACAAATAATGCATATATGTACTTGTTTACAAATCATCATTTTTTTTTTTTTTATTGAGAGGACACACCACTTAAAAAGATGAAAATTCAGAGAAGAGGCGACAATTTTTTTAATTACAGCAGATGTGGATGTGGGAAGAGCCTGTGCTGCACCAAAGTACACTTGAAACAGCAAGTTTTATTGGAGCAAAAGAGTGTAACGGAAACACAGACAGAAACGCGCATTTCTGCAAATGTGCGAAAAACCAAATAAAACTCGCAACACATTTGGGGTGCCAATATATCTTATAGGCACCCCACATGCGAGAAGCCAAATCAGAATTTTTCATTCCAGAAAGAGGCCCTTTTTTTTAGATATACCACAAGTTGGCATGAAAAAAATTCTGACATGCCACAATAATATCTTTAACCACTTCAGCCCCGGAAGATTTTACCCCCTTCCTGACCAGAGCACTTTTTGCGATTCGGCACTGCGTCGCTTTAACTGACGTTGCACCCAAACAAAATTGACGTTCTTTTTTTTTCTCACAAATAGAGCTTTCTTTTGGTGGTATTTGATCACCTCTGCAGTTTTTATTGTTTGCGCTATAAACAAAAAAGAGCAACAATTTTGAAAAAAAAGCAATATTTTTTAATTTTTGCTATAATAAATACCCCCAAAAACTATATAAGAAAACAATTTTTTTCCTCAGTTTAGGCCGATATGTATTCTTCTACATATTTTTGGTTAAAAAAAAAATCGCAATAAGCGTATATTTGATTGGTTTGCACAAAAGTTATAGCGTCTACAAAATAGGGGATAGTTTTATGGCATTTTTATTATTATTTTTTTTTTATTAGTACTGGCGGCGATCTACAATTTTTATCATGACTGCGACATTATGGCGGACACATCGGACACTTTTGACACTATTTTAGGACCATTGTTATTTTTTGCAGCGATCAGTGCTATATAAATGCACTGATTACTGTGTAAATGACACTGGCAGGGAAAGGGTTAACCATTAGGGGGCAATGAAGGGGTTAAGTGTGTCCTAGGGAGTGATTCTAACTGTGGGGGGGATGGGCTTCAACTCACATGACAGCGATCACTGCTCCCGATGACAGGGAGCAGTGATCTCTGTCATGTCACAAGGCAGAACAGGGAAATGCCTTGTTTACATAGCCACTTCCCCATTTTGTGGCTCCGTGACACAATCGCCGGGAGACCAGCGGACATTGAGTCCGCGGGTCCCGCAGGCATAGTCATGCTGTACGCGACGCGTGCGCCCGCTAGCCCCACCAATTAAAGGGGAAGTACAGGTACGCCCATTTGCCCACCGCTGCCATTGTGCGGACGTATATCAGCGTGCAGAAGTCGGCAAGTGATTAAAAAACAAAAAAAAGAAAATAACTGACTTAGTCTAGGTTCACGCAGGCAGCAGTTTCTACTTCCCTCTAAAGGCCGTACACAGGATGCGAAAATCGGATGGAAAAATTTGTACGACAAGCTGTCTGGCGATTTTCGGGTGGTTAGTACGGTGCTTTCGACAGCCAATTTTGCTTCTATGTCATTCAAAAGCTGGATGTGAAGACTATAACATTTTTGTCGGATTTGAACACAACGTCCGATTTTCGTATAATTAGTACAGTTTTCGTACAAAAAAAATCGTAAGAGCATGCTCAGAAACGAAAAAGAACACATACAAAACTATTCAACACGTTATGTCACTTCTGACGTTGTATTCTGTCGCATGAAATTTTTCGTACTGTGAGTAACCTCTTCACTTCGACACGGGACTCTTATGCCACAAAAAACTGACGTTCGGTCGTCTGAAAATCAAAGCGTGTGTACGAGGCTTTTTTATTGACATTACATATGTCCTTACTTTCACATACAGACAAGACACAAAGGTATATCAAACATAAAGAGTAAATATCCAAATAGCCCTATTCTTCTTACTTATAAGAAAGAGAGAGAGAGAGAGAGAGAGAGAGAGAGAGAGAGAGAGAGAGAAAGAGAGAGAGAGACCTTTATCCTTGATTTAAGGTTACCGGCAGGGTTTTCCATATGACAAAATACCTTAAGAGATAGGATGTTGATATTTTTGTTTTTCCCTTTTTTTTGCTGATATCGAGATAAAGATAGCACTCCACTGTTTGATACCGTAGTGGTTTCACTTGGTCGACCACTTGGATGTAGTTTCTCATATCTACTTATGGACTTTCTATGGGTCTATTATGAAACTCTGCTTTTCCATTAAAGCGGAGTTCCACACAAAAATGGAACTTCCGCTTTTCGGAACCCTCCCCCCCTCTGGTGTCACATTTGGCACCTTTCAGGGGGGAGGGGGGTGCAGATACCTGTCTAAGACAGGTATTTGCACCCACTTCCGGCATAGACTCCCATGGGAGTCTACGCCACTTCCCGTCCCCACCGCGCTGTCTGCTGGGAACACACAGCTCCCAGGAGAGAGCGGGGACCACTTGGGACGCGCAGCGCGACTCGTGCATGCGCAGTAGGGAACCGGGTAGTGAAGCCACAACGCTTCACTTCCTGATTCCCTCACACAGGATGGCGGCGGCAGCTGCCGAGAACCGAGCGGGTTCTCGGCATCCCCTGCCGACATCGCTGGACCCTGGGACAGGTAAGTGGCCATGTATTAAAAGTCAGCAGCTGCAGTATTTGTAGCTGCTGGCTTTTAATATTATTTTTTTTTGGCGGTGTGGGTGGATCCCCGCTTTAAGTATTGTTTTCTTTATTGTTTACTGGCTGCCTATGATGACAGTTTTATTTTGTACTAAGTTGTGCTATTTAACAATGTATTTTCTTGTTTTTCCAAATCCTAATAAAAAAAAAAAAGATTGGCACAGAAGAGAAAATAGAAAATAAAAGAGAGAAAGCGAGAGAAAGAAAGAGAGAGGTAAAGAAGGAAACAATAAGTGTGAGAGAGAGAAAGAAAGAAAGAAAGAAAGAAAGAAAGAAAGAAAGAAAGAAAGAAAGAAAGAAAGAAAGAAAGAAAGAAAGAAAGAAAGAAAGAAAGAAAGAAAGAAAGAATTTCTTTTATTGTTTACTGCCTATGATGACAGTTCTATTTTGTACTAAATTGTGCTAATATCTATATAAATGTATTTTCTTGTTTCTCCAAAACTTAATAAAAAAAAAATAAAAAAAGATTGACACAGAAAGACATAGAGAGAGAGAGAGAATGAGAAAGAGGGAAAGAAAGAAAGAGGGAAAGAAAAAAAGAAAGAAAGAAAGAAAGAAAGAAAGAAAGAAAGAAAGAAAGAAAGAAAGAAAGAAAGAAAGAAAGAAAGAAAGAAAGAAAGAAAGAAAGAAAGAGACTCAGTGAATTCACAATATCGGCTTAGACCCCTTTAAAGCAGTATTACAACCAAAAGCAAACATGTATTATATTGAAAGGTAGAGGAAAAGAAAGAAAGTTTAAAAAAGTTAAACCGGAGTTCCAGCTGTTTTTGTCTTTATTAAAAGTCAGCAGCTACAAAAAGTGTACCTGCTGACTTTTAATAAACAGACACTCGCCTGTCCCACGGTCCAGCTATGCAGCCGCCTGAACCCTCGCTTCTCTCCACGCATCTCCACGGCGCCGGTATCACAAGTGGGCACCAGGCTGTGACAGCTTGAAGCTTCACAGCTGGGTGCACACTGCACACGCGCCTCCTTAATGGCCATCAATCTTCTTGGACCTGTGACGTGTCCCAGAAGATTGCAGGGAGGGAGGGGGAGAGGAGAACTTCTTCTCGGGTCGTCTAGGTGGCCCGAGTGGAAGTGGGAGCTGGGTTCCTGTCAAAACTAGATACCCATTCCCCCCCCCCAAAAAAAAATAATTACATGCCAAATGAGGCATGTAAGGAGGAGGCCTTAATGCAGAACTTCCACTTTTGGGTGGAACTCCGCTTTAATACCTCTTTGAATGGAGCCCAAGGGTGGAGCTCTAAACCAGCCTTTTTCAACCAGGGTGCCCAGGGGTGCCTTGGAAAAATGCCTTAAAATTGTATACAAGCCAGTGGGTGGATGATGCCTGCCTTTCAGCTACACAAAGCCAGTGTTTCATTGTGCTCCATTACAACCTTCCAGCTGCCAGCATCCTAAGGACCAATGTTGTTATCGGGTGATAAGGAGGACGTCAGGCGCCTGCACAGCATCCTTGTTTGCCCCTCACCTGCCCCTTTCCGTCAACACACGGGGTCACATTAGCAGTGTGAAGGAGAGAGAATGAGGGAGAAGGAATACTAGTCAGTACCAGTGTAAAAGGGCGGATTTGTAAGAATAAATCGCATCTAATGTTGAGTGTGCTCTCTGTGTCGTAAACAATTCATTTAGTTGTTTAAATTTTATAATGGGGTGCCTCGAGATTATGCATCATTTTAAAGGGTGCCTTGACTGAAAAAGCTTGAGAAACACTGCTCTAGACCAGTGGCGGCTGGTGGTAAATTTTTAGGGGGGGGTGGCAAACAGTGCACCCACTCCACCCCCCCCCCCGGTCAGTCGGTCATCAGCAGCACTGGAGCACTTACCCCATCTATGGCGGGCATCGCTTCACCCGAGCAACGGGCAGCGGCCTCCCCTTCCCCTGCTCTTCTCGGCAGGCATTACGGCGGCTTCCATCTCCTCCCTCCTCCTCGTGGCCAATTGGAACGCTCCTCCTTTCAGCCATTCGGGAAACAGGTCTCAGACCCGCTTCCTGGTTGGCCAGAAGGAGAATCAGTGTAAAAACAGTGAATATTCATTCGCTATTGTAACACAACTGGGTGGGCTCGGAGCGTAATACTCTGTACCCTGAGCCTACCCTATTTTGAAGCCTATTAGAGTCTTGGGCTCTAATCACGTGCTTAAGAAAAAAAAAAAAAACACTCCCCCCCTATTGGAATCCATACTTACGGCACCGTGCATGTAGATGAAGGGGCCTGACGCATGGATGGGGGGGGGGGCACGCCCGTGCGCCCCTAATGGATGGCCCGCCACTGCTCTAGACACTTCTACATATACTACAGATGATTATTCAGGTTCAGAGTACAGAGGAAATTCTGATATACATTGTACCATTCTGATCTGGGGCAGAATCAGCAAACATGCGGCATGATCTCATTTGTACAGATCCAAACTATTTATTATTATTACCAATTCCCTTTAAATGCAACAACAAAGTACATTCCTTGCACCTCATTCCTTCATCCACCCCTCTGGAGAAAATGAATTTATTAATAAATACAAATATGCAACATTGTATCTGTCTGCTTATTTCCCATTAATTGTATTTAAAATCTGTTATCGTTAAACAACAACCTTAATATTCTTTGCCAACACGAGAGCCCCTGAGATCTGGAACTGTGATGGCGAAGCCTTTAATTTAATTATGTTTGAAATTGCCTCATGTCGATTCAAATATTAAGCTTATTAAATCAGAGTATTTTGCATATTTCATCAATTTTGTTTTTCAGTTGGATTGATGTCATTTCAAATCTAAAATGGGAAATTAGGAAAACAAAACTTAATCAATGGTTACATGTCCTGGGCAAGGATGAGGAGTTTCTGCATGTTTCAGCCGTGTCCAGGCTTAAAGTTCATTTTTGCTTCACCCGCGCGGGACTAAGGAAAAGTTGCGCATATACTTGTCTTCCTTCCCCTCCACCACCGTGCTGTTCAACCTCCGAAGCTTCATACACACGATCGGATTTTCCGAGAGGAATTTTGTGATGACAGGCTGTTGGCGAAAAATCCGACCATGTGTACGCTCCATCGGACAATTGTTGTCGGACTTTCTGCCAACAAATGTTGGATGGCAGGTTTTAAAATTTTTAGCGGACAAATGTGTGTTGTCGGATTTTCCAATCGTGTGTACACAAGTCCGTCGGACAAAAGTCCAAAGTACAAACACGCATGCTCGGAATCAAGGGCGAGCCGGAAGCGGTCGGTCTTGTAAACTAGCGTTCGTAATGGAGAATTAACATTCGTGACGCGGCAAATTATGAAATCTCGAAATGCAGCGCACAATTATCTTCTTCTTTAATGGGATAATAATGAAGCTGCTTTGCTGGTGATACTGATGGAGTTATTGCAAACAAATTTTCAAAGGCTTTTTTTTCTAGTGATATCAAGAATAATATTATTATGCTTTTTTTATTTTTATTTGGGCAAGATACCACAACACCATTATCCCGTAGTTTTTAAGATCAAAGATACAACTATGTTGGTGTTCCTTGTCAATTTTACATTGTATTTTTTTAATTGTAACTGCCGACTCCCAAACTGTCATTAGAAGTAAAACACATAGCCAAGTATTATTCTACACAATTCTTTTATTGTACATTAAATAAAGAAAACAAATAAAATTAGACATGTTATCTGCCAATAGAACTTAACCAAAAAGTGCATTCTATGCATCCAAAAATATAGAAAATATACCAAATCAAATCATTATTATTCAACCAAAAAAATAATGTCAAAACAATAACTCTAAGGCCAATAATAAATAACACGTTATCTCCTCCGATTCCGCAACATGTCTGGTTGACGAACGGCCGTTCGGAAACAAACTGAAAAGCGCAAAATGAAAAGCGCGAAATGAAAAGTGTGAAATGAAAAGTGCGAATCAACACTCACCAAACTTCTACTAACACGAAATTAGCAGAAGGAGCCCAAAGGGTGGCGCTAAAGAGCTGAAAAACAACGTGGTACGTCACTATGTTCATAATTCTTGACCAACATTTGCGTTACCGTGTGTATGCAAGACAAGTTTGGGCCAACGCCCTTCGGACAAAATTCCACGGTTTTGTTAGACAACAATCCGATCGTGTGTTTGAGGCTTGATAGTTGAAAGGCCAACTGAACCTTCAGGCATGGTTCACACTGCTGCGACTTAGACATTGTGGGACTTTGCATCGCGACTTGCTTGCGACTTTGATGTTTTTGCGACTTTGGCGTTATGCGACTTTGGCTATGGTTAAAAACCCTTTGAAGTTGGATACTGTCACATAAGAGTTGCATAGATTAACACTGCAGTCTAAGGCACTGAGGTTGCACCAAAGACGCAATAAAGTTGTCCAGGAACTTCTATTAAAGTCGCTGGGACTTGAGTCACATTGATTATTATGGCACCTTTTGAATATGTTTTAACATGTCGTGCAACTTTATGTATCGCAAGTCACATCAAGTCGCAGGATAGGTTGCATCAGTGTGACCCCGGGGCTCAGATAAAATCAGCGAAATATTTTCCTGATGCTTCAAAACACAAGAGGGATTGATTTACTAAAACTGGAGGGTGCGAAATCTGGTGCAGCTCTGCACAGAAACCAATCAGCTTCCAGTTTTTATTGTCAAAGCTTAACCCCATGCACATAAACTGTGGCAGGGCAGCCACTCTGTGCCAGATCATGTGCCCAGTACGTGATCTGACACTTCTGGGTCTGGAGCATGCGCGCGCCGCCGACCTGCTCCCGCTGTGATTGGACACAGCAGGAGCCAATCAGAGGGTCCAGCGGACGCCATGACCATGCCCATACTGGAGACAGGCAGAACGGCGCGGTGTCTATGTAAACAAGGCAGATCGCTATTCTGTGAGAGGGGAATGTACTGATCCTGTGTTTCTTCTAAGCGGGCACACGGATCTTTACCTTCCCCCAGTCAAAGCACCTCCCACAGTTAGTAAGCACTCCCAGGGAACACATTTAACCCTTTGATTGCCCCTGATGTTAAGCCCTTCCCTGCCAGTGTCATTAGTACAGTGACAGTGCATATTGTTTAGTACTGATCAATGTATTAGTGTCACTGGTCCTCAAAAAGTGTCAAAAGTGTCAGTTAGGTGTCTGATTTGTCCGCCGCAACATCGTAGTCCCGCTATAAGTCACTGATCGCCGCCATTACTAGTAAAAAAAAAAAGAAAGAAAAAATGAAGAAAAATATCCCATAGCTTGTAAACACTATAACTTTTGCGCAAACCAATCAATATACGCTTATTGGGATTTTTGTTTTTTAATGATACACAATGCTTTACCCGCTTTCCACCAAATCACGTACCTGGTACATCATTTGACTTCAAGTGGGTTGTTTCGGGATCATATGCAACTGCAGGCAATTCCCGTGGTACCGTCTTTTAGAGCAGATGGTTGGTTCTCTTGTAATAACAACCTATGCGGCTTACCAACCGCTCAGTTGTTATTACAAGCAGTGGGAGGGAACGTCCCCCCCCCCTCCTCCCGCTGCCTTCCGCGGCTTGCTCGGGCTCTCCCATCCCACAGGGAGACCCGAGCTACGTCTAGTCGGAAACACAAAAAAAGCCGGGATCGGCTTTGATCGGGTCTCCGTTGTGGTAACCCGGAAGCGATGGCATGACATCAGGTCCGGTTTACCGGCATCCTAATGGCGCCAATCTTGGTGTTTTGAATGCTTTCAAGTGCAAAGGAGGGATTTGGGGGGTCTTATAGACCCCAGATCCCTCCAAAAAGAGCACCTGTCATGTCATTATTGCTGTCACAAGTATTCCTTGTGACAGCAATAACAGGGATAAGAAAAAAACAGTGTAACAACAATGTAAAAATAAAAAAAATTAAAAAAAATATTTATTGAAAAAGCACTGCGCAAATACTGTGTGACATAAAAAATTGCAAAACCCACCACTTTATTCTCTAGGGCCCCCGCTATATAATAACTCATTTTCTAGGAAAAAAAACAATTTTTACAAATAAGCAAAACGTGCCAGAAAATGCCTGGTCTTCAAGTGGTTAGGAAACCAATCATTATTCAATTAGGATTTTCATCTGTTTTAAATAGTGTTTGCATCAAAAATGTGTTATAACCCCAAACTCAGTTCATTTAAAAAAAGCAAAAAAAAACAACCTTTTCAGATAAAAAGTCCTACTGTTTATGGTATCCGCAGAATGGAATGCATCATAGGACAGTTCCTTCTCTCAAAAACACACAAACAGATGTACGCGTCCAATATGTTACAAAGCAGCCTCAGTTTTCTGTAAAGTTACTTTGTTAAAAAGGCATTTTAGACATTTTTTCCAAACTTTTACAACAGTTTCTCGTTGCCCAGGGAACTTCAAGAATTTCCTACGTTCAAATACAAAACGCTGGGAATATTGATGACATATTGCACTCCGCTAAAGCTCTACCCCTAGGATAAAAATGGGAGATTGTGTCGACTTCCAGTCTTGTAAGCTTGATTTTTTTTTTTATCCACTGTATATTGTAATTATTTTCATGGGCAATAAAGGTGAATAGGATGCTCAACCTGAAGGCGTATTTTATTACTTTCAGTGGCGTTGTAGCAAGCGATAAGACAGCCTTCGATTTGGGATGATGACTGTCTGCTTGTTCCGCTTCAACAATCTTATGAAAAAGAATGAGAGAATATTTGGCAATTCTAGGATGCTTTTTATGCTCATATGTTTTTCACTGCTTGTTCAAACTATCGGTATTAAAACAGCACTGGAGCAAAAAAAAAAAAAAAGAAGAATGCAGCCAGACCCTGAGCTAAACTAAAGAGCACCTGTCATTCAACCAGCATGTTATAGAAATAGAAGGGATGATGACTAGATGAATATGAAATGAAAGTTGATGAAAATATTATGAAAGTTTTAGTGTTGAGGAAATGGCCAAAACTTTTGTGGAAACTTAACCATGTCACCTACCTCCTTCCAAGTTATTGAGTTCAGGGGTTCCCAGTGAAGGGTACACAGCATACAAAGACATTTTAGACAAATGTGTGCTTCCATCATTGTGGTAAAAATTTGGGCAAGACCCTTTTCTGTTCTAAAATGAGGCCCTTTGTACAAAGCTAGCTCCATAAAGACATGGTTTGGTGGAAAAATTTGAGTGCCCTGACCTCAACCCTAGTGAACATCATTTAGATGAATTAGAAGGCCATTTGTCAGCTTATCCAACCCTACATGCTCTTCTCATCTGACCTTAACCATACAGAACACCATTCGGATGATTAGAAGACTATTTGCCAGTAAGGTGTACTCATCCAACCCTACAAGGTCTTCTCATCCAACCCCCACATAATCTTCTCATCTGACCTCAACCTTTCACAACACTTCACTTCAGAACACTTTAGAAGGCCATTGGGATGTATTGGAAGGCCATTTGTCAGCAAAGTCTTTTCATCCAACCCTAAAAGGTCTTCTCATACAACCCTATATGCTCTTTTCACTGACCTCAGCCCGACAGAACATCTTTGGGATGAATTAGAAGACCATTTGACAGTAAGGTCTCCTCATCCAAGCCTACAAGGTTTTCTTATTCAACCCTACATAATCTTCTCATCTGATCTCAATCCTACTGAAAACCATTGGGATGTATTGGAAGGTCATTTGTCAGAAAAGTTCTGTCATCCAACCCTACAAGGTCTTCTAATCCTACCCTACATAATCTTCTCATCTGACCTCAACACTACAGAACACTGTTGGGATGAATTAGAAGGACATTTGCCAGTAAGGTCCTCTCATCCAACCCTACATAATCTTCTCATCTGATCTCAACCCTACCTTTGGGATGTATTGGAAGGCCACTTGCCAACAAGATCTTTTCTTCCAACATCAGTTCTTGACCTCATGAATTCCCGTTTGGCTGAATAGACACAAATTCCTATAGACACACTCCAAAATCTTATGAAAAGCCCTCACAAAGGAGAGGAGGTCTTATTGCTTAAAAGGCAGGGAACTCCATATTGATGTCCATGGTTTTGGAATGGGATGTCTAAGAAGCTCATATAGCTGTAACGGTCAAACTTTTATCCATATAGTGTATTTTGGAAAGATATGGAGTTAAAATGTGTCTAGAACCGAAATCTTGTTTTTTTGTACGATTAAATAGCAGCAAAGGATCAGAACCTCTGCCAGGTATTTGTGTGTATCCTCTGGCATGATTCACTCTCTTTATTTGTCCTTTTGATGATTGTCAGTGATACAGAAAATGATGGGAAATCCACAATGTTATGGTTTTCACCAGAACACAAGGGATATTACCCAATGGAGCACTTGTTACTGGTATAACCCTTGTGTCTCCAAAATAGGAAACAAAGGCAAATATCCCATTAGGGACACAAGTCAGTAAATAATAAAACTGACAGAAGTTTTAATCATTCCTTCAAAAAGTTTTGGCTTTTAGACATACCTAAGAGTTGAACTCCAGGCAAGTAATTTAATACACAGATGAACTACATATAAAGCCCCTTTCACACGGATTGTACGAGTCTGAAAAACGGACAGGCGGACCTGATTGGACCCTCTATGGAGTGGCGGATGTAAATGGACTTGAGTCCTTTTACTCCTACCTACCTCCAAACTGATCCAGGAAAAACTAATGGAAGGGGATCTGTTCCCCTCTGTCTGGCCAGATCGGGGGGCAGTTGGGTGTAAATGGATAGCTGGTCTGTTTAGATCCGACTGCCCATAGAGCAGAGCAGGCTGTGTCGGTGTTCACTTCGTTCCACTCAGCAAAGGATCCATAGGTGTGCACAGCCTAATGCATTAGGGTGTGCACCCTTAAGCTCAAACACACATGCATGTGTATGTACCTACATATATATGACTCTGGCACATTGATCTCCCTGCTGGCACAGTGAAAGAGAAAAGGATAAACAGTTCTCTTATGGCAGAGTCGGTAAGAGGGAGATCTTTCCCATGTTCCTGTTGCTACACAGAACGATAACACTAATGCGCATGGGGGGATTAGGGTGTGCCTGGGCACACCCGGCACACCCTGTGCGCACGCCTATGAAAGGATCATTGGACACATTGCCTGCTGAGAAAAATAAATCTAGCCTGTGTGAAAGGGGCCTTAGAGAGCTGTTTTATCTGCCAGTTAATTTGTATCTCTGTCCGTGTCCGGCAGCACAGAAGACCGGATTTTCCTGTGTTGTAGTTCAGTAACAATTACAGGTCTTTTTGCTCCCCTATCCTGTGACTGGACAGTGAAAGGAAGAGAAGCATCAGGCTGTTGGGCTCATCTCTCTGTCATTCTGTTAATTCCTCCTATCAACATGCTCCTTTCACTGCAGCACAATGAATTTGCTCCTTGTGAGGTTATTCTCTCTCCAAGTCTGAGCTCTGCTACCCGAGGGACTGCAAGAAGCTGAAACCAAATAAAAATTAGGAATGTACACTGCTTGAATTAGCAGAAAAAAACTACGGAGCTCTCTTTTATATCTGCATGAAGTTCAGCTTTAAGCCCTGCCTTAGCATCATCAGCCCCAGCCCTATCAATACCAATAACTCTGCCTTCTAGTAATTGTTATCATAGTGGTTATATAAGATTAGGTTTTAGAAAAATATCTTTTCAATTGCACTGATGTGCCAGAGTACATTGGATGGAGAGGTAAAAGATGCAGATTACCTACCCCCTCCCTCGCCTTGTAGCTGTTGATCAATGACTGCCAGCTCCCACAGAGCCCGGAGAGAGGACAGAATTAAACTTCCCTGGTCAGCTTTACAACTTTGTACTCAGTACAGGTCTGATTTAAAGGGAATGTCCAATCATTTCAATTATTTATATCTAAACATGATAAACAAGATATCTGCTTAAAGTAGTTGTAAAGGCACAAGGGTTTTAAACTTCATGCATTCTATGCATGAAGGTAGAAAATCCGTGTGCAGCAGCCCCCCCAATACTTACCTTAGCCCCCTCTCGATCCAGCGATGTCCATGAGAACCTTGGCTCTCCAGGGACTCGCACTCCTGATTGGCTTTTGGCAGCAGTGTCAATCACAGCCAGTAAGCCAATCAGGAGATGGAGGGGACAGGGCCGAGCCGTGGCTAGGGAGGGCGACTGCTTGGGTGACGCCACATCAAACTGCTTGCTGTGGGGGCACCTGGCAGGAGGGAGGGGCCAGGAGCACTGGCGGGAGGACCACCCGAGAAGAGGAGGATCCAGGCTGCTATGTGCAAAACAAGGGGGGGATTGGTGGGGTGTGCCGGCCGACCAGGGGGTTGGTTGTTTTCCGCCCCCCCCCCCCCCCCCCAAAAAAAATAAAAACCCGCTGCCACTGCTTTGACCATCTTTTGTAGTGTGTCTGGTCATCTCTTGTAGCTTTGTGCACCCTCTGACCATCTCTTATATTATTATCAACATCTAAGTATGCACCACTAAAAAAAAAAACGTCCATGAACAATTCAATTAATATATGATAAAACTGCTGGATCCGTATATAGATAGAAGAACCCAATACCAACTTCCAATGTGATGAAAAGTAATGCCCCGTACACACGGTCGGACATTGATCGGACATTCCGACAACAAAATCCTAGGATTTTTTCCGACGGATGTTGGCTCAAACTTGTCTTGCATACACACGGTCACACAAAGTTGTCGGAAAATCCGATCGTTCTAAACGCGGTGACGTAAAACACGTACGTCGGGACTATAAACGGGGCAGTGGCCAATAGCTTTCATCTCTTTATTTATTCTGAGCATGCGTGGCACTTTGTCCGTCGGATTTGTGTACACACGATCGGAATTTCCGACAACGGATTTTGTTGTCGGAAAATTTTATCTCCTGCTGTCCAACTTTGTGTGTCGGAAAATCTGATGGAAAATGTCCGATGGAGCCCACACACGGTCGGAATTTCCGACAACACGCTCCAATCGGACATTTTCCATCGGAAAATCCGACCGTGTGTACGGGGCATAACACTCGGCACCAAGGTGATTAACTCAAGCCTCAGATAGTGGTGACCCTTAAGTTATAGAGTGGTGACAAACGCTTATGGTTATATACTGTAGGTCTCTCAAACACTCCAATGGCACCGATGCTCCAAGGGTTAGATCTTCACTTTATATCCAGCACAGATCCAAAGCGAGCAGACATATCCTCAATGATACAAAGAGACCCCCATAGTGAAGTATGTACAAGTAAATTCAATATTTTTAATGTATTAATCAACTCATCTGCCATAAGAGGTAAAAGCGCTTTGTTTCCAACCAAAAAAGATGTCCGCGTCATCCAGTGTGCTGCAGGCCCTACGACGTATGATGTCTTCTCGTCCAACATCAGCGCCTGACCTCACAAATGGGCTTCTGGAAGAATGGTCAAACATTCCCATAGACACACTCCTAAACCTTGTGGACGGCCTTCCCAGAAGAGTTGAAGCTGTTATAGCCGCAAAGGGTGGGCCAACTCAATATTTAACCCTATGGACTAAGACTAGGATGCCATTAAAGTTCATGTGGGCGTAAAGGCAGGAGTACCAATACTTGGTAATATAGTGTATATTCTTATAAACATATAATTTTACATCTCCTGTAGCATGTCTGCAGTCCCTGCCCATACACATTACCATATCTACACCCTTTGACCAATATTATTAGCATCTCTACAATCTCTGGCCATCTCCCATATCATGTTTGCAGTTTCTGTCCATCTCCCATAGCATGTTTGCAGTTTCTGTCCATCTCCCATAGCATGTTTGCAGTCTCTGTCCATCTCCCATAGCATGTTTGCAGTCTCTGTCCATCTCCCATATCATGTTTGCAGTCTCTGTCCATCTCCCATATCATGTTTGCAGTCTCTGTCCATCTCCCATATCATGTTTGCAGTCTCTGGCTATCTCCCATATCATGTTTGCAGTCTCTGGCCATCTCCCATAGCAGGTTTGCAGTCTCTGTCCATCTCCCATATCATGTTTGCAGTCTCTGGCCATCTCCCATAGCAGGTTTGCAGTCTCTGGCCATCTCCCATAGCATGTTTGCAGTCTCTGGCCATCTCCCATAGCATGTTTGCAGTCTCTGGCCATCTCCCATAGCATGTTTGCAGTCTCTGGCCATCTCCCATATCATGTTTCCTGTCTCTGACCATCTCCCATATCATGTTTCCTGTCTCTGGCCATCTGCCATAGCATGTTTCCTGTCTCTGGCCATCTC
Source organism: Lithobates septentrionalis (assembly GCA_037952835.1). NCBI lineage: Eukaryota > Metazoa > Chordata > Amphibia > Anura > Ranidae > Lithobates > Lithobates septentrionalis. The sequence continues at coordinate 324,242 of JBBDGP010003086.1, read as the reverse complement.
CCATATCATGGTTGCAGTCTCTGGCCATCTCCCATATCATGTTTGCAGTCTCTGGCCATCCCCCATATCATGTTTCCTGTCTCTGGCCATCTCCCATATCATGTTTGCAGTCTCTAACCATTCCCCATATCATGTTTGCAGTCTCTGGCCATCTCCCATAGCATGTTTGCCGTCTCTGGCCATCTCCCATAGCATGTTTGCAGTCTCTGGCCATCTCCCATATCATGTTTGCAGTCTCTGGCCATCTCCCATAACATGTTTGCAGTCTCTGGCCATCTCCCATATCATGTTTGCCGTCTCTGCCATCTCCCATATCATGTTTGCAGTCTCTGACCATCTCCCATATCATGTTTGCAGTCTCTGGCCATCTCCCATATCATGTTTGCAGTCTCTGGCCATCTCCCATAGCATGTTTGCAGTCTCTGGCCATCTCCCATAGCATGTTTCCTGTCTCTGACCATCTCCCATAACATGTTTGCAGTCTCTGGCCATCTCCCATATCATGTTTGCCGTCTCTGCCATCTCCCATATCATGTTTGCAGTCTCTGACCATCTCCCATATCATGTTTGCAGTCTCTGACCATCTCCCATATCATGTTTGCAGTCTCTGGCCATCCCCCATATCATGTTTCCTGTCTCTGGCCATCTCCCATATCATGTTTGCAGTCTCTGGCCATCCCCCATATCATGTTTCCTGTCTCTGGCCATCTCCCATATCATGTTTGCAGTCTCTAACCATTCCCCATATCATGTTTGCAGTCTCTGGCCATCTCCCATATCATGTTTGCAGTCTCTGGCCATCTCCCATAGCATGTTTGCCGTCTCTGCCATCCCCCATAACATGTTTGCAGTCTCTGACCATCTCCCATAACATGTTTGCAGTCTCTGGCCATCTCCCATATCATGTTTGCCGTCTCTGCCATCTCCCATATCATGTTTGCAGTCTCTGACCATCTCCCATATCATGTTTGCAGTCTCTGGCCATCTCCCATAGCATGTTTGCAGTCTCTGGCCATCTCCCATAGCATGTTTCCTGTCTCTGACCATCTCCCATAACATGTTTGCAGTCTCTGGCCATCTCCCATATCATGTTTGCCGTCTCTGCCATCTCCCATATCATGTTTGCAGTCTCTGACCATCTCCCATATCATGTTTGCAGTCTCTGACCATCTCCCATATCATGTTTGCACTCTCTGGCCATCTCCCATATCATGTTTGCACTCTCTGGCCATCTCCCATATCATGTTTGCAGTCTCTGGCCATCTCCCATATCATGTTTGCAGTCTCTGGCCATCTCCCATATCATGTTTGCAGTCTCTGGCCATCTCCCATATCATGTTTGCAGTCTCTGACCATCTCCCATATCATGTTTGCACTCTCTGGCCATCTCCCATATCATGTTTGCACTCTCTGGCCATCTCCCATATCATGTTTGCACTCTCTGGCCATCTCCCATATCATGTTTGCAGTCTCTGGCCATCTCCCATATCATGTTTGCAGTCTCTGGCCATCTCCCATATCATGTTTGCAGTCTCTGGCCATCTCCTGTATTATGAGTTGTGAACAGTGTGAAAGTATAGCAGCAAACACCCTGTTGTGACTGTTGATTGTATGCTCTGGAGATTCTCCCAAACAATAATTGCTCAGATATACTGCAGTAGAGAATCTGATGTGCTGTGGACTGAATGCAAGTCAATACCAGTAGCTGCTGCGACATTGTTGTGAAGTTTAAGAGAAAACATAGCAGCAAATACCAGGGAGAGGGGAAGCGCGGTGTGAATTGTTTATTGCTGCTTAGTATTTATAGCTTGACTGTGCACTACACACCTGCTGCTGGGTAGGATTCAGCATTCTAACCATTTATTCTTTTATATCTCCTGTGTCATGTCTGAAATCTCTGATCATCCCCTATAGCATAGCTGACGTTTTCCACCATCCTCTATACCAGTGGTTCTTAAAGTGGAACTTCACTCTCTCAGTCAACATTGATGATTTTTTTATTCCTTATGCTGCTAGCATTACTAAATAGATAGGAAAGTATATCATATTCACTTGTTCTAAACTTTTTTTTTACATTTCTTAAGTTACTTCCTGGTTTCCATGCCCAAGCAAATGATTCCATACATCGCAGGAGTCGTCCGGAGTGGAGGAGGGGTTTTCTCATCTAAGCACACTATACTGCCTACATGCCTGAGCTAAGGACAGTAAAAATGCATTGGGGCGTGGCCTGGTTGGAGCCTGGGCTGAGGCTGTCATACACCTTCTTAAGGGGTTTTGCAAAGATGTGCGACTTTCAGGACTTTTTTCTTTTCCATTAGATGTCTAGAGCTGGGATGAGTTGTGTCCTTGTCTGCAATCCAAGTGGTTGCTACATAAGAGGACCCGGTGAAGCCTTGAGCGACATCTGTAAATTTAGTTTCTGTCACAACAATTTTATATATTGTACCATGGAGACATGGGGTTTTAAACACTTTTGAAGCCGGGTTTTAAGTAATAATACTGATATAGTATATCTCTTTGTATGCTATGTAACTGTATACTCTGTGGATCTTTTGTAATAAATTTGGCATACCAGCCAATTGTCTTATCTGCCTTAAAGCGGAACTAAACCCTCCTATTGTTTTCAGCCAAAGAAGTGGCCTTCTTACCCTCTGTTTGATCCGTAACTGCCATGATGCTGCACATGTGATCAGTTATGACTCCTGCAATTTGATGGTTTGACAGTTTGGTTTAGAGCACAAGCAAATGTGACAGTTAGCATTCCCGGCATGCCTGGAATGTAATTGTTCCACTTTAAACGTCCTGTGGGGACCATGTATGATATTTTTAGGGATATATCATGCTATGGATACATTGTAAAGCAGTGGTCATCAACCCTGTCCTCAGGGCCCACTAACAGGCCAGGTTTGCAAGATAACTGAAATACATCACAGGTGATATCATTTGCTGCTCAGTGATTGCAGTATTCTAGTCTGCATCTCCCCAAGGTAATACATAAAACCTGGCCTGTTAGTGGGCCCTGAGGACAGAGTTGATGACCACTGTTGTAAAGCATGATGGATAGGCGATTATCACTCTTGCCTTGCACATCTGGGTACCATGTTCCTTGTCCAGTAAGTCCAAGTAAAATATTCCCAATGCACACGTTCCTGAAGGTGGCTGTGAATGTAAGTGGGTACTACACTGACCACCGGCTGGAAACTGAATACATTCAAAGCAAAAAGTATGTCACCAGCTCACCAAGGATCTTCAGAACAGAAACAAAGCTTTATTCAGCAATCACATTCTAGTTACATAAACAACGTTTCAGAGCCTCCCAGACCTTTTCTTCAGGCATGTGAGGTCAAAAGTCCAATGGGGACCATGGATGATATTTTTCGGAATATATCATGTTATGGATACATTGTAAAGCATGATGGCTAGGTGATTATAACTCTTGCCTTGCACATCTGGGTCCCAAGTTCCTTTTCCAGTAAGTCCAAGCAAACTATTCCCAACGCACACGTTCCTGAAGGTGGCTGTGAATGTACTACACTGACCACCGGCCGGAAACTGAGGACATTCAAAGCAAAAAGTATGTCCCCAGCTCACCAAGGATCTTCAGAACAGATCCAAAGCTTTCTTCCGCAATCACATTCTAGTTACATAAACAACGTTTCAGAGCCTCCCAGACCTTTTCTTCAGGCATTTGACGTCAAAAGTCCCATGGGAACCATGGATGATATTTTTCAGGATATATCATGTTATGGATACATTGTAAAGCATGATGGCTAAGCGAATATCACTCTTGCCTTGCACATCTGGATCCCATGTTCCTTGTCCAGTAAGTCCAAGCAAAATATTCCCAATGCACACGTTCCTGAAGGTGGCTGTGAATGTAAGTGGGTACTACACTAACCACCGGCTGGAAACTGAATACATTCAAAGCAAAAAGTATGTCACCAGCTCACCAAGGATCTTCAGAACAGGTCCAAAGCTTTATTCCGCAACCACATCCTAGTTACATAAACAATGTTTCAGAGCCTCACCAAACTTTTCTTCAGGCATGTGACGTCAAAAGTCCCATGGGGACCATGTATGATATTTTTCGGAATATATCATGTTATAGATTCATTGTAAAGCATGATGGCTAGGCGATTTTCACTCTTCCTGATGTTCCTGAAGGTGGCTGTGAATGTAAGTGGGTACTACACTGACCACCGGCTGGAAACTGAAGACATTCAAAGCAAAAAGTATGTCCCCAGCTCACCAAGGATCTTCAGAACAGAACCAAAGCTTTATTCAGCAATCACATCCTAGTTACACAAGCAAGGTTTCAGAGCCTCCCAGACCCTTTCCTCAGGCAAGTGATGTCAACTGCTTGAGGAAGGGGTCCTGCAAGGCTCCAAAATGTTGCTTATGTAACAGTGATGTGATTGCTTAATAAAGCTTTGGACGTGTTCTGGAGATCCTTGGTGGGCTGGTTTTTGCTTTGTCCAATAAGTGAATTTTTTTTTTTTTTCGTTGTACGTCCCCCCCATATTTGCTTGAGTTTCCTTCCCAACAAAGAAACAAGATTATAATGAGACATTATTAGGCTTCCTTCCAAAAATTAGCCACAAATATGCACAACGGCAGACACGGATGAGTATGGCAGGCAAGTTTCCAAGTATCAGAAAAAGATGAAAAATTGGATTCCACTGGGCATGTTAATATGCATCAACTGGCATTATATAATGCTTATATACAAGATTTTTATCCCTTAACTTGCTTACAACCACAGGCGATTCAGCAGCACATACGCGGCTCATGCACCCAGGAGAACTGTGCTATATAAATAATTACATTAGTTTCATTGGTGGATTTGGAATACAAAAATACCTTCTGGCCATGCATATGCTTCTTAAACGGGCAGCTCATTCAATCCCAGATCCGGTGTCAGCTGGCTGGCTCGTCAATGGCTAATTTAACTAATTGCCAAGCCACCGAGGAATCCGCTTGCAGTAGACTTGAATGGGGCACAAACCCTCTGATACAGCAGATGTGAGGATATTCGGCACATTCATACACTTCTGTTAAGACCCACAGCTTACCACTTGTGGAAGTATCGTGACGAAAGGCTTAATTGGGCTAATAAAACGCTACCCTGGGCAAACATAAAACACACTCTATAGTCTATTAATGTGTTTTCCCCAAAAAATGATTAAATATGTTCTTAAATACGGCTAGTATAATTACTAAAAATGGTCTTTATATGAAGAATTTTTATACCCAAAAACAAAAATATCATATATTTCAACTTACCAGGCCTTAGATGTGGTGGCTGCATTTGTTTCCTTTTTCAGGTCTTTTTACTTTTTTTTATTTTTTTTTACTTTTTTTACATTTTTTTATTTGTATTTATTTTATTTTTATTTTTTTTCACCTGTTGATCCTGCCAGTAACACGCTTTCAGTCCTTGGGTAACATTCACTGCACTATATCTATGGAGGAGCTGTGTTGTCACCATAGGCTGCTCTTCTGATTTGGACTACAAACACCTTCATTACATAGAGGGATGTTGCTTTGTAGTTCACAGAAGATAGTTGAGAAAGTTGAGAACATTGTTTGAGATTTAATTTTAGTGCACAGGTAGTGATAAAGGACACTGCATTCCTGGCAGGATCAACAAGAACTTTATATGTACTCATACCTCCCAACATTTTGAGATGGGAATGAGGGACACCTACTAGCAAATGTTTGTAGGCATAGGACACGCCTCCTTAAAGGAGAATTAACAAAAAAAAAAAGTTTAATTAAATCCACAAATGCTTTTTTTTTAACCACTACTATATCTTTATATTGGTTTTTAAAATTTACAAATGCAGCAATTTAGAATTCGGATGAAAGGTTTAGAACTGGGAAACACTTTTTGAAAGATAAAAAGTGCATTTTATATAAAACTATATAGATCAGACCAAAATGAGGGACAAATGAGGAGGAAAGAGGGACAGAGGGACTTTGCTCCAAATCAGGGACAGTCCCTCAAAATCAGGGACAGTTGGGAGCTATGTGTACTTGTAGAAAATGCTCTAGCCTGAAATAGGAAAACCAATTTTTTTTTATGTTTCTAGATTTTGTATAATATATATATATATATATATTGCCAAACTTTACTTGCCCTCTCCATACTCTAGCTTCCCTGGTCCAACGCTTACTGTGCTTTCTGTCCAAGTCCCATGAACCGACACTAACCTTTACACACACCCCCCCCTCCAGGGGGCGCATCATAACACAGGCTTGGTTCACATTACGTGAGTGAAGCTCAGTCCTGAAAGAATGTTTGCCCCCCCCCCCCCCCCCCCCAACCATTGCCAGAGGCAGAAGATGAAAGTTGGCGTGGTGTCACCGGTTAGAAGACTACAGGAAAATATATCTCCCAACTTTTTGAGATAAGAACAAGGGACACCTATTAGCAAAAGTATGTAGGCATAGGACATGCCCCCTGCCACACCCCCATTAAAGGAGAATTATACAAAAGAACTATTAGTTGAACCCACAAGGTCTTTTTTTTACCACTACTATTCCTTTATATTGGCTTTTGGAATTTACAAATGCAGCAATTTAGAATTTAAATGAAAGGTTTAGCACAGAGAAACACTTTTTGAAAAATAAAAAGTGCATTTTATATACAACTATATAGATCAGACCAAAATGAGGGGCAAATGAGGAGGAATGAGGGACAGATAGACAGTCCCTCCAAATCAGGGGCAGCTGGGAGCTATAGGAAAAGGTTATGGAAAAGGGTATTTGTATAGGTTTTTTTGACATTTTTGGGTGGTGGGGGAGGCAGAAAGGGGTCAAAATGCTGGAGTTCCGCTTTAAGCAATTTTAAGCAGCAATATATTCCATTTTTGTTCTTGGATTTAGATATACTTTACAGTTGTCACCAGAACAGAAGGTGAGGGAACATCTACCAATGGGAGCTGCTATTTTTTTCCTCTCACTTCCTGTCATGTTCCTAGGAAAGGAAATAACGCCTGGTACACGTGAATAGGGGGGGTTATATTCCCGCGCTATCAGTTATGGAAGAGGCTGGGGGTGGAAAAGCCGCATACACCGATAGGGTAAACACCTGACCTTTGAGATAAATGTATAAAGTGAGTGGTGCTGCGCTGATCCTTATTATGAAGATTAGTGTAAAAGCAATAATGCGCTTGGTGAACCAAGTGAAAATGGCATAAAGTAAAAAAAAAAAAAAAAAATTTGTGTATATCAAAGGTGACACGATTATGAGTGTTCAATACCTTCAATAATGCATAAACATAACACAATTATATTAAAATGATAATAAAAATGTTACTTCAATCGCCTAAAAAATTGCAATACAAAACTGTGGTGGTGGGGTTGTCAAAGTACCAGTAACTGGTTTAAAATTTAAACAGAAGAATGAAGTGCATAGTAACCGTGCATCTATATTAAAACCAGCAAAGTGTATGGTGCAAACAGAAGGTGCCGGTGCAAATCAAGGTTGAAGGAGTGGTGACTAATGATTCTTATATACGGTGCATATTGTGCATGCTGACATCAAAAATAAAAAAATAAAAATGAAAATAGAAACAAGTGAACAGTTTTTGTTTACACATAAAAGAAGTAGTATTATTTTGCATGGACAGCGTAAGAGGAAAAGTCTTTGTTGAAAAGGTGACAACAACGTGCTAGCATGCACACGTTGCGATTAAGGTGCTAGAAAACGCATTCATATGCTGCACAGGAGCAGTCCTTGTGTGTGGTTGTGACAACAACGTCCTGGCATGCACACGTTGCAGTTGGAGTGCTGGGGTAAATCACATCAAGTGTTTTCTTCGTGTGCTGGACCACTTAAGTGGGTAATGGCCCCTTACCTTCAAGTAATAGGGCAAAAAGCATGTGACAAGAGAACTGCTTTGGAGCGTCCGCCTATGGGTTCCAGCGCGTCCCTCTCTGTCCTGGATCCTGGGTTGGAGTTCCCTCAGGTGTGGTGCAGGGGGGTTGTATTCATAGGGGGTAATCAGCAGAAGAGAAGCCAATAGTGTAATCCAGTTTTTAAAAATAACACTCTTTATTAATAGATTACAGGTACTCACATAAAGTTTGAGAAGCAATAGTATCAATCCAACGAGCAGCGAGCTCATGTGCCTCTGTCTGTGTTTGCAGCCTGTCTCGTCCCTACGCGTGACGTCACACCACGTGACTTCATCAGGGGATAGATACAGGCTAGAATCTTGTCCTTAAATAGTCTAATATGGATTACTATGGGGCGGCCATTTTCCCGAAGCCTCATTGAGTTATATGCAGCGGCCATTTTTCAAGAGATTTTTTTCGCCGCTAATACTGCTGGGTGTATCTGTCCGCACAGGAAAGGTCAGCTGACTAGTGAAGCCAATCAGCCACTTCCAGCTTGGTCAGTTTATGCAGTACTGTCAGCAGAGGTGGTGGTCTTATTTTGTTAATATGCGCAGGCTAACGAAGTAGCTAGATGGAAATCTAATTCTTAGATCGAGCTGGTTAAGCCATATTGTTTAACCTGCATGCTGTAGTTCTGAACGGAACATATGCAGATCTGGGCATTACAGAAATCTACACTTAGTCCGAAAGAGGGGAAGGGGGAGGGGAAAGGAAATTACGAACGGGAAAAAAAAAGGCAGCAGACATTGACAGTGCTCAAGCTTCAATAGTATGATTCATCTGTCCAAATAAAACGATAGGTAGACAGACAGTGCATAGACGCGTGCTCAAAAAGAACTAAGGTTGGACCAATTAACTAATACATACATGTATACATAGTATTATAAATATTACTATTCTTATAACAAAAAGTAAAAACATAATAAAAAATAAAAAAATATAGAGATAAAATCAATCATAAAATCTGTAATACCATTAGGGATAAGTATATTAAAATAGACATTAAAAAATAGGAAAGTCTGGAAACAGTGCGTAATGCTGTATAGTAGGAGCATGAGAGAACACTAAAACATGATTTGTATGTAAATAAATATAAAAATGTATATCCAAATTTTTCAGGATAGTCAGAGTGTTCCGTTGGGGGGTCTTATTGGGGGGCAAAGGTCAGTGACCAAATGTGGGCTTGGTCACTACACACAGTGCGTATGTGGCATGAGGTAGAACAGTAGTGGTGTCTGTTCTCTGGAGGGTATGTGTGGGAGCTTTCAAAGGTGGGGGGTAAAAAATCTGTTACAGATAATAAAGGTTAAAAATCACTCAGGAAGCAGTTAAGGTCAAACTCAATGTTTAGGCCTCGGGGCCAGAAGGTGTCCAAGGTGAAGATCCACTTGGATTCTAATTTGCTCAGGGTTCTCACCTTGTGGCCCCCCCGCCAATGTTTGATGTATGGGGTAATGCCCCAAAAGCTCAGGTGTGTAGGGTCTTTATTGTGGCAGGTTAGAAAATGTTTGGACACGCAGTGTTTGTCATAACCGCGGAGAATATTTTGGACATGCTCTTTGATGCGGATTCTCAGGGGTCTCTTCGTTCGGCCTACATATTGGAGGCCGCAGCTGCATTCCAATGCGTAGACTGCCCCTTCGGTGTTGCAGCAAATAAAATCTTTTATCGCATGATTCTCTCCTGTACTGGTTGAGCTAAAAGTGAATACTTTTTTGTTTGGGCGTTTTGTCCTAAGACAAGCATAACACCTTTTGCAAGGGTAGAAGCCATTACTAGTAAAAAAAGAAAACTGTTTTTTGGGAGGGTCTACTATATTTTTAACCACTATGTCCCTAATAGTGGGTGCCCGCTTGTATATGAATTTTGGTTTTTTGGGGAGGGTATCTTGTAGTTGCTTGTCTGCTAATAAAATGTGCCAATGGTCTTTAATTATTTTCTCAATTTGTTTGTATTGTACATTGAAGTCCAGAACGAGGGGTGTTCCCTCAACTGTATTTTTGCGTTGTATAGTTGTTTCTTTTATCAGTTGGTTACGGTCGAGTGTGGAGACTTCTGCAATTTTTGCCTCAATGAATTTATGGTCATAGCCTTTAGATTTGAATCTTTCGCCTAATTTTCCTGCTTGTTCGAAATATGTTTCGATTTTGGTACAGTTTCTTTTTATCCGCATTAGTTGTCCCTTTGGGATATTGAGGATCCAATTTTGGTGGTGACAACTTGTGGTGGGGAGGTAGCTGTTCCTGTCAACTCCTTTAAAGTGCGTTTTAGTGCTAAAGACTGATTCATCCAGTGAGATCTCCAAATCTAGGAAGTTGATTTTTTTCCTACTGATGTCCCAGGTGAGTGAGATGTTCCTATCGTTACTATTGAGTTTTTCAAGGAATTTGGTTAGATCTATTTCATCTCCATCCCACAAAATAAAAATGTCATCTATATATCTTTTGTATATGATGAGCTGGCTGGGGCGATCACCAAAAACAAAGTATTCTTCCCATTGTGCCATAAATAAACCAGCTATACTTGGGGCGAATTTTGCGCCCATGGCTACCCCGGTTTGCTGGTGATAGTAGGATCTGTCGTACCAAAAATAGTTGTTTCTGAGACTAAATTCTAAACATTTGATCAGGAATTTTCTTTGTGAGCATGGGAGTTCGGTGTATTTTCTTAAACCCCATTTGGCTGCTTCGCATGCCTTGTGGTGGGGTATGATTGTGTACAAGGCTGATACATCGGCTGTGGCCATGATCCATGTTTTATCTTCTCCTTGGATATTCTTAATCACTCGTAACATCTCTTTACTATCTTTAAGGTATGCTTCGGTTTTTTGAACTGCCGGCTGTAGAAAGACATCTATATACTGGCCCATCCTCGATGTTATCGACTCAATGCCATTGACAATTGGCCTAGGGGGTGGGTCAGTTCTATTTTTATGTATTTTTGGTACTGAATAGATGATCGGCGTTCGGCAGGAATCTGGTATGAGATATCTGGCTTCCTTTTTGTTCAAGATTCCCTTCTTAGCTCCCAAATGTACTACTTGTTCAAGTGCTTTACGGCATCCAAAGACAGGATTCTTCAGTAGTTTGGTGTAGGTATTATTGTCGTTTAGCATAAGGGTCATTGTATTATGATACTGCTCTTTAGAGAGGATTACAATCCCTCCTCCCTTATCAGCTGGTCGGATGACGATGTCCTGCCTCTTAGTGAGCTTTCGAATCCCACTTTTGATGTGCTTTGGTTCTTCTTTTTTCTTGATTGGTACATCTTTTATTTCTTCTAAAACAATTTTTTTAAAAACATCAATATATTTATTGTCTTTGGCTGGTGGGTTAAAAACGGATTTGTTCCTGAGTGAACTGTGCAGGATCCCATTATCCGATAGCTGTACTATTTGAGGTAGTGGGGGATTGCCTGCCATATATTTTTGTATATTGAGCTTACGTACAAATTTTTGAATACCAATATATGTCTCAAATTTGTTCAGATTTTTTGTAGGTGCGTATTTCAGACCTCTATCAAGTACTCCAATTTCTTCATGTGTGAGTGTTTTCCCACTGAGGTTGAAGATACCTTCCCCCTTTAGACTCTTCTTCTTTTGTTGTCTCTTACCGGATCTTCGTCCTCTCTTCTTTCGGGACTGCCTCTGGGGTCTCGTGTGTCCTCTTGGTATCTCACCGGGTGGTTCTCTCTGCTCCTGTTTAAAAACGGTCTATCTGATTCCTGTTCTCCATATGGTGGAGGGTATGGTCTGGTTGTTCTCTCTTCCCCTTCTCTGTTTTCCAGGGGGGCATAATAGTTGTAGGTCGGGATGGGACTGCGTTGGTCTGGCTCGTAGTTCCTCTCTGGATGACCTCTTCTATCTTCGTGTCTATAATCATGTATAGGGCTTCTATCTCTATGTCTGTAATAATCTGGGTCTCTGTTATCTCTGTATTCTTGTGCGGGTCTCCTTTGGCCTCTATAACCATGTGGTGGGCCTCTTGGCTCTCGTTCGCCATATGGGGGTCTATGCCAATTGTTTCGATTATATGGTCTTCTGTTGTTCTTTCCATAATAAGGTTTTCTCCCTCCGTTTCGTGGTGTACGATTATTTTGTTGGTGTCTCCGTTCGTTCCGATAGGGTGTATGGTTTTGATATTCGTAATACCTTCCATCATTTTCTCTTTCTCTTTCTCTTGGAGTCATATATCTCATTTCTTCTCCAATATCTTGTTGGCGTCTAATCTCTAGGGGAGGCCTGGGTGATTCATTACGAGGTTGGGGGTGCATTCTCACTGTCTTTTCCGGTGTGGAGTAGGTGGATGGGGGTTCCACTTTTCCTAATTGGCTTTGCCATTTAAAAACATGATCACTGTGATAGTCATTGGTGTCTCTTGTGTGTTTTTTGCTTTTTCTTTGCTGTACTTCTTTATCTTTCTTGGCCAGGTCCTTATTTAGTTGTGTCATTAGGGTTTTATATTCGGTCGTATCTTTATATTGTTCTAATTCTTCTTTGAGATCCGCAATATTCTGGTCTATTATTTTATTTTTCTTCCTTTTCCTGTCCAGTAGGAAGCCTATAAGTTCTAGGCCTTTATTGTTGAAGAACTTGTACCACTCGTCGTTAGATTCCTGGTCTAAGAGGCCATCATTTGGGGGGACATCCCACCTTAATCTTCTGGGGACAATGTTTTCTTTGAGGTAGGTTTCGAAGGTGCAGGTGTCCCACCAGAGACTCACCTTCTTTTCCATATTATGTCCCAGTTTGCGCATAAGACTTTCTAGGTCTAAATTTCGATTACTTTTTTTATTACTAATGTTAAATACTTCCTCTAAGTTAACTTGCCTTTTTTCCATATAGGTGAACACGTCCATGATTGCTGCAGGAATGGAGGGTGTGTGGCAACGAACTAGTGAATAGGGGGGGTTATATTCCCGCGCTATCAGTTATGGAAGAGGCTGGGGGTGGAAAAGCCGCATACACCGATAGGGTAAACACCTGACCTTTGAGATAAATGTATAAAGTGAGTGGTGCTGCGCTGATCCTTATTATGAAGATTAGTGTAAAAGCAATAATGCGCTTGGTGAACCAAGTGAAAATGGCATAAAGTAAAAAAAAAAAAAAAAAAAAAAATTTGTGTATATCAAAGGTGACACGATTATGAGTGTTCAATACCTTCAATAATGCATAAACATAACACAATTATATTAAAATGATAATAAAAATGTTACTTCAATCGCCTAAAAAATTGCAATACAAAACTGTGGTGGTGGGGTTGTCAAAGTACCAGTAACTGGTTTAAAATTTAAACAGAAGAATGAAGTGCATAGTAACCGTGCATCTATATTAAAACCAGCAAAGTGTATGGTGCAAACAGAAGGTGCCGGTGCAAATCAAGGTTGAAGGAGTGGTGACTAATGATTCTTATATACGGTGCATATTGTGCATGCTGACATCAAAAATAAAAAAATAAAAATGAAAATAGAAACAAGTGAACAGTTTTTGTTTACACATAAAAGAAGTAGTATTATTTTGCATGGACAGCGTAAGAGGAAAAGTCTTTGTTGAAAAGGTGACAACAACGTGCTAGCATGCACACGTTGCGATTAAGGTGCTAGAAAACGCATTCATATGCTGCACAGGAGCAGTCCTTGTGTGTGGTTGTGACAACAACGTCCTGGCATGCACACGTTGCAGTTGGAGTGCTGGGGTAAATCACATCAAGTGTTTTCTTCGTGTGCTGGACCACTTAAGTGGGTAATGGCCCCTTACCTTCAAGTAATAGGGCAAAAAGCATGTGACAAGAGAACTGCTTTGGAGCGTCCGCCTATGGGTTCCAGCGCGTCCCTCTCTGTCCTGGATCCTGGGTTGGAGTTCCCTCAGGTGTGGTGCAGGGGGGTTGTATTCATAGGGGGTAATCAGCAGAAGAGAAGCCAATAGTGTAATCCAGTTTTTAAAAATAACACTCTTTATTAATAGATTACAGGTACTCACATAAAGTTTGAGAAGCAATAGTATCAATCCAACGAGCAGCGAGCTCATGTGCCTCTGTCTGTGTTTGCAGCCTGTCTCGTCCCTACGCGTGACGTCACACCACGTGACTTCATCAGGGGATAGATACAGGCTAGAATCTTGTCCTTAAATAGTCTAATATGGATTACTATGGGGCGGCCATTTTCCCGAAGCCTCATTGAGTTATATGCAGCGGCCATTTTTCAAGAGATTTTTTTCGCCGCTAATACTGCTGGGTGTATCTGTCCGCACAGGAAAGGTCAGCTGACTAGTGAAGCCAATCAGCCACTTCCAGCTTGGTCAGTTTATGCAGTACTGTCAGCAGAGGTGGTGGTCTTATTTTGTTAATATGCGCAGGCTAACGAAGTAGCTAGATGGAAATCTAATTCTTAGATCGAGCTGGTTAAGCCATATTGTTTAACCTGCATGCTGTAGTTCTGAACGGAACATATGCAGATCTGGGCATTACAGAAATCTACACTTAGTCCGAAAGAGGGGAAGGGGGAGGGGAAAGGAAATTACGAACGGGAAAAAAAAGGCAGCAGACATTGACAGTGCTCAAGCTTCAATAGTATGATTCATCTGTCCAAATAAAACGATAGGTAGACAGACAGTGCATAGACGCGTGCTCAAAAAGAACTAAGGTTGGACCAATTAACTAATACATACATGTATACATAGTATTATAAATATTACTATTCTTATAACAAAAAGTAAAAACATAATAAAAAATAAAAAAATATAGAGATAAAATCAATCATAAAATCTGTAATACCATTAGGGATAATGGTCTCATGCTCCTACTATACAGCATTACGCACTGTTTCCAGACTTTCCTATTTTTTAATGTCTATTTTAATATACTTATCCCTAATGGTATTACAGATTTTATGATTGATTTTATCTCTATATTTTTTTATTTTTTATTATGTTTTTACTTTTTGTTATAAGAATAGTAATATTTATAATACTATGTATACATGTATGTATTAGTTAATTGGTCCAACCTTAGTTCTTTTTGAGCACGCGTCTATGCACTGTCTGTCTACCTATCGTTTTATTTGGACAGATGAATCATACTATTGAAGCTTGAGCACTGTCAATGTCTGCTGCCTTTTTTTTCCCGTTCGTAATTTCCTTTCCCCTCCCCCTTCCCCTCTTTCGGACTAAGTGTAGATTTCTGTAATGCCCAGATCTGCATATGTTCCGTTCAGAACTACAGCATGCAGGTTAAACAATATGGCTTAACCAGCTCGATCTAAGAATTAGATTTCCATCTAGCTACTTCGTTAGCCTGCGCATATTAACAAAATAAGACCACCACCTCTGCTGACAGTACTGCATAAACTGACCAAGCTGGAAGTGGCTGATTGGCTTCACTAGTCAGCTGACCTTTCCTGTGCGGACAGATACACCCAGCAGTATTAGCGGCGAAAAAAATCTCTTGAAAAATGGCCGCTGCATATAACTCAATGAGGCTTCGGGAAAATGGCCGCCCCATAGTAATCCATATTAGACTATTTAAGGACAAGATTCTAGCCTGTATCTATCCCCTGATGAAGTCACGTGGTGTGACGTCACGCGTAGGGACGAGACAGGCTGCAAACACAGACAGAGGCACATGAGCTCGCTGCTCGTTGGATTGATACTATTGCTTCTCAAACTTTATGTGAGTACCTGTAATCTATTAATAAAGAGTGTTATTTTTAAAAACTGGATTACACTATTGGCTTCTCTTCTGCTGATTACCCCCTATGAATACAACCCCCCTGCACCACACCTGAGGGAACTCCAACCCAGGATCCAGGACAGAGAGGGACGCGCTGGAACCCATAGGCGGACGCTCCAAAGCAGTTCTCTTGTCACATGCTTTTTGCCCTATTACTTGAAGGTAAGGGGCCATTACCCACTTAAGTGGTCCAGCACACGAAGAAAACACTTGATGTGATTTACCCCAGCACTCCAACTGCAACGTGTGCATGCCAGGACGTTGTTGTCACAACCACACACAAGGACTGCTCCTGTGCAGCATATGAATGCGTTTTCTAGCACCTTAATCGCAACGTGTGCATGCTAGCACGTTGTTGTCACCTTTTCAACAAAGACTTTTCCTCTTACGCTGTCCATGCAAAATAATACTACTTCTTTTATGTGTAAACAAAAACTGTTCACTTGTTTCTATTTTCATTTTTATTTTTTTATTTTTGATGTCAGCATGCACAATATGCACCGTATATAAGAATCATTAGTCACCACTCCTTCAACCTTGATTTGCACCGGCACCTTCTGTTTGCACCATACACTTTGCTGGTTTTAATATAGATGCACGGTTACTATGCACTTCATTCTTCTGTTTAAATTTTAAACCAGTTACTGGTACTTTGACAACCCCACCACCACAGTTTTGTATTGCAATTGTTTAGGCGATTGAAGTAACATTTTTATTATCATTTTAATATAATTGTGTTATGTTTATGCATTATTGAAGGTATTGAACACTCATAATCGTGTCACCTTTGATATACACAAATTTTTTTTTTTTTTTTTTTACTTTATGCCATTTTCACTTGGTTCACCAAGCGCATTATTGCTTTTACACTAATCTTCATAATAAGGATCAGCGCAGCACCACTCACTTTATACAACGCCTGGTACACACTATTGTTTTGTTTTTTTCGTTGAACCCAGCGGGCTGAACGAAAAAAAGCTGAAGAGCTAGGGAGGAGCTGCTGTACTAACTATTCAACGTTAGTAAAGCGATTTCCCCACTGAGCTATATTGATCTGACAGGGGGACGCACCCCCATAAGAACACACTGGTCAGCTTTTCGGTCATGCCCCTTTGAGACCTCAAAGCCCCCCCCCCCCCCAATACATGGGGACTCTCTGAGGTAAGGTTGACTTTGATGGGGACACTGAAATAAGGGGTCTCTGATGGGACCTTGACGTAAGGGGGGGGGACTTTGATGGGCTCAGGTTTAGTTGAAATTTATTTCTGCTTTGTGTTATTGATTTTTTTTTTGCATTGTTGTAAAGCAGTGGTCCCCAAACTGCGGCCCGGGGTCCAGATGCAGCCTTTGCTTGCTTGTATCCAGCCCTTGGGGCATTAATTCATACCAACAATGGGGCATCATTTCCCTAACTGGCACCAATGAAGGGGCACAATTCCTCCCAATGACACCAACAATGAGGTCCAAGGGCACCAATGATAGAACGCAATTCCACCCTATGATACTAATATTGGGACGCAATGGGGTTGATTGACTAAAATTGGAAATCTGGTGCAGCTGTGCATAGAAGCCAATCAGCTTCCAGTTTTTTGTTTTTTTTTGTCAAAGCTTAATTGAACATACTGAAGTTAAAACAAAACAAAAAAGAAAGAGGCACCTCTAAGTGAAGCATTAAAAAAAACGTTTAATATTCCAAGGGGATTAAAAACACTTACAAGATAGTGAATGAGAGAGGGCTCATCATGAAGATTTGTTAGGAAGGTGATCCAGCATCAGGATGGCCCCAGTATGTGTTTAAGACCCAGGGGAGATCCAATCAGTGGCAGCAGAGGGAAGCCGCAGCAGTGGAAGCACCAAGGGAATAGCCGCGCTGCCGGAGATGACGTCTAACAACCAGCGTGGACCGCAAACTGGTAATATATATATATATGTATATATATGTATATATATATATATATATATATATACACACATATATATACATATCTATCTATCCATCTATCTATCTATCTATCTATCTATCTATCTATCTATCTATCTATCTATCTATCTATCTATCTATCTATCTATCTATCTATCTATCTATCTATCTATCTATCTATCTATCTATCTATACACACACATATATATATACATATATATACATATATATATATACCCTGTTTCCCCCAAAATAAGACCTAGCGTGATTGTCAGTGATGGCTGCAATATAAGCCCTACCCCCCAAATAAGCCCTACCCTGTTTCCCCGAAAATAAGCCCTACCCTGAATATAAGACCTACAAGGACCTTAACTAGGGCTTATTTGGGGGATAGGGCTTATATTGCAGCCATCACCGACAATCACGCTAGGTCTTATTTTTGGGGAAACAGGGTATATATATATATATATATATATATATATATATATATATATATCTATCTACAATGCCATAACCCCGGTATACTCTTCTTCAGTGGGTGGTCCGGTTTCCGGTAATAGTGGTCTCTGCGGTGGATTCGCCGCAAGATCACTTTTATCGTCGGCGGGAGAGGGGCCCCCCTCCCGCCACTCTCCGGTGCCCTCCGCCGCTTACCGGAGCCGTCGGCAGCAGCAGAGGCGATTGGGTCCTCCTCCGTGTTAGGTATGGAGACGAGTGAGGGGAAGATGGACCCCATCCAACTCTATACCTTTGCATACCTTCAAAACATCACTTCCACCCATAGCTCTTAAAGGGCCATTTTCTTTTCTTTTTTTTTTCAAATGACAATTTTTTTATTATTATTATTATTATTATTATTGCATTTTAGTGTAAATATGAGATCTGAGGTCTTTTAGACCCCAGATCTCATGTTTAAGAGGTCCTGTCTTTTTTTTCTATTACAAGGGATGTTTACACAATAAAAGTGACACTTTTTTTTTTTTTTTAGAACAGTGTAAAAATAAAAAATAAAAGGTAAATGAAAAAATAATTTTTTTGTTAACCATTTGTTTATTGGGCACTTAAACCCCCCTCCTGTCCAGACCAATTTTCAGCTTTTGGTGCTGTCACACTTTGAATGACAATTGCGCGGTCATACAACACTGTACTCAAATGAAATTTTTATCATTTTTTCCCCACAAATAGAGCTTTCTTTTGGTGGTATTTGATCACCTCTGGTGTTTTTATTTTTTGTTAAAAAAATTGAAAAAGACCGAATTTAAAAAAAAAAAATTATATATTTTTTATATTTTGTTATAAAATTTTGCAAACAGGTACTTTTTCTCCTTCATTGATGTACGCTGATAAGGCAGCACTGATGGGCACCGATAGGTAGCAGTGATGGGCACTGATGGGTGGCAGTGATGGGCACAGATCGCTTACACTGATGGCAGCACTGCTAGGTGGCACTGATTGGCACCACTGGTGGGCATTGATAGGTGGCACTTGTGGGCATTCATAGGTGGCACTTGTGGGCATTCATAGGTGGCACTGCTGGGCACTGGCAGGTGGCAATGACAGATGGCACTGGTAGGCTCAGATGAGGCATATGTGCCTCCTTCCTCTTCGGGACCGATATCCCTTTAACATAAGCCGGTGATCGGCTTTTTTTTCTCCTCACGCTGTCAGCATCATCATTTTGTTTACATCATGTGATCAGCTGTCATTGGCTGACAGCTGATCACATGGTAAGGGCCGGGATCGGCCCCTTACTCGGATCTGTGATCATCCGAGTCTCCGCGGTGGTTTGTGCACAGGGGAGGACGTCCCATGACGGCCTCCCGGAAATTGAGGTCCGCGCTGTGGCCATCATTTGGCTATGGCCCGGACCTCAAGTGGTTAAGCGCGCTGTCCAGCCGAGCGCGCGTGCAGAAGCGAACGCATATGTGAGCAGCGCCCGCATATGAAAACGGTGTTCAAACCACACATGTGAGGCATCGCCGCGATCGGTAGAGCGAAAGCAATAATTCTAGAGCAAGATCTCCTCTGTAACTCAAAACATGCAACCTGTAGAATTTTTTAAACGTCGCCTATGGAGATTTTTAAGGGTAAAAGTTTGTCGCCATTCCACGAGCGGGCGCAATTTTGAAGCGTGACATGTTGGGTATCAATTTACTCGGCGTAACATTATCTTTCACAATATAAAAAAAATTGGGCTAACTTTACTGTTGTCCTATTTTTTAATTTTAAAATAATTGTATTTTTTCAAAAAAAAGTGTGCTTGTAAGACCACTGCACAAATACAGTGTGAGAGAAAGTATTGCAACAACCGCCATTTTATTTTCTAGGGTGTTAGACCCCCCCAAACATTATAATTTTTTTTCTAACACCCTAGAAAATAAAATGGCGGTCGTTGCAATATTTTCTGTCACACCGTATCTGCGCAGCGGTCTTACAAGCGCACTTTTTTTTGGAAAAAATACACTTTTTTGAATTAAAAAATAAGAGTGCAGTAAAGTTAGCCCATTTTTTTTTTTTTTTTATATCGTGAAAGATAATGTTATGCTGAGTAAATTGATACCCAACATGTCACGCTTCAAAATTGCTCCCCAAACATTATACTTTTTTTTTTCTAATTCTCTAGCAAAAAAAAACAGTTTTTAACTTGTAAACAACTAATCTCAAAAAGAGGCTCGGTCCTTAAGTGGTTAAGTAAAATGTATTTTTTTTTAAATTTCGTTCATTCATTCATTTATTTATAAAACTGATATATTCATTGATAAAACTGCAAAAATGTTTAACATATACAATATGGCCCTCGTACTGAAGTTTGGAGACCTCTCTTTTATATACTGCAAGCAGCAAGCTAGAGGAATTATTTCATAAGAGTTGTACGAAGCGCCATCTGCCAGCTGTAGTGGGCGAGGTCTCCACCAGCTAGTCTGCTTTACTGAGCAACCTGACACAGGCACATTCCCATACAAGTCGTCAGTCACATTTACATCACAGAGACAGGCGATACAATTCTACAGATGAGCCTGGAGCAGATGGAGCACGAATGCATTTGATGCCCAGCCATGTGACATGCACCAACCGCGACACCGATGGCAGGAACACAACAACAGCCCAGCCAATCGGCACCTGAGCAAACCTGTTCTCTCTGCCTGGGGCACTACCTGTGAATGGTTACTACACAATGACCTTTGTTATTGCATTCATAAAGCGCAATGGTTGTCTTTTAGTGGAAGGACGGTTTGTTCTGCGTCACAAAATAGGACTCTAAGAAAGATTCAATAACAGCCAAGAAGCAGGCTGAGTTCATGAACCAGCTACTTCTGCACCATTCAGATTCATGTAATGCCCAACACTAGGATTTTTTTAAATGTTGTAACAATAAATTGAACAGCATTTTATTTTTTTATGCAGCTTTCGTGACAAAACTCATTTTCTCTCTATTGCTGTCCCCTGTAAAAATCAATGGGGGTTGATTTACTAAAGGCAAATAGTCTGTGAACTTCGC
The DNA here is from genome assembly GCA_037952835.1 of Lithobates septentrionalis. NCBI lineage: Eukaryota > Metazoa > Chordata > Amphibia > Anura > Ranidae > Lithobates > Lithobates septentrionalis. The sequence continues at coordinate 303,193 of JBBDGP010003086.1, read as the reverse complement.
AAAGTGCAATTGCTCCAGAGCTTAGTAGATGAGGTAAAGGTTCACTTTGCAAAGATTACCCAATCACATGCAAGGGAAATTTAAAAAAAAAACAGCATTTTTTTCTTGCACATGATTGGATGATGGAAGTCAGCAGAGCTTCTGCTCATTTACTTAGCTCTGGGCAGTGTTAATTTTGGCAGCAAATTTCGATTTAGTCTTAGGGCCCTTTCACACTGGGGTGGTTTGCAGGCGCTATTGCGCTAATAATAGCGCCTGCAAACCGACCCTAATGTGCCGCTGCCTTAATTCCAGTGTGAAAGCCCCGAGTGATGCGCTGGCAGGACGGGAAAAAAATCCTGCTAGCAGCATCTTCGGAGCGGTGAAGGAGCGGAGTGTATACCGCTCCTTCACCGCTCCTGCCCATTGAAATCAATGCAGAGGCGCTTTGCGGTGGTTTTTAACCCTTTCTCGGCCGCTAGCGCGGGGGGGGGTAAAACTAGAGGCCGAATACCGTCGGTAAAGCGCCGCTTACAACAGCGGCGCTTTACCGCCGACACCGCCCCCCGCCCCAGTGTGAAAGGGGCCTTAGGACTAAAATGGCATTTTAGTCCTATTTTAGTCTTCTGCAATTGTTTTAGTTTTAGTCGTATTTAGTCGACTAAATCTCCAGGACATTTTAGTCGACTAAAACTCATTTTAGTCATCTAAAATCTAATAGGTGTAATTAAATAGGTGTAAGTTAACATTTCTCTACAATTTCTAAACTCATTATATACGGCTGGAGTGAAAAATCTAATATGTTATTTATTATGGCATTAAGGTATGAACATGCACTACAGACCAATGTTAATTTAGAAGTCAAATTTCAATTTAGTTTTAGTCTTATGCCGCGTACACACGGTCCGAATTTCGGCCCGTAAAGACTGATGAGAGGTTTTCGTCGGAAACTGCGACCGTATGTATGCTCCATGCGTCTTTTGCTGGCGAAATTCCAGCCAGAAAAAGATTGAGAGCATGCTCTCAGTTTTTCAGTCGGGAAAAGTTCCTATCCGAAAATGCGATCGTCTGTGGCTATTCCGACGCGCAAAATCCCTACACATGCTCGGAAGCACAGAACGTCGTTTTCTCGGCTCGTCGTAGTGTTGTACGTCACCGCCTTCTTGACGGTCTTAATTTCAGCGAACTTTTGCGTGACTGTGTGTATGCAAGGCAAACTTGAGCGGAATCCCGTCGGAAAAGGCGTCGTTTTCCGACGAGAAAACCGATCGTGTGTACACGGCATTAGTCTTTTGACTAAAATGGCATTTTAGTTTTAGTCCCATTTTAGTCATCTCAGTTGTTTCTGTTTTTGTCGTGTTTTAGTCGGCTAAAATATTATTCATTTAGTCGACTGAAATGTTTTAGTAGACGAAATTAACACTGGCTCTGGGGCAACTCTCTTTGCCTTTAGAAAATCAACCCCTTTGTGCGGCTCCTGGCTCTCAATTGCAGCTGTCACTGACAGCCAGGTGTCCCTACTAACAATCGAGAGCCAATCAGAATTGTTCCCAGTCAAGGTAAACCTTCACTTTGCAAAGAAGACCCAATCACGTGCAAGGAACATGATTGGATGATGGAAGTCAGCAGGGTTTCTGCTCATTTACTAAGCTCTGGAGAAACTGCACTTGCAGAGCACTCAGTCTATTTGTCTTTAGTAAATCAACCCCTGTGTCCCATCAAGATATGCTTTTCCAAAAGTTACCCCCCTACAATGTGCCCCTGGACTTTTGATCCCATCAGGTATGCTTCATTAGAAGTTATTCCCTGTGGATGAGCCCCCAGACAGTACTGGATTACACCCCGTGGAGGCCCCTAGGCAGCCAGAACCTTGTGGCCTCCCATCGCTGGTTTCTGGAGGTTTCTCGTGCGTCTAGTGAGATCACATTGTACTAAGCAGTGTGCGTGTCGGCCACTAGATGGAGATGACATCACTACTGTACAATAAGCGGATTACACGGATGTTCTTTCAAGATCAAATCAATATTTTTTGTTGATCCATTGGCCCACAGACCTTCACATACTCTGCCCCAGACAGTGGGGTTGATTTACTAAAGACAAATAGACTGTGCACTCCAATCATGTGCATACATAAATTAATTTTTTTTTAAATTTTCCTTGCACGTGATTGGGTATTCTTTGCAAAGTGAAGGTTTACATCATTTACTAAGCCCTGGAGAGACTGCACTTGTAGAGTGCAAGTGCACTTTGCAAAGTGCACAGACAGGGCTGGTGCAAGGATCTTTGACACCCTAGGCGAAAACCTCATTTTGCAGCCCCCCCTTGGCTCCAACCCCTGACTCCACCCCCTTTGCCTTGCCCACGTATACCCCACCTTTTTAATGAAACATCCATCAAATGCAGCCTACCAGAGCCCAACAAATGCAGCCTCACCAGCGCCCATGAAATGCAGCCTCACCAGCGCCCATGAAATGCAGCCTCACCAGCGCCCATGAAATGCAGCCTCACCAGCGCCCATCAAATGCAGCCTCACCAGCGCCCATCAAATGCAGCCTACCAGAGCCCAACAAATGCAGCCTCACCAGCGCCCATCAAATGCAGCCTACCAGAGCCCAACAAATGCAGCCTCACCAGCGCCCATCAAATGCAGCCTCACCAGCGCCCATCAAATGCAGCCTCACCAGCGCCCATGAAATGCAGCCTCACCAGCGCCCATCAAATGCAGCCTCACCAGCGCCCATCAAATGCAGCCTACCAGAGCCCATCAAATGCAGCCTCACCAGCGCCCATCAAATGCAGCCTCACCAGCGCCCATAAAATGCAGCCTACCAGAGCCCAACAAATGCAGCCTTACCAGCGCCCATCAAATGCAGCCTACCAGAGCCCAACAAATGCAGCCTTACCAGTGCCCATCAAATGCAGCCTACCAGAGCCCAACAAATGCAGCCTTACCAGTGCCCATCAAATGCAGCCTACCAGAGCCCAGCAAATTCAGCCTCACCAGCGCCCATCAAATGCAGCCTACCAGAGCCCAACAAATGCAGCCTTACCAGTGCCCATGAAATGCAGCCTCACCAGCGCCCATCAAATGCAGCCTCACCAGCGCCCTTCAAATGCAGCTTACCAGTGCCCATCAAATGCAGCCTACCAGAGTCCAACAAATGCAGCCTCACCAGCGCCCATCAAATGCAGCCTCAACAGCGCCCATCAAATGCAGCCAACCAGTACCCATCAAATGCAGCCTACCAGAGCCCAACAAATGCAGTCTTACCAGCGCCCATCAAATGCAGCCTCACCAGCGCCCATCAAATGCAGCCTCATCAGCGCCCATCAAATGCAGCCTCACCAGTGCCCATCAATGAATGTTTGTTTGCTTCCATTCATTCAGGAGTCGGGACACAGTCCTCCGCCGCTGCTGCGCCTCTAACACTGCGTGCGAACAGAGTGGCGGTTGCCTGCAGGTGCTGAAACTTAGTTGCTTGCTGCAGAGAGAAGAGAGTAGGAACACCAGTGGCCGGGCGCCCTAGGCAGCAGGGCGCCCTAGGCAGCAGTGCGCCCTAGGCAGCTGCCTAGTTTGACTAGTGGTAGCACCGGCCCTGTGCACAGACTATTTGCCTTTGGCAAATCAACCCCACAGAGTCTGTGGCACATTGTAGGAGGATAGTTTCTGGAGAAGCATACATGACAGGGCACAGATTCCAGGGGCTCACCGCAAGTGGGTAACTTCTAGAAAAGCATATATGATGGAATGCAGAGTCCAGGGACACACAAATTATAGAGATTTGTACAGTATATATATATATATATGGGGCACAGTGTCTAGAGAGGCCCATAGGGGTTAACTTCTGGAGAAGCATACATGAAGGGGAAGAGTACCCAGGGGCACACCATAAGGGGGTTACTTCTGAAGAAGCATGGTGTCAGTGGAAGAAATAGTGCCATATCATTGGTGTCAGTGGAAGGAATAGTGCCCCATCATTGGTATCAGTGAAAGGAATAGTGCTCCATCATTAGTCAGTGGGAGGAATAGTGCTCCATTTTTGTTGAAATGAACAGTCTGGCGGCACCCAAATTCTTAAGACCTAGGAAAGGAAGACATTTGGATGACTGCAGCATGTAAACATCTGTCTTGGTCCATGATGGCTCCTCCATGATGGTTCCAACAACCAACATTAAAAAAGAATGAAGTGGATAGATCCACTAATTCAAATCTGAAAACTGGAATGGTTTTTTTTCGAAAGCATGGCTAGAAAATAAAAGCTTGACATGCACACAAACATTTTTATTGATGGACGGGAAAGAATTGCGATTGGCAAGAGAGCGAGGCTGTTCCAGGGGCTCCTAGGTATTCTTTGGCTTTGAATGTCTACAGAGGAACAGCAGCCAACAAGCGTGTCAAGTGCCCAGTGTGGAGAGAAGAGCGAGCTTGGGGTAATGAGCCAGGCTTGTTCAGGTGCGGGTCTCCTCCCTGCCGGGGGCCGAGGAAGAGAACCATGCTCTGTACATGGAAAGCATGTCTTAATAATGCTGCAAAAATAAACACTCAATTCCCTACATAATAGGCTTGTGAATGGTTATTATGCAGCACAATGCTGCAGAAAATGCGGGCAAAATCAGAAAGAATTAGAAGAATTCTCCCGACTCGTTGCCGGCATTAACAGTCAAGAAATACCTCAGTACTGTATGTGGCCATATGCACGCTTCCTAAATAAAGGGGAATTGTCAGGAAAGAAGTGTGGAGGCTGCTGGCAGTATTACAGTGCCTTGAAAAAGTATTCACACCCCTTAAAATTTTCCACATTTTGTTATGTTACAACAATAACGTATATTAATTTTATTGGGATTTTATGTGATAGACCAACACAAAGTGGCACATAATTGTGAAGTGGAAGGAAAATGATAAATGGTTTTCAATTTTTTTTACAAATAAATATGTGAAAAGTGTGGGGTACATTTGTATTCAGCCCCCCTGAGTCAATACTTTGTAGAACCGCCTTTCACTGCAATTACAGCTGCAAGTCTTTTTGGGGATGTCTCTACCAGCTTTGCACATCTACAGAGGGACATTTCTGCCCATTCTTCTTTGCAAAATAGTTCAAGCTCCGTCAGACTGAATGGAGAGCGTCTGTGAACAGCAATTTCTAAGTCTTGCCACAGATTCTCAATTGAATTTAGGTCTGGACTTTGACTGGGCCATTCTAACACATGAATATGCTTTGATGTAAACCATTCCATTGTAGCTCTGGCTGTATGTTTCGGGTCGTTGTCCTGCTGGAAGGTGAACCTCCGCCCCAGTCTCAAGTTTTTTGCAGACTCTAACAGGTTTTCTTCTAAGATTGCCCTGTATTTGGCTCCATCCATCTTCCCATCAACTCTGACCAGCTTCCCTGTCCCTGCTGAAGAAAAGCATCCCCACAACATGATGCTACCACCACCATGTTTCACGGTGGGGATGGTGTGTTCAGGGCGATGTGCAGTGTTAGTTTTCCGCCACACATAGCATTTTGCTTTTAGGCCAAAAAGTAAAATTTTGGTCTCATCTGACCAGAGCACCTTCTTCCACATGTTTGCTGTGTCCCCCACATGGCTTCTCACAAATTGCAAACGGGACTTCTTATGGCTTTCTTTCAACAATGACTTTCTTCTTGCCACTCTTCCATAAAGGGCAGATTTGTGGAGAGCACGACTAATAGTTGTCCTGTGGACAGATTCTCCCACCTGAGCTGTGGATCTCTGCAGCTCCTCCAGAGTTACCATGGATCTCTTGGCTGCTTCTCTGATTAATGCTCTCTTTGCCCGGCCTGTCAGTTTAGGTGGACGGCCATGTCTTGGTAGGTTTGCAGTTGTGCCATACTCTTTCCATTTTCATATGAACGATTGAACAGTGCTCCGTGAGATGTTCAAAGGTTGGGATATTTTTTTATAACCTAGCCCTGCTCTAAACTTCTCCACAACTTTATCCCTGACCTGTCTGGTGTGTTCCTTGGCCTTCATGATGCTGTTTGTTCACTAAGGTTCTCTAACAAACCTCTGAGGGCTTCACAGAACAGCTGTATTTATACTGAGATTAAATTACACACAGGTGGACTCTACTTAATAATTAGGTGACTTCTGAAGGCAATTGGTTCCACTAGATTTTAATTAGGGGTATCAGAGTAAAGAGGGCAGAATGCAAATGTACCCCACACTTTTCAGATATTTATTTGTAAAAAAAATTGAAAACCATTTATCATTTTCCTTCCACTTCACAATTATGTGCCACTTTGTGTTGGTCTATCACATAACATCCCAATAAAATACATTTATGTTTTTGGTTGTGACATGACAAAATGTGGAAAATTTCGAGGGGTACGAATACTTTTTCAAGGCACTGTATAACTTGACCCAACCCTGTCATTTTTGCAGGTTATCATGTTCTGCACACTTGCCGACCGCCCTATGGCAGTTTCACTTCTACAAGGCAGCGACTGGTGCAGGATCACGTACATATATATATATATATATATATATATATATATATATATATATATATATATATATATATATATATATATACGTGATACCCCCACTTCTGGGTAGCGGGCACAAATGCACACCGCCGCTGGCTCACTACTGCTGTGATTATGCACAGAGGGAGCCGATCAGACACTATTTCTGCTGGCACTCGCCGATCGTTCATTACATAGGCAGAAAGGCAGTCTGCCTATGTAAACAAGGCAGATCGCCATTCCCTCAGTACAGAAGGCATGGATCCTGTGTTCCTGCAAAGCAGGGACTAGGATCCATGCCTTCCCCTAGTAAAAGCACATCCCCCACTACAGTACACAAATACTGGCTAGGCACACAGTTAACCCTTTCCCAGCCAGTGACATTAGTACAGTAACAGTGCATATTTTTAGCACGGATCACTGTATTGGTGTCACTGGTTCCCAAAAAATGTCAAAAGTGTTACTTAGTGTCCGAATTGCCTGCTGCAATATCGCAGTCCCGCTATAAGTTGCAACAATAAATAAAAAATTCCATAAATACAGTATATTCCCTATTTTATAGACGCTATAACTTTTGCGCAAACCAATCAATTTACGCTTATTGTGATTTTATTTTATTTTTTTAAGTATGTAGCAGAATACATATTGGCCCAAATTTATGAAGAAATTCGATTTTTAAAATTTTTTTTATTGGATATGTTTTATAGCAGAAAGTAAAAAATATTGGTTTTTTTTCACAGTTGTCGGCCTTTTTTTGTTTATAGCGCAAAAAATAAAAGTTACGCTTGGCAATAGCCAAGATCCAATTTACTGGAGCTTTAACTCTGTTTTAAACCAGTCAGTTTACTATCCTTCAAGCTTTGGAATGATTGGACTGTGGCCAGTGGGAGTAGAAAATGCTTCGGGATCCATGGGAGTAGACAGTGCCCCAGGCCTTGTGGTCAAAGGGAGGATAAATAGTGCTCCATCGTTGATGTCAGTGGAAGAAATGGTGCCCCATTATTGGTGTCAGTGGGAGAAATAGTGCACCATTGTTGGTGTCAGTGGAAGAAATAGTGCACCATTGTTGGTGTCAGTGGAAGAAATAGTGCACCATTGTTGGTGTCAGTGGGAGGAATAGTGCCCTGTCATTGGTATTAGTGGGAAAAATTGTGCCCCATCATTGATGTTAGTGAAAGGAATAGTGCCTCATTGTTGATGTCAGTAGGAGGAATATAACAGCATTGTTGGGGTCAGTGGGAGAAATAGTGCCCTGTCATTGGTATTAGTGGGAGAAATTGTGCCCCATCATTGATGTTAGTGAAAGGAATAGTGCCTCATTGTTGGTGTCAGTGGAAGCCACATTGCAACAAATCAGTGGGAGGAACATTGCCCCAAGGGCCAGATGAAGGCTAGCAAATGGCCACATCTGGCCCACAGTTTGGAGACCACTGTTTTAAACCATTCTTCATGCAATACGCATGTTTACAGTATAGCATGCAGCATGTTCACATATAGCATCTCCTAAACCTAAACCTCTCCCTCCCTTACATGAATTGTGGGGTGCTTCTTGCTAACTTTTTTTTTTAAATTTTCATTATTCACAGTTGTGCCGTCCATTCACTGCGATTGCTCAGTAGAAATACTACAAGTCCCATGTACCACCGCAGAAGAGACTGCGCAGAACGTCGCCGGTGATCCCTCCTCCCTCACTTTATTGTAGTCCAGCCTCATTTTCTTCAGCCCAATTCAGTGCCTCCATATGGACCTGAGGCTGGGGGTTCTATTGATAGAGCCTATCCTTCGCACCGATCAGGGGTGTAATACTCTGCAGACTTCAATGGCAAGAAGTAGTAAATGCCCATTATTCACGAGAGCAATGCTGCTGCATTTACAACTTTTTACAAATGGTGAACCATCTCTTTAAACAAGAAAAAAATAAATAAAACATCTTTATATTTCAGCTGTTTAGAATTGATGAAGTGCAAGTGCTGATTACACTCAACTTTGTTGGTGTTCTTGTCTCCTTCTCTATCTTATCTGAGTGTCATTAACCTGCAGTTCACATTACTACAATGTACCAACCTTTCCCCGCACCGCCCTGGGCTCTTTCTTGCAGGGGAAATGATTATTGGCTGGCAGACTCTTCACATCGCAGTATATAATTAATTCAAGATTGCAGCCTGCTTGTTATATTGTATTTTTTTTTTTCTGGTCGACATAACCATTTTTAAATAGCGATAACAGATAATTGCATGAGGTTTAAAAAATTACAGGTGAATACCAGTATATTCAAACATGCAAAGTCTGTGAGATGATGGCTATTAAGGCACAGTCTTTTGAGGTTTCATTTTAAACTATGGAATTATCCAAAACTCTTGTAAACATCAGACATTTAAAGTGTAACTGTCTTTACCCAAAAATATTCCCCAAAGCAGTTCCCTATAATACATGAGGTATTAAACTTACCTTTGCAGTGGCCCATGTCTCCAAACTTCCCTCTGTTCCCTATCAGACTCATCAACATTTGACACTTGTGTTGGATGCTCGGGTCCCTCACCATGGACTGTGGTTCCTCCTGCCGATCCAATGTCACTGCTGTATCCTGTTGTGACATAGGGCTCAAAGGATGGAACCATAAATTACATCAGGAAACACAGTCATCTGATACTCCTTCTTTGATCGCGTTTGAGATCGCGCTGAACAGACTTAATCGGTTGTAGGTCAATGGTTAGGTGATGGCGGTGGTGGATTAGAAGAGTTCTCTCTCGATGCTTTCTGCTCCGCTACATCTGAAGAAGGTGGTCAGCCATTTTTGGGGGCCTGGGCTGCTGCCTTTGAGTATGGCCTTGGGGTCGTTTAAGTATGTACTAGTAGAGGTAGAAAAGGAGGGAGCGCCCAATCTCCAATGAAATGCAAGTCGAGAGGTAAATTTGAGATTGTTTTTGAAAGTAGCCACAAATCATCAAGATAACGCATTTTGGGGTGATTGGGGAAAGATCTCAAATGAGTGTGTCTGTGACACCAAAATTGGAATGCTCTGTGTTTGCTGTGTTTGCATCGATGCTGCCGCTGCAAACACGGTGAATATAGAAAATTCAGATTTTGGTGTCACGGACACGCTCATTTGAGATCTTTCCCCATTCACCATCAGCAAACAGCAGCAGCCTTGAGGAAGGGGGAGTTATTTCCCTCCGAAACGCGTTGGCTTGACCATTTGTTGCTACTTTCAATGAACAATCTTAAATTTACCTCTCAAATTGCATTTCACTGGAGATTGGGCGCTCCCTCCTTTTCTACCTCTACTACTACATACATAAACGACCCCAAGGCTGTACACAAAGGCAGCAGCCCAGGCCCTCAAAAAGGGCTCACCATCTTCTTCTGGTGTAGTGGGGCAGAAAGCATTGGAAGAGAACTCTTCCAATTCGCCCCACCATCACCTAACCATTGACCTTCAACTAATTGAGTCAGTCCAGCATGAAGGAGTGTCAGATGTCTGTGTTTCCTGCCGTAATCTGTGGTTCCATCCGTTGGCTTGACCATTTTTTGCTTCTTTCAATAAACGACCTTGAATTTACCTCTCGACTTGCATGTCTATCTCTATCTGACACTCCTGGAAGTGCCAAATGCTGAAGAGTCTGAAGAAGGCAGCATTACCCGAATGGTGAGAAGATAGGAGACACGGGCCAGGATAATACACCTTCTATTAAATAAGAAGCTACTTTGGGGGTGTTTTGGGGGCCAGCAGAGTGTTTCCTTAACCTGTTGGTGCCGGCCGTACACAAATATGCGGCCTCTCTGTGCCTGGCCCTTGGCGTCGAGAGGCAGCATATTTGCATGAATTACGGTCAATACAGCTGTGTCAAGAGCGCACGCCCTGCACGCTCCAGAGGGAGAGGGAGATGACAGGCAGGAGAGAGGGGGTGAGGGGGGAGAGAGGAGAGCAGAGTATGTAGCGTATGGCGTAGGGACGCACTTTGACCGTGGTGACCAGGGCGGAGCAGCCCTGATTATCGTGGTCTGTTTAGAGAGGGCATACAGGGAGTGGCAGATTCAGTTTTTTTTTTCTTACAGTTTAGAGGGGGGGAGGAGATTACACAGCACAAGCACTGTGTTGTGTAATCTGCTTTAAGGAACCAGGATCTGTATATTTTTTTTTTTGGGTTAACAAATGCTTTAATTAAAGTTCAACTAAAGGCTCCCATTTGACAATCTAAACAAATACCTGATTCAGTTACTATGTCATGTACAGTCCTTATAAAGTAAGCAAAAGACTATCTTTATCTTCCCTGACTTAGGCAAATTCTTCTCCATTAGTGTCTCACACGCTCCCCCTCCAAGACACTGCAGGTCACAGTGGGGGGGGTTCAGCAACAAAAGCAGTGCTTCCAATCCAGTAAGCAGTGGTGAGACTAGGTGTGACCCGGTACTGACTGACAAACTACAGACCTGTGAATCTGCATTGAGAATGTTGATAGCCACATGCCCAACGAAATGTTTCTACTCTATTGTAGTGCAAGCAGGCACAGTCTACATGAGGGTGGCAACTCTGCTTTGAATTCAGGAGCAGTGCAGCATTGTTACCATAGGTGGTCTTCATGTATTTGTGGGACTTTGCAGGGGAACCAAAAAAACTGCAAATACTGATACATCCACAATTAAAGGGGGGCACCAGTTGTTTTTGTGTTTACTAAAAGTCAGCAGCTATACAAACTGTAGCTGTTGACTTTTAATAAACAGACACTTACCTGTCCCAGGATCTAGCGATGTGCTCACCCGAGCCATCTCTTCCCTCGGTCTTCTCTCCCCGGCGCCAGCGTCTCAACTGTGGGCACCCAGCAGTGACAGCTTGCGGCTTCACAGCTTGGTGTGCGCTGCGCATGAGCAAGCCGCGATGAGCATGCTTTCTGTACAGACAGGTGAATGCAAAGCAGCCTTTCTTTAATGTTTCTATAAATTAGAGAGAGAGACAGGTCCTCTTTGTTAGCTATCATGGCCGAGTACTAAAGGCGATTTGTATTTTGATTTTTACACTTGGTGTTTTACCCCTCCTGTTCTTCACCTCTCTAGTTAGTTATAAATTGAGTAAGCGGCTGTCATATCCTCATTTTGTCCTGTTTGGTTCGCACACAGGTCTTTAGTCTTTAGCTGCCCCGAGTGATTCTGACTCGCTCATATGTTATTGCACCATAGGGAGGTATGCATTAAGCTTAAGGTAAGCTTGCTCTGGATTTATTGCAGTATATGTTTAAATGGTCCTACTCCTATAAATGAACCCTTTTGTGACCAGAGGTCGTTGACGTCTAGATGCCCAGGTCAAATTTAGCAGGATTAGTAGGCATTGGTTAATTTGACTCATTTGATTCCCACAATAATATTTATATACTGTATTTTCAAGGACTTATAAGACTTTTTCCTTTGTACGCTGATTCAATTTTTAAAAATCCTGTTTTAATATAGGTTGAAAAATGTGGAAGATTCTGTTTTTGTTATATGCTGAAAAAAGTATAATGAAAACACACACAGACCCAATCTTCACCTTTCACGGTGGGCTCCGTTTGAAAAAACCGTCAGAGACTGGGGCCCCCTACGAATAGGGGGATCCTGCAGTTCTGGCCCTGTAAAGCACCCAGACAGAAATTAGGAGGTTTAAAGCCATTTTCTGATCTGCGGGGTCCAGCTCTCTAAAAAGAGAAGCGTTACAGGTAAAACCTCGTTTCTTCGGACACGAGGCCCGGGTACCATCCAATTCGGCCTAGAAAGGACATTTTGAATGGATCCGGTCTGCCTGGCTTGCCCCAGTATAGGATATAGGATATTCCCTTTGAAGCTCAGCACAGCACATCTTTACACGTCCATCACCTAAGACACTGGCGAAAAAATTGAGGTATCCCTGCAAGGGGAGGGATTATATAGGGGGTTGAACATCCTGATAGGGTGTGCCAGTGCCCAATCACCAGTGATACATAGCCCATCAGTAATTACTGTGGCTCTGTGTCCCGTGATGTTCGAGAAAGAAAAATGTGTTCATCTGTGGGCTAAAGGCCTATTTTGTCAATGAAACTTCCAGCCTACATATGATCAATATATCATAGCCGACATAGTAACCACCACATGATTGAGAACAATTCTGATTGGCTCTCGATTGTTAGTAGGGACACCTGGCTGTCAGTGACAGCTGGGATTGAGAGCCAGGAGCCGCGCAAAGGGGTTGATTTTCTAAAGGAAAAGAGACTGTGCAATTTGAAGTTGCTCCAGAGCTTAGTAAATGAGCAGAAGCTCTTCTGACTTCCATCATCCAATCATGTGCAAGAAAGAATTCTGTTTTTTTTTTTATTTTCCTTGCGTGTGATTGGGTAATCTTTGCAAAGTGAACCTTTACCTCATTTACCAAGCTCTGGAACATCTACACTTGCAGAGTGCACAGTCTATTTGCCTTCAGTAAATCAGCCCCAAAGTGTCTGCTGATGGCTCTCAAAATGGGATGCTATAGGTAGGTATCTTTCAATGGGGACAATTGTTACAGTGACAACTGCCTAAAAGAGGATCCCCTCATTCATTGTGTCCAAAAAAGGAAGAGATGGGAAATTTCCGCAATGAGATAAATAAAATTAGTAGGGGTTTTAGCCATTCCCTACTCTATCCAAAATGTTAAAAGAAGTTTTAGATATACTATAAATTGCAGGCAAGCCTAAAACGCAGCCACCTAAACATGTTATGCATGTATGTTCATCTACCTTCCAGAGTGCCCATGCAGCCCCCTACTATGTGAATAATGATGTCTGTTTCTGGAATTGATCTGCTATGGCACAAAAATTGCCCTGTAAGTTCACGACCCTACTAGCCATTACAGATTATGTAAAGTACGCCGAAAGTCTCTTATGTTTCGTGCAACCAAGTCATGCCAGACCTTTGGATAGTTGTCCCACTGTGACCATCCACTGGGTTTTCTTGGCAAGATATAGAAGTAGACTGCCAATTGTTTCTTGCACAGAGGAAAATCATACAAGGGACAATTTAGTCAGATGCTTTTCAACGAATCAAAAGTTTTTGGGCTGTGAAAGAAAACACCACAGTACATGCAGAAAATGCTGATAGTGGAATCTAAAGCAGGACCCCGGAAATACAAGACTGAAATGCTCATTATTAACTACTTGAGCTCCGGAAGGTTTTACCCCCTTCAAGACAGGGCCATTTTTTGCTATTCAGCACTGTACTACTTACTGGTAATTGTGTGGTCATGCAACATTGTACCCAAATAAAATGTATTTTTTTTTTTTTTACACAAAAAGAGCTTTGTTTTGGTGGTATTTGATCACCACCGGGTTTTTTTTATTTTTTATTATATAGGTGAAAAAAAAATGTTGAAAAAGAAAACAATATTTTTTACTTTCTGCTATAAAACATATCCATTACAAAAATAAAATAAATTCTTCATAAATGTAGGCCAAAATGTATTCTGCTACATGTCTTTGGTAAAAAAAAAAATCCCATTAAGTGTATCTTGATTGATTTACGTAAAAGTTATAGCGCTTACAAACTATGTTATATATTGAAGTTTTTATCATTTTTTTTATCTACTACTAATGGCGGTGATCAGCCACTCATAGTGGGACTGCATTGCTCCCAACTGTCCCTGATTTGGTCTATAAAGACATGGATGAGCTAGTTTGGGGAGGAGGAACTGCACAGAGTCCTGATCTCAACCCAGAGTCCTGATCTCATCCTTTGGGAAGAATTAGAGTGGAGACTGTGAGCCAGGCCTTCTCGGGCCTGACCTCGCAAATGCGCTTCTGGAAGAATGGTCAAACATTCCCATAGACACACTCCTAAACCTTGTGGACAGCCTTCCCAGAAGAGTTGAAGCTGTTATAGCCTTAAAGGGTGGGCCAACTCAATATTGAACCCTACAGCCTTATGCCCCGTACACACGGTCGGATTTTCCGATGGAAAATGTCCGATCGGAGCGTGTTGTCGGAAATTCCGACCGTGTGTGGGCTCCATCGGACATTTTCCATCGGATTTTCTGACACACAAAGTTTGAGAGCAGGATATAAAATTTTCCGACAACAAAATCTGTTGTCGGAAATTCCGATCGTGTGTACACAATTCCGACGGACAAAGTGCCACGCATGCTCAGAATAAATAAAGAGATGAAAGCTATTGGCCACTGCCCCGTTTATAGTCCCAACGTACATGTTTTACGTCACCGCGTTCAGAACAATCGGATTTTCCGACAACTTTGTGTGACCGTGTGTATGCAAGACAAGTTTGAGCCAACATCCGTCGGAAAAAAATCCTAGGATTTTGTTGTCGAAATGTCTGAACAAAGTCCGACCGTGTGTACGGGGCATAAGACTGGGATGCCATTAAAGTTCATGTGCGTGTAAAGGCAGGTGTCACAATACTTTTTGACAATATAGTGTTAGTGCAAATGCTTAGTATTGATACTGGTATCTGTATCAGTGCAATCCTTCCTTGAACTGTAGCACTGACACATTACGTACCATGCATGATAGCTATCTGGTACTAGGTCCAGTTTAGTGTGCCAAATTTGACAAATTAAATTTCCCATATCAAAAATCTAATTTTCAGTTCTTATGCATGCATACTTGATCTTTGAAAAACATGACCGATCTCAAATCCAGGCATTTTGCCCTTTTGAACTGTGTGATATTCCGCAGGTTATACCGATCTAGATGCCTATCCTAAGGCCTATAAAAGATGCATTTCAGAATTAGGATGAGATTTGGAGATATAATGAGATTTCCGTGGCTTGCGCATTTCTCTGCAAACCTCTAGCTCTACGTGGCCCGCAAACTGCTGCGAAACATGTCAGCGCTATATAAAATAGGGGGAATAAATAAATGATATCGCCGAGGCACCTCACTTCTACAGAACACTCAGCAGCTCTGGGGAAAGCTAAGAAGGTTTTAAAGGTTCAACATTTGCATCCTGCCTCTTGCTATTAAGCCATAAAAAAGATATATTTGGCATTGAATGATGCTGTAGGTTCTATTAAATGATTAAAATTTATGGTGGTGAATAGGCAACCCAGCCAGCAATAATATCTTCCTGGAAATCATTACAGCTAATTATTGGAAATTCTATAGATTATTCATTAGTGTGAAATAAATGAAAGAGAAGATTTATACTGATGAAAGATTCAGTATGTTATGGAGATGAGCCGATGGGTGTTGGCCTATGTCCTGATGTGCACCAGTTAAAGTGGACCAGGACTGAGCCAATGTTATCCTTCAGACAGTGCTAGGACAGTCAGTTGTAGATGACAGAGACGGTGGCATCTGCAGCTGTTCTTTTGCCCAAGCTTGCTTTATCATCCATTCCGCATTCTACAGGGCAGATGCCAGATTAGTGGAGGAGTTAGTTGAGTGGAGGAGTTAGTGGAGGAGTTAGTTGAGTGGAGGAGTTAGTTGAGTGGAGGAGTTAGTGGAGGAGTTAGTTGAGTGGAGGAGTTAGTTGAGTGGAGGAGTTAGTGGAGGAGTTAGTTGAGTGGAGGAGTTAGTGGAGGAGTTAGTTGAGTGGAGGAGTTAGTGGAGGAGTTAGTTGAGTGGAGGAGTTAGTGGAGGAGTTAGTTGAGTGGAGGAGTTAGTTGAGTGGAGGAGTTAGTGGAGGAGTTAGTTGAGTGGAGGAGTTAGTTGAGTGGAGGAGTTAGTTGAGTGGAG
This sequence comes from Lithobates septentrionalis, assembly GCA_037952835.1. NCBI lineage: Eukaryota > Metazoa > Chordata > Amphibia > Anura > Ranidae > Lithobates > Lithobates septentrionalis. The sequence goes on along the minus strand of JBBDGP010003086.1, from coordinate 287,058 downwards.
GAGTTAGTGGAGGAGTTAGTTGAGTGGAGGAGTTAGTGGAGGAGTTAGTTGAGTGGAGGAGTTAGTGGAGGAGTTAGTTGAGTGGAGGAGTTAGTTGAGTGGAGGAGTTAGTGGAGGAGTTAGTTTAGTGGAGGAGTTAGTTGAGTGGAGGAGTTAGTTGAGTGGAGGAGTTAGTGGAGGAGTTAGTTGAGTGGAGGAGTTAGTGGAGGAGTTAGTTGAGTGGAGGAGTTAGTTGAGTGGAGGAGTTAGTGGAGGAGTTAGTTGAGTGGAGGAGTTAGTGGAGGAGTTACTTGAGTGGAGGAGTTAGTTGAGTGGAGGAGTTAGTGGAGGAGTTAGTTGAGTGGAGGAGTTAGTGGAGGTGTTAGTTGAGTGGAGGAGTTAGTTGAGTGGAGGAGTTAGTTGAGTGGAGGAGTTATCACCAGGCAACTCTTCCTGTTCCTAGACCAGAAGTGATCAGAAGAAGCAGGGGTTAGCGGGGGATATCTATCAAGCTTCTTCTGTAAAGGTTAAAATGAAGGGTGTCCATGTGAGGAAGTGTTCTGTTGTCATAGCTCGTACAACTTTTGTATTAGGTCATTATGTGGAACTGTATCAAATGCCTTGCTCAAATCAAGATATGCCAAGTCCACAGCACCACCCTGGTGTAAAATATTGGCAATATAGTCAAAAAAATTCAATCAGATTAGCCTGACATGATCTGGCCTGACATGATAAAGCCATGCTGCTTTGGGTTCAGCAAGTTGTGTATTTTTAAGTGATCAATGATCCTTCTTTTCAGGAGGGATTCCATTCATTTGAATACAACTGATGTTAAACTCACTGGCCTTTAATTGCCAGCTTCTACCTTGCTGCCCTTCTAGTGGATAGGAACAATATTAGCTGTCATGGGGAACTTCTCCTGTTAGAAGAGATTGATTAAAAAGATTCAGTAATGGTCCAACAACTATATCTCGAAGTTCTCTTAGAACTCTGAGATGAATACCCTCAGTTCCCATTGATTTATTAAGCCGTAACCAAGCCAGTTTCTCTGCTACCTCTGTTTTCAATCCTAAAATTGAACCGTCATTACTAGAACCAATATTATTCCCCAGCTTGTTATTGTTCATACAATTTATTTCGGAGAAGAGCGAACAGAAGTAATTGTTTAAATGGTTTGCTATATCCAGGTCTCCCTCAACATAAGTGTTGTGCCCAGTTTTCATTTTAGTGATCCCATTGTTTTTTTTCCTTTAATCACTAATATACTTAAAAAGATTTTAGTTACAGGACCAACACAACTTGGCAGAGCCTGCGGCATGATACCAGTGATCTCTATGAGGTGGGGGATTCTGGCCATGTAGGGGGGGCATTTTTCCACTGACCCCCAGTTGATTGGTTTTAGAAGGTGTTCCCCAACATCTGAAAACCATTTCAAGGGTTCTTCTGGAGTAAAAATTTTGGCCATAAGTAGGATTGTCCCGATACCACTTTTTTAGGACCGAGTACAAGTACCGATACTTTTTTTCAAGTACTCGCCAGTACCGATTACCGATACTTTTTTTTAATGTCACGTGACAGTGTCTTTTTTTTTTAGGGGGGGGGTGTGTGAACGGTGTCTGTGTGTTTTTGTTTTTTTTTCATTTACATTTGTTATTTTTTACAATAATATTTTTTTTTATTCTTTATTGCAATATGTGTGTTTTTTTTTTTAATCAGCCCTGTTGGGGGGCTTTGGTGAGATATTAGAGGTCTTAACAGACCTTTGATATCTCACCTAAGAGACAGAGAAAGAGACAGAGGATAGAGATTCCCCAGTCCCTTTCTCTGCAGCCTCAGCTGCACTGAAAATGAATGGAGAGAAGACAGCGGCTCCTCTCCATTCATAAACTGACACATCGTAATCACAGGAGATTACAATGTCTCAGTTATGTGAATAAACAGAGTCAGCTAACTCTGTCCATTCACACAGCGGAGAGGGACAGCAGAACGGAGGGGACAGAGAAGGAGAGGGACAGCAGAACGCCGGAACGGATGGGGACAGCGGAGGGGGACAGAGCAACGGAGGAGGACAGCGGAAGGGGACAGAGCAACGGAGGAGGATAGAGGAGGGGGACAGAGGAACGGAGGAGGACAGAGCAACGGAGGGGGACAGCGGAAGGGGACAGAGCAACGGAGGGGGACAGAGCAACGGAGAAGGACAGCAGAGGGGGACAGAGCAACGGAGGGGGACAGAGCAACGGAGGAGGACAGAGCAACGGAGGGGGACAGCGGAAGGGGACAGAGCAACGGAGGGGGACAGAGCAACGGAGGGGGACAGAGCAACGGAGGGGGACAGAGCAATGGAGGGGAACAGAGCAATGGAGGGGGACAGCGGAGGGGGACAGCGGAGGGGGACAGAGGAGGATGCGGTGACAGTCAGCAGTGATCGCGTGTGGGGGAGTTACAAGAACCGATCACCGCTGTATGTCACTAAAGCAGCTGAAAGCCGCGAGGGGAGAAGCTTGTAACTCCCCCACGCGCCGATCACCGCTGACAGTCCAGGCATCGGGGGAAGCATCGGGAGCATTTGCCCGAGTACAAGTACTTGGGCAAATGCTCGGTATCGGTGCCGATACTAGTATCGGTATCGGGACAACCCTAGCCATAAGATCGGTATCCAATCAATAATTCAATAATTCATTACATTTAAATTTATATTACAAACGGCCTTAAACTAAAGTCCTAACATTTAACCATATATAGAAAACCATTCTTGATCAGCTATTCCTGACCAGGGTTCTGTGGAACCCTAAGGTTGCTCCATAAGTTGCTGGGGGTTCCTTGAGTTGTGGCGGATTCACCTATCACTTCATGGTGCCTGCACAGATCCAGGACCAACAAAACTTGGCAGAGCCAGTGGCATGACACCAATGATCTTTATAGCTATCGTTGAAGGGGGGATTCTGACCACCACTTAAAGGGGGGGGGGGGGGCATTTTTTCCACTGCCCCCTATCAATTGTTTTTAGAAGGTGTTCTCCAACTTATGAGAATTGTTTCAAGGGTTTTTTCAGGAAAAAAAGGTTGTTAAATGACGTTATTCTCTAACAGGGGTGTTTTCAGTGTCACACGGAAGCAAATTGTTTACCCCATTGGCTATTTTAGTATTCTTGGACCCCCAGTTTGCTTCAGCCCAGACTAAACTGAGTGGTTAGAACATTTGTCAGGTGATTTTTGCTGCCTCTGTACCTGCTGGGAGATTTATTCTGTAATGCCACGTACACACGAGCGGAATTTCCGTCGGAAAAATCTTGGATGGTTTTTCAGACGGAATTCCGCTCAAGCTTGCCTTGCATGCACACGGTCACACAAAAGTTCTCTGAACTTTCGACCGTCAAGAACGCGGTGAGGTACAACACTACGACGAGTCGAGAAAATTAAGTTCAATGCTTCTGAGCATGCAACGAATTGTTTACGAGCATGCGTGTTTTTTTGCGCGTCAGACAAACGCATTTTCGGATAGGAACTTTTTCCGACCGAAAAAAAGAAAACCTGCTCTCAATCTTTTTCTGGCGGGAATTCCGCCAGCAAAAGTCCGATGGAGCATACACACGGTCGCATTTTCCAACCAAAAGCTCTCATCGGACTTTTGCTGGCCGAATTTCCGATCGTGTGTACGCGGCATTAGGCATATATCTATATTCAAATCCTAATAGTCATGTCTGTCAAAACAAAAGAAGTTCGTCATTTTGGAATGTCCCAAGGAACTTGATTCCTCAGCGTTTCACTGGCTATAACCCGCCCATCTCCACGGAGGACGGAGGAGAACAGTAGATCTGCAAACAGAAACTGATCATAGATGGTTAAAAAAAATGGGACACCGATAGCTAAAAAGCCTGATAGGGGTTTTAGCCGTTCCCTACTCTATCCAAAAAAAAAAAAAAAAAAAAAAAAGTTTTGACAGAATCTTATAAAATAGATCATTAGCCAACAAATACTTTGCACTACCCCAATACTGACGGCCTATTTAGATGAAAAAAACATGACAACATTTTTTGTTTCCCCTAAGAAATCACAAGGAATAACGTCTTCTGCTTCTGAGATTCTGGTCCCGATAAGAATTCTGCAGCACTAAGAAGACTTCTATGCATTGCACAATATTAATTTTATTCATAATTCATTTGAGGCCACCCAAATGTAATTAAAAAAATTCAGCAATAGCATTCTGACAAGAATAACAAGCTCTGGAATACAAACAAGAAAATGATTACATTTATTTCTCATGACAAAGAAATAGATCCGTAGTAGAGTAATATTCCATTTGTTGGCAACGAATGATTGCATTCGCAATATACTTATGGTACTTTTTTAAAATAAAAATAACAAACATGCCTATACTTACCTGCTCTGTGCACAGAGCAGCCCCGATCCTCTTCTTCTGGGGTCCCCCCGCCAGTCCCCCAGGCCCCTCCTCTTCATTGGGGTGCCCCAGGGAAAGCTCGCTCCTGAGTCCCGCTGCTGCGTCCATTGACACAGACAGCGGGACTAGGGCTGCCACCTGTCCGGGATTCACCTGGACAGTTCGGGGGTTTGAATTATGTGTCCGGGTTTCAGTTCGCCTGAAACCCGGACACAAAATTCAGACAGGAATGTGGCTCAGAACAGGGGCTGATAGAAGGGTGATGGGGCAATATGCGCGCCACATTACTATTCTCTTTGGAGTGCCCTAAAATCTCCTAGGTCTGTTACAATTCTATAGTGTATACAGTAAAACCTCGGATTGCGAATAACGTGGTTCACCAGCGTTTCTCAATAAGAGCTGACTCGATTTGCGAGCGTTGTCTCACCAAGTTGAGCAGGATTCAAGCCTCGGGGGTGTGCAGTACCGCATGTGGCCAGAGTTGCGGGGGCGCCAGTGATGCCCGGAGACACTTAGAGACGCTCGGAGATGCTCAGAGACACTCGGAGTGTCTCCGAATGTCTCTGAGCATCTTCAAGCATTTCTGGCACCCCCCCCCCCCACCTCTAGCCACATGCAGTACTGCATACACTAGCAGTGACACTGGAACAAATTATCTGAGTTTCAATTGATTCATATGGGGAAACTTGCTTTGATATACATACGAGTGCTTTGGATTACAAGCATGCTTCTGGAACGGATTATGCTCGCAATCCAAGGTACTACTGTATTAAAAAAAAGAAAGTTGCTGTGCGCCGCTAAAGTGTTCGGGTTTGGCTTCAAGAAAAAGTGGCCACCCTAAGCGACACTTGGCCCCGCCCCTCACTTCCGTGTCACCGGATTTGGATGACAGAAGCGGGAGCCAATCGCTACCGCTGCAATCAAGTAGTCCAATGAGGAGAGAGACAGCAGTTTACACACCAAACAGAGCATGTGCAGAGTGCCTCCAAGGCTCTGTACTATCAGCAGATGGATTGGGGTCAGTGGAAGAAGGGGAGGATCAGAGAAGACAGGATCAAACAGCCTTTTTACACAATGCAGAGGATTAACCCCTTAGGTTCCACAGTGAGTATAACAAGCATGCTTTACTGCATATACATACTGATTTTACTGTTGTGGGTTTAGTAACACTTTAAGGCTGGGCTCCCACCATTGCAAATTGGATGTCGGTCCAATTCGCAACAGCAGGTGATTTTGACTAGCTTTCTATGGAGCCAGTTCACATACCGCTGCGAATTTGCACAGGAGCCCTGTGCGTCTTTTGGTCCGTTTCAGGTCCGAATTCAGTCAAAAATTTGGGCTGAAATCGGTCCTGAAACAGGAACGGGGACGCATCGGACTAGGAGCCGCATCGGTATTAGGTATGAACCCAGCCTTAGTGTTTCCTGTATAATTTGTGGGGGTCCTACCGATTTATGAATTTTTTTTGCATGTTTTATTTTAATATATGTGAATATTCAGTGTCACTGAATTCACTGGATGTGAATTCATGTATGAGATATATCCAGGGTAGTGTTGTGGAATCCAGTTGCGGCTGGTACTATATATATGGAAATAAATATTTGCCTTCTCATTATTGATACCCTATGAGAAGATGACCCCCCCAGCCGACACAATGCCTTTCTTTGCTTTTGCATCAGCCTAGATATTGACAAATGAAGTCCAGTGCTGCAGCCTGCAATAGATTTGCTTGACGTCCTATTTTCTAGAGCGGGCCTCAACACTCAAACAGTTCTACAGATAATGTTGCAATCTGCAGCTCTGAAATGCTCTGAAATGCTCTGAAATGCCTGCAAAAGATACATACTTAATCAAGCAGCTTAAAACAGTGACAGATACAGAAGTGGAACCCTCAACAAGCAAACGGGGCTGAATCAATCCCGATTATCCCGCTGTAACTGTGCTTATTGTCCATAGGCCATGCCTTCCCCCTCTACACTGGATTAGGTGTGCAGCCATGTGAGGGTCTGCTTTGAGAAGATAAAACGCACAAGGCCGGGAAAAAAATGAGGTTTTCACAAATAGGCGACTTTCTTGACTGCTTTCTTGAAAATGAAGAGGGAGAGATGGAAAGAGAGAGAGAGAGAGAGGGAGAGAAATGTGGCTTCCGCCTGTTATAAAACGCTTTGGATCAAATGAATGAAATGGAAGCATGAAAAATGATGACAGGCTCCGAAGGTGTTGGAAAATGTCCCATTAACCGTGCAGGCACTCGTACTCGGAAAGGTTAAGTGTTCGGCATTGGAATGCAAGTACGAGATTTTAATTTGCTCTTTCTGATGCATGATATGCACTTGGATCAGGCACTGCTAAAATGAGCCACTAAGCTCTGAAAGAAAATGATATTTAAAGAGACCCAGATAGGATTCTTAAATGTGAACTTCAACCTTACCTTCCGTATTGCACCATTCCTGTACTTACATTTCTTACTCTGATTTCATTGCACACTGTGGAGCCTCTCACAGGCAGCAGACTATTGGAAGCAAGGTAATTATTTATACCTTTAGTTCCATTTTAAAACTACTGATCTTTTTTAGCTACTTTCTATCTACAATGACCACAAGTGCAAGTGGGGCCTTCTCCCAGTTAACATGAGTGTAAGGGGTTCCTTCTTCTAAGGACCACCAATATAAGGGGGTTCTTCTCCTACTGACCACCAATTCAGGAGGGCCCTCCTCCCAACGACTGCCGCTTCAGTGTGAAAGTGGCCTAAGGGGGCCCTTTTCCCAATTAAATCAACGTAAGGCCTTTCTCTCAATGAACACAGATTAGAGGGGGTCTTCTCCCACTGACCAACACTTAAAGAGAGCCCTCCTTTCGCAATGACCACCAGTGTATGGGGGCCCTTCCCCCCCGCTGAACACCGAAATAAGGTGATTTTTCTCCCACTGATCACCACTCTAGGTGGGCCCTTCTCCCAATGAACATCAATGTAATCGGCATTTGTTCCACTGACAACCAATCTAAGGGGGCTCTTCTCTCAATGACCACCAATATAAGCAGGGTTTTCTCCTACTGACAACCAATCTAAGGGGGCCCGTCTGCCAAAGAACATCAATGTAAGGAGGCCTTTCTCTCAATGACCACTGATTAGAGGGGGGGTCTTCTCCCACTGACCACCAATTCATTAAAGGCTCTCACAATAAGCACCAGTGTATAAGAACCCTTCTCCTGATAACTACCAAAATAAGATGATGTTTCTCCCACTAATCACCACTCCAAGGGGACCCTTCTCCCAATGACCATCAAAGTAACCGGTCTTTGACCCACTGACAATTAATCTGAAGGGGGGCCTTCTTCCAATGACCACCAATACAAGCAGGGTTTTCTCCCACTGACAACCAATCTAAGGGGGCCCTTCTGCTGCCCCAGTGTGAAAGCATGAGGGCTTTCACACTGGGGCGGTGCGCTCGCAGGACAGGGAAAAAAGTCCTGCAAGCAGCATCTTTGGGGCGGTGCGAGAGCGGTGTATACACTGCTCCTCCATCACCCCTGCCCATTGAAATGAATGGGCGCCGATTTGAAAGCGCCTTAGAAACAGAGCTAAGTGGGTGCTTTTAACACCTTCTGGTGCCAAAGCGCTGCTATAACAGCAGTAAGGCACCGCTAAAACTAGCGGCGCTTTACCACTAATGGACCCACCGCTTCAGCGTGAAAGTGGCCTAAGGGGGCCTTTCTCCTAATGAACATCAGTGTAAGGAGGCCTTTCTCTCAATGAACACTGATTAGAGGGGGGTCTTCTCCCACTGACCAACAATCCAAGAGAGCCCTCCTCTCGTAATGACCACCAGTGTATGGGGACCCTTCCCCTGATGAACACTGAAATAATGTGACTTTTCTCCCACTGATCACCACTCTAGGTGGACCCTTCTCCCAATGAACATTAATGTAAGCGGCCTTTGTTCCACTGACAACCAATCTAAGGGGGGCCTTTATCCCAATGACCACCAATATAAGCAGGGTTTTCTCCCACTGACAACCAATCTAAGGGGGCCCTTCTCCCAAAGAAGAGGGGGGTCTTCTCCCACTGACCACCAATCCAAGAAGGCCCTCTGCGCAATAACCACCAGTGTATAAGGACCATTCCCCTGTTAACCACCAAAATAAGGTGATTCTTCTCCCACTAATCACCACTCTAAGGGGACCCTTCTCCCAATGAACATCAAAGTAACTGGTCTTTGACCCACTGACAATCAATCTGAAGGGGCCCTTCTCCCAATGAGCACCAATACAAGCAGGGTTTTCTCCCACTACCTATCTAAGGTGGGCTTTCTCCGAATGGCCACCAATACAAATGGGCACTCCACCACCTACTACCAATGTAAGGGAGAATTTCACTGATCACCAGTGTAAGGGTGCTCTTCTCTACTTCTCTACTGACCACCAAAGTGATGTCACCTCCTTGGAACACTAAAATTTTCACTGTCTGCATTTATTTTCTGGCTGATGGGGATAGTATGGGGAAGGGGGTCCTGTGTAATGATGGGGGTAGTATGGGGGAGGGGTTCCTGTATAATGATGGGGGTAGTATGTGAGAGGGGGGCTCTGTGTAATGATGGGGGTTGTATGGGGAAGGGGTTCCTGTGTTATGATGGGGGTAGTATGGGAGAGGGGGGCTCTGTGTAATAATGGGAGTAGTATGGGGGAGGGGGGCTCTGTGTAATGATGGGGGTAGTATGGGGAAGGGGGTCCTGTGTATTGATGGGGGTAGTATGGGGGAGGGGGTTCTGTGTAATCATGGGAGTAGTATGGGGAAGGGGTTCCTGTGTAATGATGGGGGTAGTATGGGGGAGGGGGTTCTGTGTAATGATGGGAGTAGTATGGGGAAGGGGGTCCTGTGTTATGATGGGGGTAGTATGGGGAAGGGGGTCTTGTGTTATGATGGGGGTAGTATGGGGGAGGGGGTTCTGTGTAATCATGTGAGTAGTATGGAGGAAGGGAGTTCTGTGTAATGATAGGGGTAGTATGGGGAAGGGGGGCTCTGTGTAATGATGAGGGTAGTATGGGGGAGGGGGGCTCTGTGAAATGATGGGAGTAGTATGAGGGAAGGGGGCTCTGTGTAATGATGGGGGTAGTGTGGGGAAGGGGGTCCTGTGTAATGTTGAGGGTAGTACGGGGGAGGGGGTCCTGGTGAGTATGTATTGTTACAGAGCAAGCTAAGGACTTGTTTGTGGACCAGTTCTTTGTTTATAATAATAACGTTTTCTTAGATAAGTTTATGTATTTTATTTTATTTTTTGGGATGTTAGGGCGGAGAGCAAAATTGCATGGGAGGGGCTCCAAGAAAATGTTTGCCCAAGGTCCAATCAATATTAAAGACGGCCCTGAGGCAAAGACAGGGACTCCATTTCTCTCAGTATAGGTTTCCTTTATCTAATGACACATATAAAGAAATAGAGTTGATGAACTGAATCTGACATAGGACCTATAAAATTTAGGGGAGCCTTGGTGGAATTGGCATTCGTCACCATAAATGACAAGCAGGGAGACATCAAACCACCAGGATCCTTTATACAACTCCGCCGACATGCACAGTCTATAATTCTCTTTTTATATCAAATGTCTGATCACCGGAACTTCATGTACCCAGATGTAACACATCAATTTTGTTGCAATCAAATATATTATTTTGAATGATCTCTGTGGCAGCCGGTTGAATTGCACTGATAGAATACGAACACGTGAAATCCTTTTACAATTCCTCCCACAGTCATCAAATTGTACAATTTCTCTAATGCTGCGGATGGTGACATTGCTTAAAAATATTTTAATGTCAGAACTGACAGTAGATGTAAACCCCATCACTGAAATCTCATAGAAGCTTTAACTTGATAAAATATGAATCTGTTTAATCTGTTTATATTTTACTTTCCCTGGTTCATCCTTCTCCTTTTGTCAGAATTCTAATGAAATGTTTGAAGTGATTATAAACCTAATTTTTTTTTTTTTTTTAAATAACAAACATGTCATACAATGTGGAACTTACCTGCTTTGTGCAATTGGTTTTGCACAGAGCACTCCTGATCCTCCTCTTCTTGGGTCCCCAGCTGGCGCTCCTGGCTCCTCCCCCCCCCGCCAAGTGCCCCCATAGCAAGCCGCTTACTATGGGGGGGGCACTTGTGTGGGTACGATCATGAGTCGCATCCTGTTTGTCCATAGCCCCCGCCCGCCCCCCTGCTCCTTCCTCATAGGCTGTGGTTGCCATTGGCTCCTGCTGCTGCCTCCATGTTCAGAGAGAGGAGAGAGAGAGACGCTGCTCTCGGGCACAGCACTGGATCACCATCGGGCTCAGGGAAGTATTTATGGGGGTTGGAGGGGGATCCTAAGCACTGAAGGTTTTTTTTACCTTAATGCAGAGAATGCATTAAGGTAAAAAAAAAAAAGCCTTAAGGCTTTAGAACCACTTTTATTTCATATTCCTCATTGGCTCCAATGCATTTCTCCAACATGGCAAAATATCAGCAAATTCCGCACAGTTTAACCAAAAATTCTGGGTAATAAATCTCAGTGTCACTTAACAAGATGAAAAAGGTAAGAGCAGTGTTTTAAAGCTAAATTTCAGGAATTCAGCCACTTTGTAAAAAGTGCAGGCGCACTATGAGTAAAGTCCAAGGGGGTGACATCTCCTAACCTGATTGCTATCATTTATATGTGACAAGTTTATGGCTCTGCCGGAGCATACACTGAGAATTGGGGCTATGAGAGAGGAGCACACAGAGCACCTATGTCCAACCCTCCCCTCTGCTGTCCATTCAAAGAAGCCTTTGTATTTTGTAAAGGAGTTCACATAATACAAAGGCTTCTGTGATTGGACAGGAGGGGAGTGGCAGGCATAGTAGCTGCACCGACTCTAATGTTGAAGATGCTTAGACTTGAAGCATCAGCGTCGGGCAATAGCTGTCTACCGGGTGTGCAATTAAACTGTCAGATGTAAATCATAGGGATAAGTTCAGGAGATGTCATGCACATCCTTGGACTTAACTCATAATGTGCCTTCACTTTTTACAAAAGGAGGATTCCTAGAATAAAAAAAAGAAAAAGTGTCAGTTGACTATGATGCACAGTGCTTTAGCAAACAAGATGTCATCCAGTTAAAGAACGCCTGCCATGGCAAATAAAAGATCCATATTTTTCCTAGCCCCCTGCCCCCTACACAAATAGCTTTAACTTCTTTAGCACTGCCTAACACATATGCATTGCTGAGAGCATAAAGACTGAACTGTCAAAGACAGCTCTCGCTCTGAAGTAAAGATTGGTAGCCGGTGGGACCAGCTTCCAATCACTTCACATGATTGCTGATTGACACCATCTGAACCAAATACGTTTATCTTGGTCTCATCAGACCACAGGACATGGTTCCAGTAATCCATGTCCTTAGTCTGCTTGTCTTCAGCAAACTGTTTGCGGGCTTTCTTATGCATCATCTTTAGAAGAGGCTTCCTTCTGGGATGACAGCCATGCAGACCAATTTGATGCAGTGTGGGGCGTATGGTCTGAGTACTGACAGGCTGACCCCCCACCCCTTCCACCTCTGCAGCAATGCTGGCAGCACTCATACATCCATTTCCCAAAGACAACCTCTGGATATGACGCTGAGCACCTGCACTCAACTTCTTTGGTCAACCATGACGAGGCCTGTTCTGAGTGGAACCTGTCCTGTTAAACCGCTGTATGGTCTTGGCCACCGTGCTGCAGCTCAGTTTCAGGGTCTTGGCAATCTTCTTATAGCCTAAACCAGGTGTAGGCAACCTCAGCCCTCCAGCTGTGGTAAAACTACAAATCCCATCATGCCTCTGCCTCTAGGAGCCATGCCTGTGATTGTCAGGGTCTTGCAATGTCTCATGAGACTTGTAGTTTCAAAACAGCTGGAGGGCCGAGGTTGCCTACCCCTGGCCTAGGCCATCTTTATGTAGAGCAACAATTCTTTTTTTCAGATCCTCAGAGAGTTCTTTGCCATGAGGTGTCATGTCGAACTTCCAGTGACCAGTATGAGAGAGTGAGAGCGATAACACCAAATTTTAACACACCTGCTCCCCATTTACACCTGAGACCTTGTAACATTAACGAGTCACATGACACCGGGGAGGGAAAATGGCTAATTGTGCCCAATTTGGACATTCTCACTTAGGGGGGTACTCACTTTTGTTGCCAGCAGTTTAGACATTAATGGCTGTGTGTTGAGTTATTTTGAGGGAACGGCAAATTTACACTGTTATACAAGCTGTACACTCACTACTTTACATTGTAGCAAAGTGTCATTTCTTCAGTGTTGTCACATGAAAAGATAGAATAAAATATTTACAAAAATGTGAGGGGTGTACTCACTTTTGTGAGATGCTGTATATAAATGATTTGTTTACATATGCGTTGGGGGGGAGGGGCTAAAAAAAAAAGAACATGTTCCGTTTGCCATGGAAGGTCTGCTTTAAGGTTAATAGAAATAGAATGAGATAAAGAATTGTATAAAGAATGGTCAGTTTAAGAATATAATATTGAAATACAAAATAGTGGCTTTACAGTTTCAAAGATGACTTTTTGTGCTCACTTGTGAAGTTTTATTGTGATTTTTTTGATACATGGAGATTTACTCCTAATATTCAGTGGGGGTTACATTTACTTTCTGCATTAATAATAACAATGGGAACATGTGACATATTGAAAAGCTTGCATGGGAATGTAGTGCTTTCATTTCCTATCTGTGCCGCTTCCAGAATTTGCTTGTAAAATTAAAAGCAATAATATTAAACCTATAGCATCATCACTGAGCACAAGCGCAAAATAAAACAGAATTATTTGTATCATGTAATGAGTTCAATATCATTTTCACCTATGAATGGGAAACATTTGAATTGATGAATTTGGGGAATGCTTTACTTGCTTCCAAAACTGATGCTGCTCCGAGGGCTAATTTCCTTTGTATAATTAGAAAACGAAATTTATCTAAATGGTTATTAGCGCTGCGACTCCTCAAAGCGCACTGAGATGAAGATTCTTTGGTGTTTACGTTTTATTGGCATAGAACTGCCCCAATTTCATTGGGTAATTTGGCAAACTGCAATTTTTTCCGAAAGCAACAAAAGATCACTAATTTCACTTTAAAAGTTTCATAGTAAAACAGTTGCACAATTTTTGCTAAAAAATTCTTAACATTAGATTGTAAGCTCTTCTGAGCAGGGCCCTCTTAATCCTCCTGTATTTTATTGTATTATAATTGTATTGTCTCCCTTTTATATTGTAAAGCGCAGCGTAAACTGTTGGCGCTATATAGATCCTGTATAATAATAACAAGTAAATACAGGCGGTCCCCGGGTTACAAACAAGTTAGGGACTATAGGTTTGTTCATACATCAAAGAACAAACTTTTTACTTACCTGAACCCTGTTATTCTAGCGGTGGGAACGAGCACACCCACTCTCGCTGGTGTCTCGGGTCCTGATTGGATAGATTAATAGAAGCACAGCCATTGGCTCCCGCTGCTGTCAATCAAATCCAATAAAACGGGGGAGGTGGGGGTGGGCGGGGCCGAGTCCTGCTGTCTGTGTCAATGGACACAGCAGCAGGACTCTGGAGCGCACCCCCACGGGTGTCCCCAGGGAAGCGCTTCCCCGCGGGGGGGGGGGGGGGCACTCGGTGAAGGGAGGAGCAAGGAGCGCCACTGAGGCACCCCAGGAGATGAGGATCGGGGACACTCTGTCAGGGCTGGGCTCAGCCCTTTCTTCTCTGAGCTGGCCGCTCAGCTGTCAGCTAATTGCCAGCTCCTATCTCTCCACAGTTGCTCAGCTCTTGATGATATCCTGCTCGTCCTGCCTACTTAAGCTGTCCATTCCACAGGAGCTCTGCCTTCCCCTTGGTCAACATCACAGAAATGACCGCCTGAGATCCTATTTAAGACTTGCTGTGCTGACATCCCTTCTGGCTCCAGATCCTGCTTGCTGTTCCAATACATTGATCCCTGACTTCTGGCTTGGCTGACTTTCTGTTACGGTTACTGAATTTTGGCTATGTTTGTTCTTTTTACTTTTATTATTAAACAAGTGTGATTTTACTGTACTTCTATCTTGGCCTGAATTCATGGTTTCTGACACACTCTGTGCAAAATCCTTGCACACAGGAGGTAAGTATGACATGTTTGTTACATTTTTTTTTTTTCAAAAATTAACCTTTAGTATCCCTTTAAGGCTGGGTTCACGCTATTGCAAATTGGATGTGGGTTTCCCCACATCCAATTCGCATGTCAGGAGATTGTGACCGGCTCTCTATGGAGCCGGTTCACATATTCCCGGAGTGGCTCCAGAGTGAATTGCACAGGAGTCCTGTGTGTCTTCTGGTCTGTTTCAGGTCCGAATTCAGCCAAAAATTTGGACTGCAATCGGACCTAAAACGGTTAACAGGGACGCACTGGGCCCCTTCTGTGAGCCGCTCCATGCCAACCTCCATGAAACACTTTGAAAACACATCAGATCTCAATGGGGAAAAATATCATGCTGGATATCTATACTGATATGGACTGAGAAACGTGTTAGGAATGAGAGGATGCCACATTGTTTGATGGAAATGAAAACTATCAACCTAAAGAGGGCTGAGTTCAAAGACACCCCGAAAATCAAAGTGAAAAAATGATGCAGCATGCTAGTCCATTTTGCTGAATTTTCATTGCAGCAACTCAAAATGGTACTCAGTAATTTGTATGGCCCTCACGTGCTTGTATGCATCCCTGACAATGTCGGGGCATGCTCCTAATGAGACAACGGATGGTGTCCTGGCGTATTTCCTCCCAAATCTGGACTAGGGCATCACTGAACTCCTGAACAGACTGAGGTGCAACCTGGAGGTGTCGGATGGACCAAAACATGTCCATCCGACAAGGCGTTATATTGGATTTAGGTCAGGCGAGCGTGGGGGCTATTCAACGGTGTGAATGCCTGTGTGATTGGTAGCCTCTGCACTGTTTGGGAAAGAACCAGTTCAAATCAGCGTCTCCTACGGGGTGATAGCACAAAGAAATTGTGATGCGAGAAACAAAGAACCAAATTATGTTCTCTACTTAATATAAGGGATAAAAGCCCTTCTATAGTAGGTAAAGTAACTGTAGACGCCAACATAGCACAACCAGTGATATAAATATTGCAGGAATATATTGTTTGTCCTAATCATATACATTGATTTATGGACATAGCATTACAATTTTGGAAATTGTGGTATGTCCACTACCCATTGACCATGACGGTTCAAGAGGGTAGCCATATGTATGAAATTTAGGGGAGGAAAGAGGAGATGTAGAAAGACCAGAGCAGGATGATAAGAAAAAATGAAAAAGTGGGGAACAGCAGTAGCGATAAAAAGAGATGTCTGATACCCAATGAACATGGCTCCTCGCGCAACAGAAAAGTAATACGTTGCTAGAACTGTTGAGCTATAGCAAAATTATATATATATATATATATATATATATACACTACCGTTCAAAAGTTTGGGGTCACCCAAACAATTTTGTGTTTTCCATGAAAAGTCACACTTATTCACCACCATACGTTGTGAAATGAATAGAAAATAGAGTCAAGACATTGACAAGGTTAGAAATAATGATTTGTATTTGAAATAACATTGTTTTTACATCAAACTTTGCTTTCATCAAAGAATCCTCCTTTTGCAGCAATTACAGCATTGCACACCTTTGGCATTCTAGCTGTTAATTTATTGAGGTAAGCTGGAGAAATTGCACCCCACGCTTCTAGAAGCAGCTCCCACAAGTTGGATTGGTTGGATGGGCACTTCTGGCGTACCATACGGTCAAGCTGCTCCCACAACAGCTCAATGGGGTTCAGATCTGGTGACTGTGCTGGCCACTCCATTACCGATAGAATACCAGCTGCCTGCTTCTGCTGTAAATAGTTCTTGCACAATTTGGAGGTGTGTTTAGGGTCATTGTCCTGTTGTAGGATGAAATTGGCTCCAATCAAGCGCTGTCCACTGGGTATGGCATGGCGTTGCAAAATGGAGTGATAGCCTTCCTTATTCAGAATCCCTTTTACCCTGTACAAAGCTCCCACCTTACCAGCACCAAAGCAACCCCAGACCACCACATTAAGTCCACCATGCTTAACAGATGGCGTCAGGCATTCTTCCAGCATCTTTTCATTTGTTCTGCGTCTCACAAACGTTCTTCTTTGTGATCCAAACACCTCAAACTTGGATTCATCCATCCACAACACTTTTTTCCAGTCTTCCTCTGTCCAATGTCTGTGTTCTTTTGCCCATCTTAATCTTTTTCTTTTATTGGCCAGTCTCAGATATGGCTTTTTCTTTGCCACTCTGCCCTGAAGCCCAAAATTCCGCAGCCGCCTCTTCACTGTAGATGTTGACACTGGTGTTTTGCGGGTACTATTTAATGAAGATGCCAGTTGGGGACCTGTGAGGCGTCTGTTTCTCAAACTAGAGACTCTAATGTGCTTATCTTCTTGCTTAGTTGTGCAACGCGGCCTCCCACTTCTTTTTCTACTCTGGTTAGAGCCTGTTTGTGCTGTCCTCTGAAGGGAGTAGTACACACCGTTGTAGGAAATCTTCAATTTCTTTGCAATTTCTCACATGGAATAGCCTTCATTTCTGAGAACAAGAATAGACTGTCGAGTTTCAGATGAAAGTTCTCTTTTTCTGGCCATTTTGAGCGTTTAATTGACCCCACAAATGTGATGCTCCAGAAACTCAATCTGCTCACAGGAAGGTCAGTTTTGTAGCTTCTGGAAGGAGCTAGACTGTTTTTAGATGTGTGAACATGATTGCACAAGGGTTTGCAAATCATCAATTAGCCTTCTGAGCCAATGAGCAAACACATTGTACCATTAGAACACTGGAGTGATAGTTGCTGGAAATGGGCCTCTATACACCTATGTAGATATTGCACCAAAAACTAGACATTTGCAGTTAGAATAGTCATTTACCACATTAGCAATGTATAGAGTATATTTGTTTAAAGTTAGGACTAGTTTAAAGTTAGCTTCATTTAAAAGTACAGTGCTTTTCCGTCAAAAATAAGGACATTTCAATGTGACCCCAAACTTTTGAACGGTAGTGTATATATATATATATATATATATATATAAAGCAAAATTTGGAATATACAAAAACAAAATCAAGGGAATGTCTTGAAACCCATCCAGCAGAGTATTCAAGGTCACCTTGGATTCTTTCCAGGAGTGTAGATTCCCTGGCTCCCAATTGCACCCTGTGGTTTGATCAGCTAGTCGGTGAGAGGAACCACAAAGTACACCCTTGGAAGTGTCAGATTCTGAAAAATCGTGTGGTTTTATGTCATTACAATGGTGTGGGCAGAGGTGAGTATTTACAAATTTCTTTCTAAGTGACCCTTTTTCAGAAGATTTATTTTAGCGATTCAACTGGGATGGACATGATTTTGTCCGGTAGGGTTGCCTGAATCACAAGACTGGCTGAATATGAATTACAAATCTTTGAGTAGGTATCTACTGTATATCAGCCATTCTCAACCAGGGTTCCCCTAGAGCAGTGGTCTCCAAACTGTGTCACTGGGGCCAGATGCGGCCCTTTGCTTGCCTCTACCTGACCCTTGGGACACTTTTACTCCCACTGATGCAAGACACTATTTCTCCCACTGACACCACTAATGGGGCATAATTCCTGTTACTGACATCAACAACAGGGCACTAATTCTCCCACTGACACCAACAATGGTGCATTATTCCTCCTCCTAATGCTAAAGATGTACTGTTTACTCCCACTGACTCTAGGACAATTTCTACTCTCAATGGCCATAGTCTGGCCTAGGGTTGCCACATCATCCCTTTAATCCAGGACACACATTAATTACACGGGTTCTGTGGCTGATTTAGGTGGTAATTAAACTCACTTGGTGCCTTATCTGCATTAAATCAGTCTCGGAACCTGTGTACTTAATATGTGTCCTGGATTAAAGGGATGATGTGGCAACCCCAAGAAGGACCATAAACTGGCCCTCCATTTTGAAATTTTGGAGACCCCTGCCCTAGAAGTTTTAGGGGTTCCTTGACCCCTAGCTGATTGACCTTCTATTTAAATTCATAGTTCTGGAGCCAATGCCTCTTTGAAAAACCAGCAGTAGGACACCAATGATTTTTTGTATCTATCTGTAAGGGTGGCTTTCTGACCAGCATTGTAGGCATTGTGTTTTCCCTATTGACTAGCAATGTAAAGGGAATTTTAACAATTGACATCCAATGAATTTGTTTTAGTAAAGGTCCCCCAAGACCTGAAAATAATTTTAGGGGTTCCTCTGGGGTAAAAAGTTTGAGAAAGGCTGATTTATGTAGACAAAACAAAAGATTAAAGAAGAAAAACAAGAAAATTAATATTTATATGCTGTAACAATAACTTGTAGCAATAATTTATTCTGTTTTGTAGAATTTCTTGTACATTGTATTCTTCTGCATTAAATACTGCTGTTTGTGTTTTACGCTTAGCAACCCTTTCAAGTATCCATGTTTTTGGCAGGTCTGACAGCTAGTTTTTCTCTCTGTGACAATGAAACGATCAGAGACATGAAATAACAGAATTGTAAGCAAATGATATAATTAGTTTTGTGTAACATGATTTCAAGCGTAGTCTATGTCTCTCCGCAGGTCCGATTTCTGCTCCAGTGATGTTATTTATCACCGGACTATAAGAAAGAAGATTTTATCAGAGCACAACAGGAGAATAGAAAACGAGCACTTCTCACTGCGATTTATCCAGATTTCAGCTCCAGTTCAACATTTCCAAAGGTATCTAGATGTCCAACCGATGTAGATCTATATATTAATTTCATGCTTTCCTGAGCATAGGTGAATGGCAATGCTCTTTTGTTAGGTTGCACCCATTATTCTGCTTAACCACTTCAGCTCTTGTACTTTTATACCCATTATGGACTAGACCAGGGGTATCAAACTCAATTTCATTGTGAGCAGCATCAGCCTTATGGTTTTGCCCTCAAAGGGCCACATCTGCAGTATTCCATCCAGTTCTGGTCACCAATCCTCAGAAAGAATGTGCTGGAAGTGGAGAGAGTTCAGAGAAGGGCAAAAAAATGAATAAGGGGATTGGAGGACCTCAATTACGAGGAATGACTACAAGCGCTAAATGTATTGTCCTTGGCGAACGCTTAAAAGGAGATATGATAGCGATATACAAATACATTAATGGTGATCCCAGTGTAGGTAGGAAACTATTCAGTCTCAGGGAGTGTAGGAGGACACGGGGCCACACGATGCGACTGGAAGAGAAGCGTTTAAACCTTAGGCTGCGTAGGGGGTTTTCCACTGTCAGGGCGTTAAGGATGTAAAACTCTCTTCCACAATCGGTGGTGTCAACTGGAAATATTAATGGTTTTAAAAGACTCTTGGACGTACAGCTTAGCGAACACACCGGGATATGGGAAATGATTATCTACATGAACACACACACCAACACAGGAACTGGATGAACTATTGTCTTTATTCAACCTTACCTACTATGTAACTATGTATCTGTAGGACTATATAAATGTATCTACTCTTTATCATAGTTAATAATTTGCTCTACATACAAATATTATTTATTTTAGTACTAGCCTTTGAGACCAGTGGTGTGTGACTCTCCTTTTCAAATGGCATAGAATGGTACTATTCTCATAATAATTCTAAGCAGCTGTCCAGAGCACCCCCCCTTACATCAGATGTCAAGAGCCCCCCCCCCCCCCCCCCCACCATCAGAAGTAAAGAAATCCCTATCCTCACTTAACCACTTCCCTACCCGCCCATAGACATATGACGTCTGGCCAGGCGTTATATGATGTCCTCAGCTTCCCGGTGGCATTGGGGGCGTGCATCCGCCGCGTCATCGAGAAGCCGATGCACGTGCCTGGCGGCCGCGATGTCCGCCGGGCACTCGCGATCGCTCGGTAAAGAGCAGGACCGTGGATCTGTGTGTGTAAACACACAGATCCACGTCCTGTCAGGGGAGAGGAGACTGATCGTGTGTTCATACTAAGTATGAACACCGATCAGTCTCCTCCCCTAGTCAGTCCCCTCCCCCCACAGTTAGACGTTTGCTAACAGTTCGCTCCCCACAATTCGCTCCCTAGGTAACACTTCCACTGGTGTGGGGGTATTTTCTTGGCACACCTTGGGCCCCTTAGCAATTGAGCATCGTTTAAACACCACGGCCTTCCTGAGTATTGTTGCTGATCATGTCCATCCCTTTATGACTACAGTGTCCCCATCTTCTGATGGCTCCTTCCAGCAGGATAATGCACCATGTAACAAAGCTCTAATCATCTCACCACTGGACAATGAGGTCCCTGTACTCCAATGGCCTCCACAGTCACCACATCTCATCCAGTAGAACATCTTTGGGATGTGTTGGAACGGGGGATTCTCATCATGGATGTGCAGCCGACAAATCTACAGCAACTGTGTGATGTTATCATGTCACTATGGACCAAAATCTCTGAGGAATGTTTCCAACACCTTGTTGAATCTATACCATGAAGAATGAAGGCAGTTCTGAAGGCAAAAAGGGGTCCAACTGGTACAAGGTGCCCGGTGAGTGTATATACTGGCTGTATTCATCTGTTCATTTAGCTGTTGGCCTGGAGTTTAGTTTTGAATGTCATTGTTCAAAATTTATTGTAAAAAAAAAAGAATAAAGAAAAAGCCTGCACTCTGAACATAATTGTAGCTGATGTCATGAAAGAGACGGTCACCGTGACTCCTTCCTGATTGTTTCTCAATAAATATAGTGATAAAAACAAGTCGGGGATGGTCGATATATCTATTTTTTTTAAGTAACATTTTTTTTTTTCTACAAACAATTCTCCGTTTTGTATACTCTTCCTTTGTCCACTTCAATATGACTTGATAAATGTCTCTTCTTAGAAAGAACATTTTGCCCGCTACTCTTTGAACTTAAAAAGCCCCACGGAAAAATCATTTATATGAATTATTTTGAATCACTCCAAATAAAATAAATGATTACACTGACTGTACTTGAAGTACATTGCGAACTAATAGAACCACTTCTGACAATTTTAAATGATTTTTTCTTTTTTTTTTTAACCAATAAAATTACAGAAGTTTGCTCTAATCAAATCTATTGTTCTTGCTGTAAATTGTGCTCTTAGCACTGAATGAATATATTTAAGCCTAACTGTGATACTTACTCTTGGGTCAAACCCGTCAAGGCATTCATTTGCTTTTTGTTTACTTTACTCAGGATCGGCAAAGGAAAGAAGAAACAAAAAATTATTAAAAAAGCATTTCTATTCAAAATGAAAAAAAAAAATTCTCATTTTGTATATCTATCTAGTATAGTATCTAGCGCATTGTCCTTCTCAAGTGGCTCATTCCCCTGGCTCGCTAGTTGCTGTACTTGTTGACTCTTAACTGCTAATAATGACAAATAAAAATCACTCTGCAATTATATTTTGCTGCCACTCACTTTTTGTGTAATTGCTGTTTACAATTTTTGGCAGAAAATTGATGGCATCGGCGCAGGTAAAAAGCTCTGCTTTGTTTGGGGAAATAGTTTTAAAGATTGAGATTTGTTCTGTATTTTTAACGACTGAAAAGCATTGGCGGCTGCGGATTTTTGTCAACACCCTGCTGAGTACAGTATTAAAAAGTACAAGCAAAGAAAAGAAAAACAAAAAAAAAAAAACAAACTCAATAGGAAAAAAATGCAACATTCATTTTTTAACCACTTCAGCCCCGGAAGGATTTGCCTCCTTAATGACCAGGCGATACGGCACTGCGTCGCTTTAACTGACAATAGCGCAATTGTGTGACGCTGTACCAAAACAAAATTGATGTCTTTTTTATCCCACAAATAGAGCTTTCTTTTGGTGGTATTTGATCACCTCTGCGGTTTTTATTTTTTGCGCTATAAACAAAAAATTGCGAAAATTTTGAAAAAAAAAAAAATTTTTTTAACTCTCTGTCATAATACATATCCAAAAAAAATTATATATATATATATATATATATATATATATATATATATATATATATATATATATATATATAAAAGGACAAATTTATTCATCAGTTTAGGCCGATATGTATTCTTCTACATATTTTGGCAAAAAAAAAAAAATTGCATATATTGGCATATATTGATTGGTTTGCGCAAAAGTTATCGCTTCTACAAACTATGGGATAGATTTAGGGATTTTTTTATTGTTTTTACTGGTAATGGCGGTGATCTGCGGGACTTTTTAGCAGGACTGCGACATTGCGACGGACAAATCTGACCTTCACCGCTTCAGTCCCGGAAGATTTTACCCCCTTCCTGACCAAAGCATTTTTTGTGGTTCGGCACTGTGTCGCTTTAACTGACAATTGCGCGGTCGTGCGACGTTGCACCCAAACAAAATTGACATCCTTTTTTTCCCCACAAATAGAGCTTTCTTTTGGTGGTATTTGATTACCTCTGCAGTTTTTATTTTTTGCCCTATAAACAAAAAATAGTGACAATTTTGAAAAAAACAAAACAATATTTTTTACTTTTTGCTATAATAAACATCCCCCAAAAATATATAAAAAATTTATGTTTTCCTCAGTTTAGGCCGATATGTATTCTTCGACATATTTTTGGTAAAAAAAAAATCACAATAAACGTATATTGATTGGTTTGCGCAAAAGTTATAGCGTCTACAAAATAGGATATAGTTGGCATTTTTATTATTATTTTTTTTTATTAGTAATGCCCGCGATCTGCCATTTTTATTGTGACTGCGACATTATGGCGGACACATCGGAGACATAATCGAGATAAGACAGGTCAACCTTGGTGGCCAATATCGGCACAAGAGCAAACATGAGAACCCAACATTACGTGGGTGGTTGCATAAAGGAAACCCACGAGGCCCCCCGTGGGTGGAAGATGGGGCCCTCACGGGGGTAGCCCTTCCATTGTACACCCATAATCCGCGAAGTTTAAAACAACAATATCGCAAAACCTTTATGAAATGCTCTTCAAACAATTAAACTTTTATCTTTGGTTGTAGACTGCAGTCACTCTCTCCTGTGTCAGAACACAATGCATTCTTTTATGGGTAAGGTGACTCCTACTACCGGTCGTTGGTGGACAATAGGTAGAGTAAGGGGTAAAATGGGGGAAGAGTAGAAAAAAAAAAAAAAAATTGTGAGAAAAGTAGAGAAGAACAGGGTTTGAGTCCGTCCGGGAGTCTAATGCCAAACGTTCCTGGAATCAGCACTTTATGTCTGGGACCTGCCAGTAGACGAGCCAAGAAGACCATGTTTTGTTGAAAAGACGTTGTTTATCTCGGAAGACACTAACCATTTTTTCCTTTTGCATTATCCAAGTTAGCTTACGCTTCATCATCTATAACTATAATTTTCCAGGCGGTTGCAATAGCAATTTTGGCTGCCAGGAACATGAAATATATTAAGGTCTGTGTGTGTCTTGGGACATTTTCGACTGGTTTAATCAGTAGGGCAATACTCGCATCTTTAATAATATTAATCGACATAACAACGAATAAAAAAGTGCACTCTCATCCAAAAACAGCACACTTTAGGACAAGTCCAGTCTTCAAACTTTCTAATCAAAGGAGTAGAAAATGCCTCAGATTTGGTGGTCAGTGTGGGTAAAATAATTATATAATGCCTGTGGGCAGTAGGGGGTATTGGTATTAGTGGGAGGAATAATCTCCATTGTTGGTGTCAGTGGGAGGAACGGTGCCCCATCGTTGGGATCAGTGGGAGAAATAGTACCCTATCATTGGCATTAGTGGGAAGAATAATCCCCAACACTGGTATCTGTGTGAGGTATAGTGCCCCATCTATGGTGTAAGTGGAAGGAACATTGCCCCATTGTTCTTGTCAGTGTGAGGAATAGCACGCTAAGGGGCCACATCCAGCTAGCGGGCCGTAGTTTGGAGACCACTGGTCTAGTCCAGTGGTCTCCAAACTGTGGCCCGTAGGCCAAAGGTGGCTCTTCGCTTGCCTATATCTGGCCCTTGGGGCCCTATTCCTTCCACTGACACCAACAAGGAGGCACCATTCCTCTCACTGACACCCACAATGGGGCATTTTTCCTTCCGTTGACACCAATGATGGAGCACTATTCCTCCCACTGATATAAACAATTAGGTACTATTCCTCCCACTGATACCAATGATGGGGCACTATTCCTCCCACTGACACCAATGATGGGGCACTATTCCTCCCACTAATACCAATAATGGGACACTATTCCTCCCACTAATACCAATAACGAGGCACTATTCCTCCCACTGATACCAATGATGGGGCACTATTCCTCCCACTGATACCAATGATGGGGCACTATTGCTCCCACTAATACCAATAACGAGGCACTATTCCTCCCACTGATACCAATGATGGGGCACTATTCCGCTCACTGATACCAATAACAGGACAATATTCTTCCCACTGACACCAATGATGGGATTTTACTCCCACTGATGCCGGGGCATTTTCTACACCCACTGGCCACTCTGGCCCCCCTAAAGTCTTATGGACAGTAAAAAGAAAAGGCCCATAGACGTGGTGTATCTGGATTTTGCAAAAGCATTTGACACAGTTCCCCATAAATGTTTACTGTACAATATAAGGTGCGTTGGCATGGACCATAGGGTGAGTACATGAATTGAAAACTGGCTACAAGGGCGTGTTCAGAGGGTGGTGATAAATGGGGAGTACTCGGAATGGTCAGGGGTGGGTAGTGGGGTTCCCCAGGGTTCTGTGCTGGGACCAATCCTATTTAATTTGTTCACAAACGACCTGGAGGATGGGATAAACAGTTCAATCTCTGTATTTGGGGATGATACTAAGCTAAGCAGGGCAATAACTTCTCCGCAGGATGTGGAAACCTTTCAGAAAGATCTTAACAATTTAATGGGGTGGGCAACTACATGGCAAATGAGGTTTAATGTAGAAAAATTTTAAATAAAACATTTGGGTGGCAAAAATATGAATGCAATCTCTACACTGGGGGGAGAACCTCTGGGGGAATCTAGGATGGAAAAGGACCTGGGGGTCCTAGTAGATGATAGGCTCAGCAATGGCATGCAATGCCAAGCCGCTGCTAATAAAGCAAACAGAATATTGGCATGCATTAAAAGGGGGATCAACTCCAGAGATAAAACGATAATTCTCCCGCTCTACGAGACTCTGGTCCGGCTGCACCTGGAGTATGCTGTCCAGTTCTGGGCACCAGTCCTCAGGAAGGATGTACTGGAAATGGAGCGAGTACAAAGAAGGGCAACAAAGCTAATAAAGGGTCTGGAGGATCTTAGTTATGAGGAAAGGTTGCGAGCACTGAACTTATTCTCTCTGGAGGAGACGCTTGAGAGGGGATATGATTTCAATTTACAAATACTGTACTGGTGACCCCACAATAGGGAGAAAACTTTTTTGTGGAAGGGAGTTTAACAAGACTCCTGGCCACTCATTAAAATTAGAAGAAAAGAGGTTTAATCTTAAACTATGTAGAGGGTTCTTTACTGTAAGAGCGACAAGGATGTGTTGTCTCGCAAAACGAACAGGATTCAGGCCAAAAGCAGTGTGCAGTACCGCTTTTGGCCTGAGGTGCGGGGGGCGCCTGAGTCGAACAGCACCGATCTTCGGCGTTCGGAAATGCACGGAAAGGCCCGAGGG
The DNA here is from genome assembly GCA_037952835.1 of Lithobates septentrionalis. NCBI lineage: Eukaryota > Metazoa > Chordata > Amphibia > Anura > Ranidae > Lithobates > Lithobates septentrionalis. The sequence continues at coordinate 260,974 of JBBDGP010003086.1, read as the reverse complement.
CACTTCGGCTGACCTCTGCAAACCTCGGAAAGGCTCATGAACGGAGTCTTTTCGAGGTTTGCCAATGTCAGCCGAAGTGTCCTCGGGCCTTTTCGGCCGTTTCCGAGGCTCTCCAGCGCCCCCGGCCTCTGGCCGCATGCGGTATTGCATCCCATTGAAGTCAATGCGGAACAAATTATTTTCTTTTCCATTGACTTCAATGGGAAAACTCGCTTTGATATGCGGGTACATTGCATTACAAGCATACTCCTGGAACGGATTATGCTCGTATCCGAGGTTCCACTGCATACTCATTTGGGATTTTTTTTTTACCAAAAATATGTAGCAGAATACACAGTTGGCCTTAATTGATGAAGAAATTTGATTTCAATTTTTTTTATTGGATATGTTTTATAGCAGAAAGTAAAAAAATATATATATTTTTTTTTTCCAAAAATGACAGTCTTTTTTGTTTATAGCACAAAAAATAAAAAACGCAGAGGTGATCAAATGTCCCCCCAAAAAAGGCTCTATTTGTGGGAAAAAATTACATCAATTTTATTTGAGTACAGCGTTGCACGACCGCGCAATTGTCAGTTAAAGGAATGCGGTGCCGTATCGCAAAATGTGGCCTGGTCATGAAAGGGGGGGTAAATCTTCCGGAGGTCAAGTGGTTAATTAAACTGTCACAGGTTTTGGGAGACCTTCAGTGTTACCAAGGGCAACAGCCAGCAGCAGGCAGGGCAGATGCTTGTGTGGTGCAAAGCTTCCGACAGATGGTCACAGCAGTAGTAGCAGAGCCAGCAGGCTAAATGCCAGACGAGGTACAGAAACACAGAGTCCAGGTTCCAGATACTGTAGGTAATCAGAGCGATGACTGATGATAGCACAGATAACAGGCATAGCCAAATTTAATCCAACCAATGCAAAGAAATAAGCCAAGGTATGGACAGTCATATAGAAGTTACATACAGGCCTCTATCCTGGGCATGCACAGACAAACCTGTTGATCCGGCACAAATGTGAAAGCATGGGCTCTTTTTAAAGTGTTACTGCTTTACTGTATATGCAGTAAAGCATATTAACTATGGAACCTAAGCGGTTAATCCTCTGCATTGTGTAAAAAGGCTGTTTGATCCTGTCTTCTCTGATCCTACCCTTCTTCCAGAGTCCCCAAACCATCTCCTGATAGAACTGAAGCTAGGGGACAAGCTGCACATGTTCAGTTTGGTGTGATTTGCTAGAGAGTTTTTTTTTTCTTGGGAGAGTGCACGTGATCAGCACAGGGCCAATCAGCACTGTCCAGACAGAGGGTCAGGGGTCCTGCAGCCTCATAGGACAATCATGGGAGAATGAAAACTCCTCCTACAAGCTTTAACCAGACACTGATAGAAGTCACAAGACTGCTATATACTGCTGATGAGAAAAAGATTTTTAGCAGTTTATATTCACTAAAATAATTGCATTTCCATGTTCTGTGTACTGTGGGAGACCAGATATAGTGACTGCCGGGTCCTGGGTTTAGTAACACTTTAATGTTCATTAATAAGGCAAGGGCAGATAAGACAGGCAAACATGGCACAGACCTGAGCTTTAGTGCTGACTAATGCCCAGCAGATGTCGAAGGTTAAGTGTTGATTGATCCAGTATCTAGTATATGTATCTGTGTTTGGTTTGGCATCAGTCTTGCACAGTAAAACTAAAACTGAGAGGGGGTTGGCAGCTCTAGCAGCCAATCAAGTGTGCTGACGGGAGGAGACAGCAGGCAGGTGAGCTTTTCAGTCTTCTGACTGGTGGGGTAATATTTAAGAAAAGGAGGCGTGCAAAAATCACAGATCCAGAGAATGAATGGAGCAGAAGCAGGGAGATCCATGCATTGCAGGTCCCCAGGTGCAGCTTTCTCTCCAGCAAGCAGAACAGTGAGCAGCACAATGGTGACATCACTAAATCTCACTCCAAAGCTGCTTACTCAGAGGCAGCAGTGCCTTGGATGATCTCCGCCATGAGTCTCAAAGAACAATCACCAAATCTCACTCCAAATCTGGTGAGACAAGCAGTCAGGGACATTAGGGCCTTAGATGATCTCCCACTGCAGATATACAGTCATGAAGCTCAAGAACAGAAAGTGCACTGCTATTTTTTAAGGAGGGATTTAGGACAGACAAAAGGTCAATTTTTATGGCACAACTGACATTACTAGATGCCTCATTTTGTCTTTGCTTCATGCTCTGACCAATCCAGAAGAAATACACAGTCAGTGAAGTCTAAACCTCTCAACATGCTTGTCATTGCCTCATGAATGAAACCTGGATTCTGATGGGTCATTACAGCAACAATAAATTTTCTTCTTAGCACCCTCTTCATGCATCAGCTTCTCTTTGAGTCACTGACCTGGAACAAGCACTAGCAATGGCAGCCATCCCATATTTCTATTCTGACAGGTTAACTTTAAGTAACCCCACTGTGTAAGGTGGGAGGGAGCTTTACAAGACAGAATTCTTCTTTGCTTTCCTCTGCAAAGTCCATAAAAGAACATGAAATTTATCAAATAAATGAGTTATCGTCCCCATGGTAAAAAGAAAACTAAATTGTATTTATGAAACAAAAGCTGCACAGAGTTCTCCGGCTTTTCTACGAGGGAGAAAGGTAAAATGATGCATTTACTGAGGCCTGTGCAATGCTCTGTTCCATAATACCGGCCTGTAAATGTCAGAGTTAGGGGAATAAACCGTATTTCAAGATACACCAAAAAATCAATAGCTTCTGCAGCCATTAGACACCTCACATTCTTATGATTCTGGTGACATCCTTCTGATTTACAGGTGCCTGCTCATACCTTTTATTACAGTGTATGTATAGACAATAATGTTTTTTTTTTTTTTTAAGTTTTGTATAGAGTAGTGAAGGGTTTAAAGCATATGGCAATTTGATTTATGTTCTTAGCGTCTCGTTGGGGAGATTTCTGTTTATTTCCTGTCCTGGACACTCAACAGTCACCTAAAACGTGAGGGAACCTCTTAGACAGTTGTTAACATTGGAAGACACCCTATTTAGGGACCTCTTAGACAGTTGTCACCAGAACACTGGAAGCCATTCTATTCAGAACACTGGAGGACATGCCATTCAGGAACCTCTTAAACAGTTGTGACCAGAACACTGGAAGACCCTCTATTCAGGGACCTCTTAAACAGCTGTCACCAGAACACTGGAAGAAACTGCATTTGAGGACCTTTTACAAAGTTGTGATCAGAAATTCATGAGGAGACTCCATTCAGGGACCTCTTAGGAGGTCTCCATTCGGTGACTTCTAAAAAAGTTGTCAGCATAACATTGGAAGACATTCCATTCAGAACACTGGAGGATATGCCATTCAGGGACCTCTTACACAGTTGTGACCAGAACACTTGAGTACACTCCATTCAGGGACCTCTTAGTCAGCTGTCACCAGAAAACAGGAAGAAACTCTGTTAGGGGACCTCTTAGAAAGTTGTCACCAGAACACTGGAAAGAAACTGCATTTGTGGACCTCTTACACAGTTGTGATCAGAACATTCATGAGGAGACTCCATTCAGGGACCTCTTAGGAGGTCTCCATTCGCTTACTTCTAAAAAAGTTGTCACCATAACATTGGAAGACATTCCATTCAGAACACTGGAGGATATGCCATTCAGGGACCTCTTACACAGTTGTGATCAGAACACTTGAGTACACTCCATTCAGGGACCTCTTACACAGTTGTGACCATAACACTCGAGTACACTCAATTCAGGGACCTCTTACACAGTTGTGACCATAACACTCGAGTACACTCCATTCAGGGACCTCTTACACAGTTGTGACCATAACACTCGAGTACACTCAATTCAGGGACCTCTTACACAGTTGTGACCATAACACTCGAGTACACTCCATTCAGGGACCTCTTACACAGTTGTGACCAGAACACTTGAGTACACTCCATTCAGGGACCTCTTACACAGTTGTGACCAGAACACTCGAGTACACTCCATTCAGGGACCTCTTACACAGTTGTGACCAGAACACTCGAGTACACTCAATTCAGGGACCTCTTACACAGTTGTGACCAGAACACTCGAGTACACTCAATTCAGGGACCTCTTACACAGTTGTGACCAGAATACTCGAGTACACTCCATTCAGGGACCTCTTAGACAGCTGTCACCAGAAAACAGGAAGAAACTCTGTTAGGGGATCTCTTAGAAAGTTGTCACCAGAACACTGGAAGAAACTGCATTTGAGGACCTCTTACACAGTTGTGATCAGAACATTCATGAGGAGACTCCATTCAGGGACTTCTTAGGAGGTCTCCATTCGGTGACTTCTTTAAAAGTTGTCACCATAACATTGGAAGACATTCCATTCAGAACACTGGAGGATATGCCATTCAGGGACCTCTTAAACAGTTGTGACCAGAACACTTGAGTACACTCCATTCAGGGACCTCTTATCCAGCTGTCACCAGAAAACAGGAAGAAACTCTGTTAGGGGACCTCTTAGAAAGTTGTTACCAGGACACTGGAAAGAAACTGCATTTGAGGACCTCTTACACAGTTGTGATCAGAACATTCATGAGGAGACTCCATTCAGGGACCTCTTAGGAAGTTGTCACCTGAAAACTGGAAGAAACTCCATTTGGTGATCTCATAGAAAGTTGTCACCAACTCCAGGTGAAAATATAGAAAACATGTCTAAATAAACAAGCAAACTAACGTAGCCACCACATCTAAGGACTGGTGTGTTGCAATATATTACATTTTTGTTTTTGAGTTTGGATACACTCTGCACAATGACAGCAAATTATTCTGATCATCAGCACTTCATTCGAATATTTGTGTCTTTTGAGTAGCTGGTTCTTCTTTAACCACTTCACATCTGCGCTATGGCCGAATGACGGCCACAGCGCGGACCTGGATTCCCGGGAGGACGTCATATGACGGCCTCCCCTGTGCACGTGCCCTGCAGGGCGCGCGCCGAGCGCGCTGTAATCACCGAGTCACTGAGACTCGGGTGATCACCGATCTAAGTAAGGGGCCGGTCCCGGCCCCTTGCCATGTGATCAGCTGTCAGCCAATGACAGCTGATCACATGATGTAAACAAAAGACCGGTAATCACCGGCTGGGATGTTAGGGACATCGGTCCCAAAGTGGAAGAGGCACATCTGCCTCATCAGTGCCACCTAATAGTGCCAGCTAACAGTGCCACCTAACAGTGCCCACAGTGTCACCTAACAGTGCCCACAGTGCCACCTATCAGTGCCCACAAGTGCCACCTATCAGTGCCCACAAGTGCCAGCTATCAATGCCCACCTGTAGTGCCAATCAGTGCCACCTAGCAGTGCTGCCTATCACTGCCACCCATCAGTGCCCATCACTGCCACCCATGAGTGCCCATTACTGCCGCCTATCAGTGCCCATCACTGCCGCTTCATCAGCGTACATACAAAATATAAAAATCTAAAAAAAAAATTTTTTAAAAAATTCAGTTTTTTACATTTTTTTTAACAAAAAGTAAAAACTGCAGAGGTGATCAAATACCACCAAAAGAAAGCTCTATTTGTGGGGAAAAAATGATAAAAATTTCATTTGGGTACAGTGTTGTATGACCGCGCAATTGTCATTCAAAGTGCGTCAGCGCTGAAAGCTGAAAATTGGTCTGGATAGGAGGGGGGTTTAAGTGCCCTGTAAGCAAGTGGTTAAGGTAAAAACCCCGTAATGTCTTTAAATGAAAAAAAAAAATTCACAAGCGCAAGAGAATTTTCCTTTCATATAAAGTGATCTATAGAAAAGTACATTTTGTAAAATGTAATGCCAAGAAACACTTGCTTATCCTTCCATGGTCCTTAATTAAAGTGTATGCAGTGCGTTCAGTGTTCCATGGCAGGGAGAAATTAATTTCATTTACAAGTGCTTTCATTTAACTTACATTAAGAGCAGAAAGTTTGGTGATTCGCCTGGGGCCTGCGGAGTCTAGTGTTTGCTCTCAGGAGAAGAGCTCCCATTACACAGGTCAACTTCCTAACCCCCGGACTGTAATATTCAAACCTCATTTCCATTAGCAAAGTAAAGGGAAAAAAAAAATGCAGCCGTAAAGCGCTCAGGTGACGGAATTTTCCATTTAAGGGGACCGTGATACAGCAGCCTGATGCAATGATTTCTATATGTAGGATTAGGGTCTTCTACTGCAATCCCTATGCTCAGTGCGCAGTTCCGCATACGCTTTTGTATGCATTTGTAATGCGTTTGCTGTGCCTTTTTTAGGCTTATTTATGATTTTTACATTTTTTTCCTTAGATTCATTTACATGCATTTGTAATGCTGTGTATTTTCTGTGTGTATTTAGGCATTATTTATGTTTTGTTTTTTTTTACATGCAATTGCATTGTGTTGATGTGCATTCTGGTACACTTACATGCAAAAGAAAAAGGCAGCACACTGTATTTTTTTTTAACGTGCATAATAGCACCGCAATGTTGTAAACTATCCTCATTGAAATACATTCATTTTTCTTGCTTTTGCCTTCATACTTTGTTTAATAAAGTGTTCAATTGCATCTGATGCAAATAAGCCCTAAGGCTTCGTACATTGCAATCCCTACATTCAGTGTGAATTTCTGCATGCATCCTTACATACACTTGTAATGCATTTGCGGTGCATTTTTAGGCACTTATGCATGATATTTTTACATGCATTTGCAGTGCATTGATGTGTGTTCCACTATTATTATTATTATTATTATTATTATTATACAGGAATTATATAGCGCCAACAGTTTGCGCAGTGCTTTACACTATGCTTACATGCGAAAAAAAAGCAGCATGCTGTACTGCAATCCATACACTCAGTGCACAGTTTGCATGCATTTGTAGAGTGTTTGCAGTGCCTTAGGCATTATTTATGAATTAATTTTTATTTACTAAGTTGTATTTACATGCATTTGCAATGTGTTCACATGCATTCCTGTACGCTTAATGTGGAAAAATTCAGCATGCTGTCCTCTTTTTTTTTTTTTTTTTTAAACACACATTAAATTATCGCAATAGTGTAAACTAGGCTAATTAAAATGCATAATTTTTTTTTCATACATGTTCATACCACTTTAGAACCGCCCGGCCACATTGTACTGCGGATGGGGGGGGCTCCTACAGGCACAGCGATGTACCTATACGTCGCTGGCCTTTTCTAGGTACGCTGACTCGGGAGTTTGTCAGGAGGCCCCAGCCAATGATTCATGGCTGAGACCTGCTGATCGGCTGTGTCCAATCACAGCCCAGAGCTCTGTGTTGACAAACAACACAGAGCTCTGTACAGAGGGAACGATTTGCTTGTTTCTTCTCCCTGCAAAGCAGGGAGAAGGAATAGACCGATTTTTTAGTAAAAATCAGCACATATTACACACTTTACATATTGTTAGGCACACACTTCATAGCTTGATTCCCCCGAGATGTTAACCCCTTCCCAGCCAGTGCCATCAGTACAGTGACAGTGTATAATATTATCACTGATCACTAGTTAAGTGTCACTGGTGATGTTCAGTATCAGTTAGTCAGTTCCCACCCAGTGTCAGTTACTGTCAGACTATTGATGTTCCATTATAAATACTGATCACTGCCATTACTAGTATAAAATAAATAAATACAATTTCCAGTATATATTCCATAGCTTGTAGACGCTTTAACTTTCGCACACACCATTCAATATACACTTATTGGAATTTTTATTTTTACCAAAGACATGTAGCAGAATAGATACAAGAAAAGCAGCGCTGTGACAAAAAAAGGTTACATATGATATAACCAAAACAAATATGTGAAATATTAGGCCCAAACTTGAGATAGGCTCCAAAGTTCATAAAAGTGCATAAACAAGGTGAACCGTCCTATCCAAAATCGATCATAGATGGTGGATAAAAAAGGAAACGTAGATAGGTGAAAATCAAATAAATCAATAAGTCCTTCACCGCACCACTGTGGTATTGTTAAAATGCGCGCTTACCAAACGGCAAGCTTAAGAAAGCTTGCGACCTTAACCCGGTCGGGGCCTTTCATGGTGGAACCATCAAGGGAAAGCACGCCACCTTCGCTTGGATTAAGCACGCTGTTCTCCAATTATCACTCTAAGTGGAGATGTGACCCCTGGCTAGGGATAAACCTCGAGAGAGGTATACCAAAGGGAGAAGGAAAGCAACATAGCGTAATCCTGCTTTCACTTTTTATTAAAAACAAATGAAATTGCACTTACATTCGGAAAGGTAAACAAAAACATATAAGCCGGCCGGCTAGGAAGCGAACGCCCGTCCTGTAGACTGTAGACGGTAGATGCAGCACGTCAGCACGCCCGACGTACGTTTCGTCACACTCTGACGTCGTCTGGGGCAGAATACATTTTGGTTTTTTTAATGAATATGCTTTATAGCAGAAAGTAATTTTTGTTTTTCAATTTTTCGTTTTTTTTTTTAAATTTATATATATATATATATATATATATATATATATATATATATATATATATATATATATATATATATATATATAAAGCAGTGGTCAAATACTACCAAAAGAAAGCTCCATACGTGCGGAAAAAAAAGTGACATAAATTTTATTTGGGTACAGAGTTGCATAACCGAGTAATTGCCATTTAAAGTAACGCAGTGCTAAATAGCAAAATATGGCCTGATCATGAAGGGGGGTAAAACCTTCTGGAGCTCAAGTGGTTAAAAAACACAATAAACTGCGTCTGGTGTAAATGAGCCCCAAGCAGGTTTATGTGAACTGCGACCCCCTTCTAAAGCACTTCTAAAGGGCTGTAAATATTGAAATGATTCTAAAGACACTGTGCTGCGTTACCAAAGTATTCTATCTCCGAGCTGAACAAATCATAATAGACACTTTTATGACTATGTATAGAAATGGAGTTTAGGACTTTTTTGCATTTAAATTGCTTCTGAAAAAAAAAAAAAAAAAGAAGAAAATAAAGAAACAATGAATGAGAAAGGCAAGACATAGATGGAGGAATCAAAGAATATTCTGAATAATAAAAGACTGTTCAACACACAATCTCTATTTGAAATACAGTAGATGTAAACTCCCCGCTAGTATCTCAGATTATATGTAACCTCTTCCAGCCGGTGGGAGCTGAGCCTTGGAAGCCGAATCTCGAAGGAAGTCAAACAGAGGCATTTCCTGGGCTTCCCAATTATGTGATGATTGTGATTGGCTGTTACAGTGGTTATGTGGTTGGGAGCCCAATCTACTAGCTCCCGATCACTGCTAAGTAACCGGGAGCTGTAGATGACAGCGTTGTCACAGTGCTGGGGGGATGAATTTGAGCATATGCTTTTGACCATGACAACCAAATCTGAATTGGCTCAGATAAATGCAATTAATGTAAACCAGTGGTCTCCGAACCCGTGGCCCTGGGGGGCTGGTGCGACCATTTGCTTGCCTTTATCCGGCCCTTGGGGCACTAATCTCCCATGATACAAGACACTATTCTGCCAGCTGACACCAGTGGAGCACCATTTCTCATACTGACACCAACAATAGGGGACTATTCCTCCCACTGATGCCAGGAAAATTTCCACTTCCGCTGGCCACAGTCTGACCCCCCCCCTAGAGTCTGAGGAAGAATAAACTGGACCTTTGTTTAGAAAGCTTGGAGACCCCTGATCTAAACTATAACTTCCTGGCACCCAAACTGAGGCCCAGGGGCCACATGCGGCCCTTTAGAGCAACATACCCAAAGAAGCGCAAGGAGCCTTCAAACTTGCCAGTAAAGTCATATGAAGGAAAACTTCACATAAGCTCTGGTGAGGCAGCTCCCACATGGCAAGGCTTCCTTCAATGAGCACTTGAGAATAGCTCAAACTATAGAAATACAAAAAGGAGCGAAAAGAAAAAAAAAAAAAACAGATGAAAGAGTCCAGGATAAATTTTAATTGTTAAAAAAAAAAAAGTCATTTAAAATATCCAATGTGTCTCTTGTAGCATCCATAGTTTGATCATTGCTTGTAGAATGCCTATAGAGTCTGGTTATCTATTTGAAGTATGCTCTTAGTCTCTGACCATCAGGCTTGTAGCATGCCTTTAGTCTCTGACCATTTCCTGTAGCACACCATAGTCTGTGACCATCTCTTTTAGCATGCCCATAGTCTCTGACCAGCTCTTGTATTGTAGCATGCCTATAGTCTCTGGCCATCTCTTGGAGCAAAAAAAGGTCAGAGACTTTGGGTATGCTAAACGAGATCGACACAGACTAGGGTGTGCTACAGGAGATGGTCACACACTATGTCTGGCCATCTCCTGTAGCACACCCTAGCCCAGTGATGGCGAACCTTGGCACCCCAGGTGTTTTGGGACTACATTTCCCATCATGCTCCACTACACTGCAGAGTGCATGAGCATCATGGGAAATGTAGTTCCAAAACATCTGGGGTGCCAAGGTTCGCCATCACTGCCCTAGTCTATCACCATCTCTTATAGCATGTCCATAGTCTCCGGCCATCTCTTGTAGCATGCCTATAGTCTATGACCATCTCTTGTAGCATGCCTATAGTCTCTGACCATCTCTTGTAGCATGCCTATAGTCTCTGACCATCTCTTGTAGCATGCCTATAGTCTCTGACCATCTCTTGTAGCATGCCTATAGTCTCTGACCATCTCTTGTAGCATGCCTATAGTCTCTGACCATCTCTTGTAGCATGCCTATAGTCTCTGACCATCTCTTATAGCATGTCCATAGTCTCCGACCATCTCTTGTAGCATGCCAATAGTCTCTGACCATCTCTTGTAGCATGCCTATAGTCTCTGACCATCTCTTGTAGCATGCCTATAGTCTCCGACCATCTCTTGTAGCATGCCAATAGTCTTTGACCATCTCTTGTAGCATGCCTATAGTCTCCGACCATCTCTTGTAGCATGCCTATAGTTTCTGACCATCTCTTGTAGCATGCCTATAGTCTCTGACCATCTCTTGTAGCATGCCTATAGTCTCTGACCATCTCTTGTAGCATGCCTATAGTCTCTGACCATCTCTTATAGCATGTCCATAGTCTCCGACCATCTCTTGTAGCATGCCAATAGTCTCTGACCATCTCTTGTAGCATGCCTATAGTCTCTGACCATCTCTTATAGCATGTCCATAGTCTCCGACCATCTCTTGTAGCATGCCAATAGTCTCTGACCATCTCTTGTAGCATGCCTATAGTCTCCGACCATCTCTTGTAGCATGCCAATAGTCTCTGACCATCTCTTGTAGCATGCCTATAGTCTCTGACCATCTCTTGTAGCATGCCTATAGTCTCTGACCATCTCTTGTAGCATGCCTATAGTCTCTGACCATCTCTTGTAGCATGCCTATAGTCTCTGGTCATCTCCTGTAGCATACCCTAGTCTGTGACCATCTCTTTTAGCATGCCCATACACTCTTACCATCTCCTGTAACATGTCTATAGTCTTTGACCATCTCTTGTACCATGCCTTTAGTCTCTGACTATCTCCTGTAGCACACCATTGCCTGTGACCATTTTTTTTGGCATGCCCATAGTCTCTGACCATCTCTTGTAGCATACTGCTACCATACTTGTAGCAAGAGATAGAGAGACTATCAGAGAGTATGGGCAAGCTAAAAGAGATGGTCACAGACTAGGGTGTGCTACAGGAGATGGTCACGCTGACCATCCCCTGTAGCACAGATGGTCAGCCTGACCAACTCCTGTAGCACACACCCTAGTCTATGACCATATCTTTTAGCATGTCCATAGTCTCTGATCATCATTTGTTGCATGCCCATAGTCTCTGGCCTTCTCCTGTAGCATGCCATAGTTTCTGACCATCTCTTGTAGCATGCCTATAGTCTATGACCATCTCTTATAGCATGCTCAGGGTGCATTTATGGCACCGCTCTGTGCCATAATGATGTGATTTCCCTGCACATGCCTAGGAGTGGCATCATTGTGATCTGGACATTTAAGTGGCCGGAGAGCGACCCCAGAAGAAAAATTTTGAATGGAGCCTTAATGTGCTAATATGCAGTGCGTACTAGCACTTTATAGCATAAACCACCCGGGAGCCCATTTAATGAAAAAAAAAAGACTGAAAATGGCCTTTCAAATGACATTATAAGTGATTTCAGCGAGAAGCAAATATTTTGTAGCAGTGTGCCGTGCGTCATTCAATGTTTGTATATAAACCTTACAATATAATGGATGGTGCCAGGAGGTTTGTGCGTTTGGTGAAGCTGGTTTCTTTGCAGGGTCTGGATGTAGTTTTTGATGCTAAAGAGTATAATTACCAGCGTTCCATGCAGCCTGGTATCCATTGGGGGGCTGATCGACATAGGATTATGACGGCACTAATTAATAACAATTCAAGGGGAAGTTTTGTGCAAATTCCAATCGAAAATCGTCTTTTACCAGTGAGTCAACTAGCTCCCAGCTGATTGGTTGCCATGGGTCAATACATAATACCGTTGCTCATGCCATTTAAAGCTAGGTTCACACTTTGCGTGTACCGTTCTGTTTTTCTTTTGAAACACTCAAAAGAAGTCCCTGACCCTTTTGAGAACTCTTGCTGCACCGAAACACGTGGTGCTTAAGCAACGTGCATTTCCGCGCACGCCCTCATTTATGGGGGTGCTATTAAGAATTAAAGTGGTTCTAAGTCTAATTGGTTTTTATCTTAATGCATTCCCTGCATTAAGGTCGAAAACCTCCAAATACTTGTTGTGTCCCTCATCCCCAAACACTTTCCTGACTCCTGCCCCCGATCCAACGTGAATACTATATCCAGTGCCACAATGAATATTATACTATTGCTATAAATCAGTCCAAATGATATGAAGTGCTCTGTATGTTAAAAGAAAATTCAAATCACACATGCTTGTAAAAGGCTCCAGAGGACGTTGCATTCTGATGACAAAACGCGTAGGATAGGGCTTCCGGTGACGTCACATCAGCTTCCGCGGAAGGCATGCTGGAGAGCATATTGGTGGTTTCACTTTTAGTTTCAAACGCCTGGTTTTAAAATTGATGTAAGTGCACTACCTTTTTATATTTTGCTTTCATAAATATATATAACACCATGAAAGGCTCTTCTATTTTCTCTTGATGGTCCTGCTGTACAATCCCTGCTGCTATTGAGAACCTTAAAGGCACAGAAGAGATTTTTAGACTACGTTGATCTTAAAGCAATAGTGTCTGAGGGGGAGCCTAATGCATTGCACATTGGCAGATAAAGCGCAGTTTGAGTACTTCATTCTAATAAGAAGTCAACCACATCTGGTAAATGTGGTCGCTGTGGTACCATTGTTTTTTTACGGGCGGAAATGTGCCCTTTTAGCAGATGCGGGGGGGAAGGAGGTTTGTACCATTAACAATTAATGCCACCGGTGTGTTTCTGCTAAAGGGCAGCGCGTTTCTGTGTGTGTCAGGAAAGCGTGTGATTTTGCTCGAGTTCCCAACGCGCAGAGGTATGAGCCTAGCCTTAGAAGGTATTAAAGCCACCGGATCATTATGGCAGCTAGGCAACTAGCGTTTTCAGAAACAGAGGTCAACGAGGCAGCTAAGAATGCCCGCACATAAATGACAGTTGAATTGACATTCTTTATGTATTTACATTACAGACGGGTGTTGACACATTGTTCAGATCTTGCGCTGGTTGAGAATGATGAGTAGAACAGCCTTTATGGTTTCCATCCTTCACTTATATAGGGCCATCACTGGGATACCAGTTATACTTATCACCAGCTTCAAGGACCATCAAGCTAGCTTTGACTGCATCAGCACATTGTATCATGTTTCTATTCATCTCTCTGTCCTTCACAGAGATTCATTCTCTTTTTTTTCTTAACTTCCTTCATCTTCTCTGTTCCTCTAAATCCCTGGTGCCCAACCTGTGGCCAGGGCCCGTATGTGGCCCTTTGATACTTTTTGTCCGGCCCTCGTGGACTCTACATACCTTAATTTGTTTCCTATTGCCCAGTCATAGCAGTGATCTCTCTGAATAAACTTATAAGTTACATCATCTATAACTTACATCACTGCTTTCCCTTGGTGTGGTGGCGTGGTCGGCCATGCCACTGGAGAAGCCATTTATTCAAGTATTCTACAATGCCCTATGGCAGGTGTGTCAAACTCAATTTCATTGGCCACACCAGCATTATTTTGCCCTTTAAAGGGCCGGTTGTATCTGTAGGACTAGATGTCCAGAACACCCCCCCCCCCCCCACATCAGATGAGCCGGCTGCTCCCACCCCCTACACAACCCAGCACTCCAGGGAGCACGGGGGGAGCAGAGCAGAGAGCGGCGACTGACAGTCACCAACTCTCTGCTCAGGGAGCTCTGAGAACAGAGCGATCGACGGTGTTTGATCGCTCGGTTCTCAGGGTCGATTCAGTATGATTCAGAAATAAAGCCAAACCCCATACTTCTCTTTTAAGGTAAAAAACCTGCTGGGTCATCTCCTTCCCCCCAGTCCCCCTTATACTTAAGTCAGCCTGATCTCGAACTAGCAATGTGCATAAGAGCAGTGGCTCTCCCGAGTCTCTCTCTCTCCTCACTGGCTCGCACAGCCATTGGCTCCTGCTGTTGTCAATCACAGCCAGTGAGCCAATAAGGAGAGAGCAAGGGCCGGGGCCAAGCCGCATTCGTGTGTGAATGGACGCTCGGGAGCCCCCATAGCAAGCTGCTAGCTATGGGGGCACTCGACAAGAGGGAGGGACCAGGAGTGCCTGTGAGGGACCAGAGAAGAGGATCGGGGCAAAACCATTTCACAGAGCTGATAAGTATAACATGTTTGTTTGTTTGTTTTTTGTAGTTATTTTTAATTATTTCCTTTAGAATCACTTTAATAAAACTGTATACAGATGCCAAACATAATAAATAACAGATTTTGGGTTTGCATACACTTTAAGGTTATCCCTCCATCCTTTTAATTTGCCATGTTTGTATTTACTTTTTAGTGCGTGAAATCCAAATTCAATTTATTATATTCCCGACTTCAAAAGAAGAATAATTCCTTGGTGCTAAGTGATATCATCCCAACCACTGAGAGCGGCTTTATTCTATGCACTTAATTAGCCCTTAGACTTCTGGTCATAAAGATATTCTTGGCTTGAAAGTAGAAATTAACTTGCAAAGTTTAAAATCCTATTCCGGCATTAATTAGATTCTTTTCTGTTGGAATTATAACAAACCTCGTATTTCTTGATCTTACCCCGGAATCGTCCGCAAAAAGAAAACAGTTTCCATTCATTTTTATCAATCGCAATCTTTTATCATTATATTAAAGACTTATTACACTTCTCTTGGGAAGTTTCAAATCCAATTTTAATTAAATCTCCATATTCAGTTCTCATGTTTTTTATTTTTTTTTCAGAAATAACTATTTAATCCCGCATAACAATCTGTCCCGTTATTATCCAACCTTCAAGTTTCACGCCAAGACATTCCCTCTGAAAAAGGTCATTTGTACTTCCCATCTTCTAGGAAGCAGACAAGGGAGAGACTTAATGAAACGTGTGACTTTGTGTTTGTCTAAGCTATTAAACAGTGTAAACTTTTATCATTTGGACTCAGCTTTGAATATATTAGACGGGATACGGCTGTCAATCACAGCCAACACATCAATGCATATGGCCCCCGGCAGGAGGAATAAGCAGAGATATGTTTGCAGTTTAGCTGCTGATAAATTCTCAGAATGTAATGTCTTATTAGAAATGAATATGCTTGGGTATAATGGCAACTCCAATCATGGTCTTCATCTATGGAAGGCCCTGGACCTTCCCCCTACCTTTTAGGGCTCGTTCATAATAGTGTTTGTCTCTGAAAAGGGATCCACAGTTATATAACCTCCTCACTGCCTGCTTTAACCCCTTGATTTCTGTACTAGCACTAGCGCCTGCAGAGTAGCTCCATTCACTTAACCACTTACCAACAGGCCTATTCTGGCACTTCTGTCCTACATGTAAAAATCTGTATTTGTTTGCTAGAAAATTACTTAGAAACCCCACACATTTTCTATCTATCTATCTATCTATCTATCTATCTATCTATCTATCTATCTATCTATCTATCTATCCTTCTATCTAATATATATATATATATATATATATATATATATATATATAGAGAGAGAGAGAGAGAGAGAGAGAGAGAGAGAGAGATAGATAGATAGATAGATAGATAGATAGATAGATAGATAGATAGATAGATAGATAGATAGATAGATAGATAGATAGATAGATATACTGTGGGGCAAAAAAGTATTTAGTCAGCCACCAATTGTGCAAGTTCTCCCACTTAAAAAGAGGAGAGAGGCCTGTAATTGTCATCATAGGTATACCTCAACTATGAGAGACAAAATGTGGAAACAAATCCAGACAATCACATTGTCTGATTTTTGAAAGAATTTATTTGCAAATTATGGTGGAAAATAAGTATTTGGTCAATATCAAAAGTTCATCTCAATACTTTGTTATATATCCTTTGTTGGCAATGACAGAGGTCAAACATTTTCTGTAAGTCTTGACAAGGTTGTCACACACTGTTGCTGGTATGTTGGCCCATTCCTCCATGCAGATCTCCTCTAGAGCAGTGAAGTTTTGGGGCTGTCGCTGGGCAACACAGACTTTCAACTCCCTCCAAAGGTTTTCTATGGGGTTGAGATCTGGAGACTGGCTAGGCCACTCCAGGACCTTGAAATGCTTCTTACGAAGCCACTCCTTCGCCTTCGGGCAGTGTGTTTGGGATCATTGTCATGCTGAAAGACCCAGCCGCGTTTCATCTTCAATGCCCTTGCTGATGGGAGGAGGTTTGCACTCAAAATCTCACGATACATGGCCCTATTCATTCTTTCATGTACACGGATCAGTCGTCCTGTTCCCTTTGCAGAGAAACAGCCCCAAAACATGATGTTGCCACCCCCATGCTTCACAGTAGGTATGGTGTTCTTTGTTTGCAATGCAGCATTCTCTCTCCTCCAAACACGACGAGTTGTGTTTCTACCAAACAGTTCTACTTTGGTTTCATCTGACCATATGACATTCTCCCAATCCTCTTCTGGATCATCCAAATGCTCTCTAGCAAACCTCAGACGGGCCCGGACATGTACTGGCTTAAGCAGGGGAACACGTCTGGCACTGCAGGATCTGAGTCCCTGGCGGCTTAGTGTATTACTGATGGTAGCCTTTGTTACATTGGTCCCAGCTCTCTGCAGGTCATTCACTAGGTCCCCCCGTGTGGTTCTGGGATTTTTGCTCACCGTTCTTGTGATAATTTTGACCCTACGGGGTGAGATCTTGCGTGGAGCCCCAGATCGAGGGAGATTATTAGTGGTCTTGTATGTCTTCCATTTTCTAATTATTGCTCCCAGAGTTGAATTCTTCACACCAAGCTGCTTGCCTATTGCGGATTCAGTCTTCCCAGCCTGGTGCAGGTCTACAATTTTGTTTCTGGTGTCCTTCGACAGCTCTTTGGTCTTCACCATAGTGGAGTTTGGAGTGTGACTGTTTGAGGTTGTGGACAGGTGTCTTTTATACTGATAACAAGTTCAAACAGGTGCCATTAATACAGGTAATGAGTGGAGGATAGAGGAGCCTCTTAAAGAAGAAGATACAGGTCTGTGAGAGCCAGAAATCTTGCTTGTTTGTAGGTGACCAAATACTTATTTTCCACCATAATTTGCAAATAAATTCTTTCAAAAATCAGACAATGTGATTGTCTGGATTTGTTTCCACATTTTGTCTCTCATAGTTGAGGTATACCTATGATGACAATTACCGGCCTCTCTCATCTTTTTAAGTGGGAGAACTTACACAATTGGTGACTGACTAAATACTTTTTTGCCCCACTGTATATCTATATATATTTTTTTTCTTCCTTAGCAGAGGCCCTAAAGAATAAAATGTTGGTCATTGCACTTTTTTTATGTCACACATTTGTGCAGCGTTTTTTCCTGGAAAAAATGCACTCTAATTAATTTTAATGCCAAAATAAAAACAACTCAATTTTCTGGTACGGCGAGTGCATAGATACCTAACATGTTATGCGTTAAAACTGCACACACTCGTGGAATGGCAACAAACTACGATACTTAAAATTCTCCATTTGCAACGCTTTAAAAATGTTTACAGGTTACCAGTTTAGAGTTACATAGGAGGTCGAGAGCTACAATTATTGCACTCACTATGACAGCCTTTCTCAAACTTTTTACCCTAGGGGAACCCTTGAATTAATTTTCTGGTCTTGGAGAACCCCCTGCAAAAATGTATCTAGAATCAGTGGGAAGAATTACATTGGTGGTCAGTAGAAAGGATTAGAACACCACAGACAGCAAAATGTACTTTGGAGTGGTACCACTGGTTCTGCCATGTGGTCTTGGACCTGAAATCATGGAGGCCCCATAAGATGGGAAGTCAATCAGCAACAGCTCGAGGAACCCCTAACCACCTCTGGAGGAACCCTTGGTTTCCATGGAACCCTGGTTGAGAATCCCTGCACTATAACTTTAATGGCGATACCTCACATGTGTGATGCACAAACACCATTTACATATGCATGCGCAAGTTACGAATAATTTTGCTTGTCCATGCAAGCACTAGATACTTATATTGTTTTTTGTTTTTTACACTGTCCTCTTGTTTTTTTGCTCACTTTTAAATGTAAAGATCCCTTCTGATACCAATAAAGCATGATGGGTCCTCTTTATGGAAACATCTGGGATCTATAAGACCACATATTTCTCCTCTACGCTTGAAAGCATGAGAATAAAAAAAATAAAGAAAAAAAAAACCTTTGTTCTCATGCTTTCTAAAAAAAAAATGGCTCTGTTTACATTTTACCTAACCGGAAGTGACAAAATGCTTGTGGCTTCCTGTCTCCTATCTCCTAGATCAGTGGTCTCCAAACTATGACTGTGGCTGGATGTGGCCCTTTGCTTGCCTTTATCCAGCCCTTGGGGCACCATGTCACTAACACCAATGATGGGGCACCATTCCTTCCACAGACATCAATGAAGGGGCACCATTTCTCCCACAGACTCCAATGATCGGGCATCTCTCCTCCCACAGACACCAATCATGAAGCACCATTCCTCCCATAGACACCAATGATGGGGCACCATTCCTCCCACAGACACCAATGATGGGGCACCATTCCTCCCACAGACACCAATAATGGGGCACCATTCTTCCCACAGACACCAATGATGGGGCACCATTCCTTTAAAAAAAAACACCAATGATGGGGTGCCACTCCTCAAAAAAGACACCACTGATAGGGGAACCATTCCTCCCACAGTCACCAATAATGGAGCACCATTCCTCCCATAGACACCAATGATCGAGCACCATTCGTACCTCGAATACCAACAATGGGGCACCATTCCATCCACTGATACCAACAAAAGAGAACTATTCCTAACACTAAAACCAATAATAGGGCACTGTTTTCTAATCCCACTGGCCACAGTCCAGCACCCCTAAAGTCTGAAAGACATTAAACTGGCCCTTTGTTCAGAAAGTTTGGAGACCCCTGTTCTAGACCATAGAGATGATCAGGGACGTTCTGGTCCCCGTTCACCCCTATAGCCAGCTGCATCAACTGCCGGATTGGATGACGGCTCTCCGGTGGGATAGGAGTATAATTCCTGCCATGGCTGCGGCATGTTTACACCCCCCGGCCGCTGCCTCTGCCTATTCTATCCAAAATAGAAAAAGTTTTGGCTTACTAATTTTTATGCAAGTATTTTTTTTTTTTTCAAATTCAGTTTGATTGACTAATACAACTAAAGTTATTTGATTGTATGAGATGCAAAAACAGATTTCATGGGGAAAGGCTTTGAGTGACCGGTTTCCCTGCTGGGAACGCCAACTCTAAGAGACTCAATGGGCGTACATGAATTTTTTATGAGCTGTTTTTCCTTTTATTCTACATGCAAATCTTTGTCCTTTCTACAGGTTGCTGTAAAGCTTCTAGGGCGACTTGACATAATTTCCCTTCCTCTCCCACTTCCATTCCTACACAGTAAATTATTAATTTTCACCTTTACAAAATGGTTGTTTTTTTTTTTTTTTTTTTTTTGTTTGGTGAAAATGCAGCAAGAACAATGTGATTTTGTCAATAAAATTATTTACCTAAAGCCCCACTCCGGGCAGCAGAAAGAAAAATACCTTTGCAGTGGAGCCTCTCCAAACCCTAAGAGTTAAAGTGACACTAATCAATATCCTTATTCTCCAAAATGATGATCCTTACCCCCCCCCCCCACTTCTATTTGTTTAGAATGGGTAGTGTACGTTAGTAGCTGCACTGCTCTATGCAAACTGCACATCCCATAATCCATAGTCTATCTCTGGAGCGAACAAGAGAGGGTGACTACGTTCCTACAAACACTGGGACCATGGAGGAGGAACGTAGCCACCCTATAAGTCAGATCACAGCAGCAAACAAAAAAAAAAAGAAAGGAATTTGGAGATTTGGAGGAGGCTGGGAGCAATAAAAGGGACTTTTTATAGTATGATTTTTACCTATAGGTAAGTCTATAATAAGGCTACCTATAGGTACTCTAAATATCTCCTAAACATGCACCGTTTAGGAGGAATTTTTTTTTTCATGCAGTCGGTCACGTCACCAGCACATGCTCTCTGAAGGAACGGCATACCCTACAATGTAGGACCAGCGGTCTAACTCTGACATCATCACATACAATGTAGCACCAGCGGTCTAACTCTGACATCATCACATACAATGTAGCACCAGCGGTCTAACTCTGACATCATCACATACAATGTAGCACCAGCGGTCTAACTCTGACATCATCACATACAATGTAGCACCAGCGGTCTAACTCTGACATCATCACATACAATGTAGCACCAGCGGTCTAACTCTGACATCATCACATACAATGTAGCACCAGCGGTCTAACTCTGACATCATCACATACAATGTAGCACCAGCGGCCTAACTCTGACATCATCACATACAATGTAGCACCAGCGGTCTAACTCTGACATCATCACATACAATGTAGCACCAGCGGTCTAACTCTGACATCATCACATACAATGTAGCACCAGCGGTCTAACTCTGACATCATCACATACAATGTAGGACCAGCGGTCTAACTCTGACATCATCACATACAATGTAGGACCAGCGGTCTAACTCTGACATTATCACATACAATGTAGGACCAGCGGTCCTGCACTGTATGTGATGACAGCAAGGGCCCATCCACATTCTGGACTGCTGGAGAAAAGTGAAGAGTGCTAGAGCTTGCTGAACCAAGGAATAGGGTCAGTAAAGCAGGTTATTCCCCCACCCCTATACTCCATCCTGCACTGCAAGAGTATTTTTTTAATGCTGGAGTTTTGCTTTAAAGCATATCTAAACTAGAGCTGCACAATTAATCGTTAAAAAATCGTGATCTCAATTCACCCCCTCTGACGATCTCTCCTGCTGAGTTTGCCGATTCTTTCATATAAACAAGTGGAGAGACTATCTGCTCACTCAGCTGTCAAAAGAAAGCATCTGGGCAGTCTGCCAAGTTAAGAACTTGAAACATTGTAACTAACTTCCTTCTTAGATCAAAGGGATAAACTTCTCTGTGTAAACAAATAACCTGGGCAACCTGCCAAGTAAATGCAGGAAGTTTAGCCACTTAAAGTCTAAATCTTTTTCTGACACTTCTTCCTTAAGTTAAAATCAATATTTTTTGCTAAAAATACTACTTGGAACCCCCAAACATAAAATATATATAGCAGAGACCCTAGGGAATAAAATGGCAATTGCTGCAATATTTTATGTCACACTGTATTTGCCCAGCGGTCTTTCAAATGCAATTTTTTGGGGAAAAAATACACTTCAATAAATTAAAAAAAAAACTAAACAGTAAAGTTAGCACAATTTTTTTTGTTTTAATGTGAAAAATTATGTTACGCCGTGAGAATCGTGAGAGAATCGTGATCTATCCTCTAAGCAAAAAAATTGTGATTCTCATTTTAGCCAGAATCGTGCAGCTCTAATCTAAACCCCCAAAAATTATTAGATACAGTTACATAGTTAGACAGCTTGAAAACAAGACCATCTAGTTCAACCAATAGAAAAAATGTATAAAGAAATAGAAAACATCCATATACAGAATGGATTAATTGAGTAATAGTACGCTTGTTCAGACAAAATCACTCAAATATAAAAACAAATACAATACAAATACCATATATAATAGAAGTGCATAAAAAATCCATAAACACAATATATTCAGAAACATACATTGCACAGTCCCATCAGTGAAATAACAAAATGGTAATATATATAATAAATGCAGTCTTCTTTATAAACTGATAAAAGCGACTTGCTAAAGTGTTGATACAAATGCTGATCCAAAATACAAATTTAGGATATTTTCAGTGATATAGTGATAACACCTCCATCACCAGGTGCAGTGCCTGCTCACCTCAGGAAGCGACCCCACTGGGTCTAGTCATGTCTTAGAGATTAGAGATATCCCAATCTCAGATGAACCCAAACGGACTGTGTGGCTATATCAGACCTTTTCAAAACACCTGGGTTTATGGAGAAAACGACTGCTTTCTGGGGTAGCTCAAGAGAAACAAAAACTTTACCGTGCAAAATTGTATGAAAAAAGGATGAATTTATTAAAAAACAATAATCCTACTTACAAAGATATCATCTTGTGAATTGCATGGTACACAAAGTATGGAATCAAATCCAAGAGGAACAAGAGACTCTCCTCCTCACCTCTATTGCCGGGTACCGAGACACTGGAAATGACCTCACCAACTCCTCCCGATGCGTTGCGTCACAGGTCACGTGACTTCTTCAAGGGATAACTTGATATACAGAATACTTTACCTAAAGTCCAGGAAGGCAAAAAAATCCCCTATGAAGCATGTTCCGATTTGCTCCAGCGGGGTAAAAAAAAAATCCTTCCTGCCGCCCCAAGGCAATTGGATATTCCCTAGATCAGTGATCTCCAAACTGCAGCCCTGGGACCAGATGTTGCCCTTTGCTTGTCTTTATCTGGCCCTTGAGGCATTTTTCCTGCCACTGACAGCAACAATGGGGCACTATTCCTAACAACGACACCAACTATTCCTCCCCCTAATACCAAAGAGCTGGCATTGTTTTCTCCCACTGGGCACTGTCTGAAGGACAGTAAACTTTCTTTAGAAAGTTTGGAGACCCCCTGCTGTAGATCAATAATTTCTAGTGTTATTACCTATAAATGTAAAAGAGGAATTCCAGGTATGGCAATTTTTACATAGTTACATAGTATTGTTCTCAGCTATCTCTGGGGACCAAAGAACCATCCCTTTCTATGTTATGTTTAATATAAGATAGGTGTGGTTCCATAGTCTTATCTTGTTTCTGTTGTCCTAATGAAGTTTGGTGAGTGAATTTTGTCTTGTTTAAGCGGAGCTTTCTCAATCAAAATTGACCATTTTTATTCCATTAGTAAATAGACAGGAAGGTATATTATATTTACTTGTTGTAACGTTCTTTTTTACATTTACTTCCTGGTTTCTGGCCTAGGCAAATGATGTCCTACCTCTCAGGAGTCTTCAGCAGGAAAGGAGGGGCTTTCTCAGCTAAGCACACTCTCCCGTCTGCATGCTTGAGCTAAGGGCAGATGGATTTCAGGGAGTAAATGCTACAGCAATCATCTTCCCTAACTCAAGATGGCCACAGCTAGAAATGCTAGGGGCGTGTTTTTCAAAGCAGAGTATGAACAGCGATCTGTCATCTCCCCTAGACAGTCCTCTCCCCCCTTCAGTTAGAACACACACTAGGGAACACACTTAACCCCTTGATCGCCCCCTAGTGGTTAATCCCTTCCCTGCCAGTGACATTTTTACAGTAATCAGTGAATTTTTATAGCACTGATCACTGCATGAATGCCAATGGTCCCAAAAATGTGTCAAAAGTGTCCGATATGTCCACCATAATGTCCCAGTCCCGATAAAAATCGCAGATCGCCGCCATTACTAGTAAAAAATAAATAAATAAATAAAAATGCCATAAAACTATCCCCTATTTTGTAGACACTATAACTTTTGCGCAAACCAATCAATAAACGCTTATTGCGATTTTTTTTTACCAAAAATATGTAGAAGAATACATATCGGCCTAAACTGAGGAAAAAAAATATGTTTTTTTTATATATTTTTGGGGGATATTTATTATAGCAAAAAGTAAAAAAAAATGTGTTTTTTTTTCAAAATTGTTGCTCTATTTTTGTTTATAGTGCACAAAATAAAAACCGTAGAGTTGATCAAATACCACCAAAAGAAATATCTATTTGTGGGAAAACAAAGGCGTTAATTTTGTTTGGGTGCAACGTCGCACGACCGCGCAATTGTCAGTTAAAGCGACGCAGTGCCGAATCGCAAAAAGTGCTCTGGTCAGGAAGGGGGTAAAATCTTCCGGGGCTGAAGCGGATAAATTTAAAAATGAATTAAAAATCATTTTTGGTATATGGTGCTCAGGTGCAGTGTAGTTCCTCTTTAAACTGGAAGTGTGTTACTAGCAGAAATATTGTGTGAGAATTAAGAAAAAGCTGTAAAATAATATGTATTTTTGTTTTGGGGTTTAGATACAATTTAATTTGTTCCTTTTTGATATCTTTTTTCTTTTCTTTTTTTACATTTTGTTCTTTTTTTAGCCGTAGAAAATATGCCTGACTCCAGCTGGGAATATGTCTGTTTTCTTTACAATTTAGACAGGTCTTTCAACTATAGCTTTTGTCTTTGGTCTGTACTCCGCAATACATTTCTTTCTCTTTTTAGTATCACACAGCATGCAACTGTCACTAACAATGTGTATAACTGACAGTTAGTGGAATAATGCACAGAGCTTAAAGTGAACTTACCTTAGGGAGACAAATTGAAAACTAAGAACAAACTTTGCCTTAATATACCTTGAAAGATATTTTTTTTAAAATAACAAACATGTCATACTTACCTCCTCTGTGTAATGGTTTTGCAAAGAACAGCCCGGATCTTCCTCTCCTCAGGTCACCCGCCCAGCGCTCTTGGCCCCTCTCTCCTGTGGAGCGCCCCCAGAGCAAGCAGCTTGCGATGGGGGGCATCCAAGCACATGCGCTCCCAAACCACTGCTCTGCATGTCCGCCCCCTCTCTCTCCTCATTGGCTCACTGGCTGTGATTGACAGCAGCAGGAGCCAATTGCTCCTGCTGCTGTCTCAGCCAATGAGGAAGGAGAATGCCCGGAGAGCCGATGCTCTTGTGCACATCGCTGGATCAGGAGGGAGCTCAGGTAAGTATTGGATGGGGCTGCTGTACACAAAATGTTTTTTAACCTTGTATGAAGGTAAAAAAATCTTCAGCCTTCAGAACCACTTTAACCACTTCAGCCCCCCGGAAGATTTGGCTGCTGAATGACCAGGCCATTTTTTGCGAGACGGCACTGCGTCACTTTAACTGACAATTACGCGGTCGTGCGGCGCTGCACCCAAACAAAATTGATGTCCTTTTTTTTTCCACAAATAAAGCTTTCTTTTGGTGGTATTTAATCATCTCTGTGGTTTTTATTTTTTGCGCTATAAACAAAAAAAGAGCGACAATTTTGAAAAAAACACAATATTTTGTACTTTTTGCTATAATAAATATCCCTATTTTTTTCTTAAAAAAGCAATTTTTCTCAGTTTAGGCCGATACGTATTCTTCTACATATTTTTAGTAATAAAAATCGCAATAAGCGTATCTTGATATAGTTATAGCGTCTACAAAATAGGGGATAGATTTATGGCATTTTTATTATTAATTTTTTTTTATTTACTAGTAATGGCGGCAATCTGCGATTTTTATCGGGACTGCGACATTATGGCGGACACATCGGACACTTTTGGCGCATTTTTGGTACCATTGGCATTTATACAGCGATCAGTGCTATAAAAATGCGCTGATTACTGTAAGAATGTCACTGGCAGGGTAGGGGTTAACCACTAGAGGGCAATCAAGGGGTTAATTGTGTTCCCTCTCTTTGTTCTAACTGTGGGGGGGGGGGGGGGACTGTGTAGGGGAGATGACAGATCGCTGTTCATACTTTGTATGAACAGACGATCAGTCACACAGATCCCGGTTCTCAGTGTCTCAGTAGCGATCGCGGGAACCCAGCATCGGCTCCGGGGGCGAGCAGCAGGTGGGCACTCGCATACTCTGTATGAACAACGATCTGTCTCTACTCCCCTCAGATCCCGGTTCTCGGTGTGTCTCGAGCGATCGCGGGAGTCCAGTGGTCATTGTGACCGCCGGCCACTCACATCGGCTCAGGGGGCGAGCAGCGGGTGCAGGCGCACCCCTAGTGGCCACAGGGCGAAGCGACGTTTGTGTTGCGCCTTTTTTTACTTGTTTTACTAACTGAAGCACCTAGTGTGATTTCTGTCGGCTCTCTCATTCCTCTGCTATCTGCATGACTCACTTCTGATGGTTTATGCCGCCAAGCAATCCCAGAGACAGTCCTCCCCCTTTTCCCTCCAGCACACAGCATGTGATAGGCAGTCTTAACTGTGCATGTTTCTCTAAGAGACTGTGTAGGGGGGTGTCCTTCCTCTTCCACTCAGGTCTCAGATTACACTCAGCTCTCGGCTGTATGCTGTGCAGTGTGTGACATCAGATCCCCTACCTCTGCATCCTGGAGCTGAGAAATGTTGTCTAAATTCTGCACTTTGAACAGCTGTAGAGGAGGGAGAGAGGACTACAGATAAACAGGTACAACTTATTTAGGAGGATTTGCTACATCTCTGTGAATCATCTGAGGCTAGTCACCAGTGGCGGCTGGTGCTCAAAATTTTTTTTTGGGGGGGGGGGGGTGGCACAAACTAACACCACCCACCCCGCGCGTGAGTGACGGATGGCGGCCATCACCCCCCCTTACAGGAGACGGACGGCCTTACCTTATGGAGACAGGGGGAAGGGGCAGCTCTGACGATTCTGCCAGGGAACACACAGAGAGATTCTCCTCCCGCCGGCACAGGAACAGGAAGTGCGTCCTGAGACACAATTGGCCAGGGAGTCATAAGACTTCAATAGGGGCTTCCTGATGGGCCGGGAGGAGAATGAGGAAGACAATATCGAATATTCATTTGCTATTGTCACACAGGTGGGTGTGCTCTGCGCCCCGAGCCCACCCTTTTTTGAAGCCTATTAAAGTCTCTGGTTCTAATCACATGCTTAAAAAAAAAAAAAACCCCATTGGAATCCATACGTCCGGGGCCCTGCATGTAGATTAGGGGGCCGCACACATGGATGGGGCAGCCACTGCTAGTCACTTGAGTGGGCGTATCTAAGGGTTTACAACCACATTAAGTAGTCCCTACCTCTACAGATGCAAATTTTAAGGAAAATATACACTAAAATGAATTTAGTGCACAAAGACTCAATAAAATAGCCAACTTGGGTAAAATATAAAAGATGTACGTCAAGTAATTAGATACCAAACATGTCAAAATTGTGTGCACCCGAGAAATGGGGACAAACTATGGTGCCTAAAATGTTTCATAGACGATGCTTTAAAAGCCCCTACAGGTTATCATTGTAGAGTTAATCGTGAATGATGGCCTTAGAATGATTGCTTTTATGACAATTATGGCGCTCCATGACAATCATGGTTATACCTCACATGGGTGGGGACATTGCTGTGTATTTGCAGAGTGTGTGTTTACTTTCTAGAGAAAGCATCTAAAACAAATGTTGCAAATTTAAACTTTTTAAAACATAATATGTTGATAACTTTAGGCACGCCCCTCACATGGCAGTGCACCAATCAGCTGCTCAGGCATCAAGCATTGTGAATAAAGGGCATGTGCCTTCTCCCCATATTCAGAAGTTCCGGTTTGTAGGGTGGCTCTCTGTTCAGGAGGGATCACCAATTAAAAGGGTGCAAAGACACCCAACAACATTTTCTATTAACCACTTGAGCCCCGGACCATTATGCTGCCTAAGGACCAGAGGTCTTTTTCCAATTTGGCACTGCGTCGCTTTAACTGCTAATTGCGCGGTCATGCAATGCTGTACCCAAACGAAATTTGCGTCCTTTTCTTCCCACAAATAGAGCTTTCTTTTGATGGTATTTGATCACCTGTGCGGTTTTTATTTTTTGCGCTATAAATGGAAAAAATTTTGAAAAAAAATGATATTTTCTACTTTTTGTTATAAAAAAAATCCAATAAACTCAATTTTAGTCATACATTTAGGCCAAAATGTATTCGGCCACATGTTTTTGGTAAAAAAAATGTCAATAAGCGTATATTTATTGGTTTGCGCAAAAGTTATAGCGTCTACAAACTAGGGTACATTTTCTGTAATTTACACAGCTTTTAGTTTATGACTGCCTATGTCATTTCTTGAGGTGCTAAAATGGCAGGGCAGTACAAAACCCCCCCAAATGACCCCATTTTGGAAAGTAGACACCCCAAGGAAATTGCTGAGAGGCATGTTGAACCCATTGAATATTTATTTTTTTTGTCCCAAGTGATTGAATAATGACAAAAAAAAAAAAAAAAAAATATTTACAAAAAGTTGTCACTAAATGATATATTGCTCACACAGGCCATGGGCCTATGTGGAATTGCACCCCAAAATACATTCTGCTGCTTCTCCTGAATATGGGGATACCACATGTGTGGGACTTTTTGGGAGCCTACCGCGTACGGGGCCCCGAAATCCAATCACCGCCTTCAGGATTTCTAAGGGCGTAAATTTATGATTTCACTCTTTACTGCCTATCACAGTTTCGGAGGCCATGGAATGCCCAGGTGGCACAAAACCCCCCCCAAATGACCCCATTTTGGAAAGTAGACACCCCAAGCTATTTCCAGAGAGGCATATTGAGTCCATGGAATATTTTATATTTTGACACAAGTTGCGGGAAAGTGACACATTTTTTTTTTTTTTGCACAAAGTTGTCACTAAATGATATGTTGCTCACACAGGCCATGGGCATATGTGGAATTGCACCCCAAAATACATTTAGCTGCTTCTCCTGAGTACGGGGATACCACATGTGTGGGACTTTTTGGGAGCCTAGCCGTGTACGGGACCCCGAAAACCAATCACCGCCTTCAGGATTTCTAAGGGTGAAAATTTTTGATTTCACTCTTCACTGCCTATCACAGTTTCGGAGGCCATGGAATGCCCAGGTGGCACAAAACCCCCCCAAATGACCCCATTTTGGAAAGTAGACACCCCAAGCTATTTGCTGAGAGGCATGGTGAGTATTTTGCAGCTCTCATTTGTTTTTGAAAATTAAGAAAGACAAGAAAAAACTTTTTTTTTTTTCTTTTTTCAATTTTCAAAACTTTGTGACAAAAGTGAGGTCTGCAAAATACTCACTATACCTCTCATCAAATAGCTTGGGGTGTCTACTTTCCAAAATGGGGTCATTTGGGGGGGGGTTTGTGCCACCTGGGCATTCCATGGTCTCCGAAACTGTGATAAGCAGTCAAGAGAGAAATCAAAAATTCACGCCCTTAGAAAGCCTGAAGGCGGTGCTTGGTTTTCGGGGTTCCGTACGCGGCTAGGCTCCCAAAAAGTCTCACACATGTGGTATCCCCGTACTCAGGAGAAGCAGCAGAATGTATTTTGGGGTGTAATTTCACATATTCCCATGGCATGTTTGAGCAATATATCATTT
Source organism: Lithobates septentrionalis (assembly GCA_037952835.1). NCBI lineage: Eukaryota > Metazoa > Chordata > Amphibia > Anura > Ranidae > Lithobates > Lithobates septentrionalis. The sequence continues at coordinate 231,306 of JBBDGP010003086.1, read as the reverse complement.
AGTGACAATTTTGTGCAAAAAAAAAAAAATTGTCTCTTTCCCGCAACTTGTGTCGCAATATAAAATATTCCATGGACTCGACATGCCTCTCAGCAAATAGCTTGGGGTGTCTACTTTCCAAAATGGGGTCATTTGGGGGGGTTTTGAACTGTCCTGGCATTTTATGCACAACATTTAGAAGCTTATGTCACACATCACCCACTCTTCTAACCACTTGAAGACAAAGCCCTTTCTGACACTTATTGTTTACATGAAAAAGTTTTTTTTTTTTGCAAGAAAATTACTTTGAACCCCCAAACATTATATATTTTTTTAAAGCAAATGCCCTACAGATTAAAATGGTGGGTGTTTCATTTTTTTTTTTCACACAGTATTTGCGCAGCGATTTTTCAAACGCATTTTTTGGGGAAAAAACACACTTTTTTAAATTTTAATGCACTAAAACACACTATATTGCCCAAATGTTTGATGAAATAAAAAAGATGATCTTAGGCCGAGTACATGGATACCAAACATGACATGCTTTACAATTGCGCACAAACGTGCAGTGGCAACAAAATAAATACATTTTTAAAAGCCTTTAAAAGCCTTTACAGGTTACCACTTTAGATTTACAGAGGAGGTCTACTGCAAAAATTACTGCCCTCGATCTAACCTTCGCGGTGATACCTCACATGCATGGTGCAATTAATGTTTACGTTTGACGACAGACCGCCGCTTGCGTTCGCCTTAGTGCGAGAGCAGGGGGCGACAGGGGTGCTTTTTTTTTTTTTTTTTTTTTTTCTTTATTATTTTTTTGCTTTTTTATCTTATTTTTAAACTGTTCCTTTCATTTTTATTTTTTTTTAATCATTTTTATTGTTATCTCGGGGAATGTAAATATCCCCTATGATAGCAATAGGTAGTGACAGGTACTCTTTTTTGAAAAAATTGGGGTCTATTAGACCCTAGATCTCTCCTCTGCCCTCAAAGCATCTGACCACACCAAGATCGGTGTGATAAAATGCTTCCCCAATTTCCCAATGGCGCTATTTACATCCAGCGAAATCTAAGTCATAAAATGCTCGTAGCTTCCGGTTTCTTAGGCCATAGAGATGTTTGGAGCCACTCTGGTCTCTGATCAGCTCTATGGTCAGCTGGCTGAATCACCGGCTGCATTTTCAGGTTCCCTGTTGAGACAGGAGAGCCAGAGAAAAACACGGAAGACGGTGGGGGGGGGGGGCATTCCCTCCCACGGCTTGTAAAAGCAGTCTAGAGGCTAATTAGCCGCTAGGATTGCTTTTACATAAAAGTCGACCGCTGGCTGAAAAGAATGATACCAAGATGATACCTAAACCTGCAGGCATCATTCTGGTATAACCACTCAAAGTCGTGAATGGCGTACCTGAAGACAAAAAAATGGTTAACAATAAAGCACAGTAAACGGTAAAGTATAAAAAATTGCATACCTGAAAAGCAAACATGATAAAACATAATAACAATAAAACATTGCAGAATAGAATACAGTAAAAAGAGCAGAACAATAGAGAGAATAGAGAGAGAGAGAACAATAAAACGACAACTATTTTTTTTTATTTTATATATATATTTTTTTTTTACACTTTTTTTGTAACTAACTTTTATAACTGTAACCGGTTCCAGGTTCGGGTCTCTCAAAATGCGATGGCATCTTGGGAGACCCTGTGAAAGTGTGCCTAGTCTGTGCAATGCTGTACCCTACGCTAATACTCAACTAGTGCATGGTAGCGTTCAAAACATTCACCAATGCAAAGACCAGGATTGTCAGGACTGGAGGGACAATAATAGCGGGTGTCACGCCTATATCCGCGCTTGCTGCAGACACAATATCTTTTTTGGGGGCGTTCGCTGGGTAGGGGTACTCGGGAGGACATAAAGAAAATGCCTCTCATGCAGCCGACTGCATTTGGTTGGGGATGTGAATGGGGGAAGTATGGGCACTGCAATTAGGATTGGCGAATGCAGCAGGAAGGGCATTATGGGCACGACGGGCCTGTGTTTGTCTTTTTGGTGGCAGCGGGACACTACTTGTGCTTGCCACCTCACCAGCTTGAACTGCACTTATGGGACTCGCCACATCACCAAGTGTTACTGCAGTGCTGGTTTGACTACGACCGCGGTGTACTAGGCCGCTGGCGCTTGCCAGTTCACCAAAACGCTACCAAAAAATCTGTTGGCGATCGCAGGGATCAGGCCTGACTCTGCGAACGCTGCAGTTATGCGTTTTAGTCTTTTGTAAGTGACAGTGATCGATCGATACTGCACTTGGGTGGGCTGGGCCGGGCGGAGGGGCAAAACGCAGGTGCTAGCAGGTATCTGGGCTGATCCCGCTAACACTGCGTTTTTGGGAACCCTAAACTGCTGGGGATGCTAGTATAGATCTGATCGGATCAGATATTGATGCGTTCAGATACTATACCACTAAGGGAGGCGTATGCTGCGTGCGTGGGTGTTAGCGGTACTGGCGCTAATCTGACGCTGCCTGGGGCGACGCATATCACCGCCGGGCGATCAGGGGGCTAAACCTTTATTCGGTAATAAACGGCGGGTGCCCTGACACTATAAAAAATAAACAAACTAACCAGCGTCAACCGTAACGGTTATACGGTGATCAGTGGTGAAAGGGTTAACTAGGGGGCAATCAAGGGGTTAAAACATTTATTCGGTAGTATATGGGGGTCCCTGACGCTATAAAACGCTGACGGCGAACCTAAATATTTATGTCCCTAACTAGCGTCACCAGCGACACTAATACAGCGATCAGAAAAATGATCGCTTAGTGACACTGGTGACAGGGGGTGATCAAGGGGTTAAAACTTTATTAGGGGGGGTTAGGGGGGTACCCTAGACCTAAAGGGGGGTAACAGTAACTGTCCCAACACTAACTGTCACAAACTGACACTATGCAGTAATCAGAAAAAAAAACAAAAAAAAAAAAACTGCTGGTGTCAGTTTTTGACGGGGGGGTGATTGGGGGGGGGATCGGGGGGCGATCGGGGGGGGGGATCGGGGTGTTTTGTGTGCCTGGCATGTTCTACTGTGTGTGTGTGTGTTGGTGCACTCACATTGATGTCTTCTCTCCTCGGGCCGGAAAGGAAATTACCGAGCCGAGGAGAGATGACATCATTTCCTTTGCTGCTGTTTAGCATACAGCAGCAAAGGAATGATTCGATTGGCCGGCGGCGATCGCGAGGGGGGGGCCACGAACGGATGGTCTCCCCCTCACCACCGATCGCCGGGGCACAAAAGACGACCGCCTCGGGCACCGGGGGGGGGGTCCGATCGGACCCCCCACCCGCGGAAGGCAAATCACGTACCATGTACGTGATTTTGCCTGTCCGTGCCACTTTGCCGACGTACATCGGCGTGAGGCGGTCGTCAAGTGGTTAAGCATGGCCACTAGTTTGCAGTTTATGCATTCACCGGCCACTTTATTAGGTACACCTGTTCAATTGCTTGGTAACACAAATTGCTAATCAGCCAATCACCTGGCAGCAACTCAATACATTTAGGCATCTAGATGTGGTGAAGACGACCTGCTGAAGTTCAAACTCAGCATCAGAATGGGGAAGAAAGGGGATTGACTTTGAACGTGGCATAGGTGTTGGTGCCAGACGGGCTGGTCCGAGTTTTTCAAAAATTGCTGATCTACTGGGATTTTCACACACAACCATCTCTCGGGTTTACAAAGAATGGTCCAAAAAAGAGAAAATATCCAGTGAGCGGCAGTTGTGTGGATTAAAATATCTTGTTGATGTCAGAGGTCAGAGGGGAATGGGCAGACTGGTTCTAAATGATAGAAAGGCAACAGTAACTCAAATAACAACTCATTGCAACCAAGGTATGCAGAATAATCCCTGAATGCACAACACATCGAACCTTGAAGCAGATGAAGCAGCAGAAGACCACACCGGGTGACACTCCTGTCAGCTAAGAACAGGAAACTGAGGCTACAATTTGCACAGATCACCAAAATAGGACAATAGAAGATTGGAAAAACATTTCCTGGTCTGATGAGTCTCAATTTCAGCTGCAACATTCAGATGGTCGGGTCAGAATTTGGCGTAAACAACATGAAAGCATGGATCCATCCTGCCTTGTATCACCGGTTCAGGCTGGTGGTGGTGTAATGGTGGGGGGGATATTTTCTTGGCACACTTTGGGCCCCTCAGTACCAATTGAGCATCGTTTAAACACCACGGCCTACCTGAGTATTGTTGCTGACCATGTCCATCCCTTTATGACTACAGTGTCCCCATCTTCTGATGGCTCCTTCCAGCACGATAATGCACCATGTCACAAAGATCCAATCATCTCACCACTGGACAATGAGGTCCCTGTACTCCAATGGCCTCCACACTCACCACATCTCATCCAATAGAGCACCTTTGGGATGTGATGGAATGGGAGATTCGCATCATAGATGTGCAAATGAAATATCTGCAGCAACTGCATGATGCTATCATGTCACTATGGAGCAAAACCTCTGAGGAATGTTTCCAACACCTTGTTGAATCTATGCCACGAAGAATTAAGAAAGTTCTGAAGGCAAAAGGGGGTCCAACCCGGTACTAGCAAGGTGTACCTAATAAAGTGGCCAGTGAGTGTATATACAGTACAGCTTAGCTTTAGTAGCAGAAAGGCAAATGGAGCACATTGAAAATACAAAAGGGAGATAATGGAAAACTGAGTTTTTCATATTCGATTTAAAAAAAAAAAAAAAAAAATGATTTGATTTGTGAGATTTTGATGACATAGCTTGTCAGCTGTGATAAATATGTGACATCCGGAGTCAGTTGAAAGAATTACATTACACACCGACTTCAATCTTCAGGTCAGATAATAGAATATAGAGAGAAAGAGCAAAAGCAAGAGAGGAAGAAAAACAGAGAAATGAGACAAAAATTAGACCTCAAGAGTGAGCAACATAGGTGTGCGCAGCCTCTTGCATTAGGGTGTGCACCCCAAAGCTCAAATACATATGCATGTGTATATGTACTGATGGTGTCAGTAGGGCAGTGGACAGTGTAATTTACGGTAGTTAATTTTCTTTTCCCCAAATGTTTGGCCTTGTGTAACATTTTTTGGGGGGGATGAAATACCAGTGGTCAAAACAGGGGGGAATATGCACCACACAAGGCAATTAGGGTGTGCCCAGGCACACCTGGCACACCCTGTGCGCATGCCTATGGTGAGCAACCAACAGGAAAAGAAGAGCGAGAGAGTGAGCAATCAACAGGAAAAGAAGAGCGAGAGAGTGAGCAACCAACAGGAAAAGAAGAAGAGCGAGAGAGTGAGCAACCAACAGGAAAAGAAGAAGAGCGAGAGAGTGAGCAACCAACAGGAAAAGAAGAAGAGCGAGAGAGTGAGCAACCAACAGGAAAAGAAGAAGAGCGAGAGAGTGAGCAACCAACAGGAAAAGAAGAAGAGCGAGAGAGTGAGCAACCAACAGGAAAAGAAGAAGAGCGAGAGAGTGAGCAACCAACAGGAAAAGAAGAGCGAGAGAGTGAGCAACTAATAGAAAAAGAAGAAGAGCGAGAGAGTGAGCAACCAACAGGAAAAGAAGAGCGAGAGAGTGAGCAACCAACAGGAAAAGAAGAAGAGCGAGAGAGTGAGCAACTAATAGAAAAAGAAGAAGAGCGAGAGAGTGAGCAACCAACAGGAAAAGAAGAGCGAGAGAGTGAGCAACCAACAGGAAAAGAAGAAGAGAGAGAGAGTGAGCAACCAACAGGAAAAGAAGAGCGAGAGAGTGAGCAACCAACAGGAAAAGAAGAAGAGCGAGAGAGTGAGCAACTAATAGAAAAAGAAGAAGAGCGAGAGAGTGAGCAACCAACAGGAAAAGAAGAAGAGCGAGAGAGTGAGCAACCAACAGGAAAAGAAGAGCGAGAGAGTGAGCAACCAACAGGAAAAGAAGAGCGAGAGATTGAGCAACCAACAGAAAAAGAAGAAGAGCGAGAGAGTGAGCAACCAACAGGAAAAGAAGAAGAGCGAGAGAGTGAGCAACCAACAGGAAAAGAAGAGCGAGAGAGTGAGCAACCAACAGGAAAAGAAGAAGAGCGAGAGAGTGAGCAACCAACAGAAAAAGAAGAAGAGCGAGAGAGTGAGCAACCAACAGTAAAAGAAGAGCGAGAGATTGAGCAACCAACAGGAAAAGAAGAAGAGCGAGAGAGTGAGCAACCAACAGGAAAAGAAGAAGAGCGAGAGAGTGAGCAACCAACAGGAAAAGAAGAAGAGCGAGAGAGTGAGCAACCAACAGGAAAAGAAGAAGAGCGAGAGAGTGAGCAACCAACAGGAAAAGAAGAGCGAGAGAGTGAGCAACTAATAGAAAAAGAAGAAGAGCGAGAGAGTGAGCAACCAACAGAAAAAGAAGAAGAGCGAGAGAGTGAGCAACCAACAGGAAAAGAAGAGCGAGAGAGTGAGCAACTAATAGAAAAAGAAGAAGAGCGAGAGAGTGAGCAACCAACAGGAAAAGAAGAGCGAGAGAGTGAGCAACCAACAGGAAAAGAAGAAGAGCGAGAGAGTGAGCAACCAACAGGAAAAGAAGAGCGAGAGAGTGAGCAACTAATAGAAAAAGAAGAAGAGCGAGAGAGTGAGCAACCAACAGGAAAAGAAGAGCGAGAGAGTGAGCAACCAACAGGAAAAGAAGAAGAGCGAGAGAGTGAGCAACCAACAGGAAAAGAAGAAGAGCGAGAGAGTGAGCAACCAACAGGAAAAGAAGAAGAGCGAGAGAGTGAGCAACCAACAGGAAAAGAAGAAGAGCGAGAGAGTGAGCAACCAACAGGAAAAGAAGAAGAGCGAGAGAGTGAGCAACCAACAGGAAAAGAAGAAGAGCGAGAGAGTGAGCAACCAACAGGAAAAGAAGAAGAGCGAGAGAGTGAGCAACCAACAGGAAAAGAAGAAGAGCGAGAGAGTGAGCAACTAATAGAAAAAGAAGAAGAGCGAGAGAGTGAGCAACCAACAGGAAAAGAAGAAGAGCGAGAGAGTGAGCAACCAACAGGAAAAGAAGAAGAGCGAGAGAGTGAGCAACCAACAGGAAAAGAAGAGCGAGAGAGTGAGCAACTAATAGAAAAAGAAGAAGAGCGAGAGAGTGAGCAACCAACAGGAAAAGAAGAAGAGCGAGAGAGTGAGCAACCAACAGGAAAAGAAGAAGAGCGAGAGAGTGAGCAACCAACAGGAAAAGAAGAGCGAGAGAGTGAGCAACCAACAGGAAAAGAAGAAGAGAGAGAGAATGAGCAACCAACAGGAAAAGAAGAGCGAGAGAGTGAGCAACCAACAGGAAAAGAAGAAGAGCGAGAGAGTGAGCAACCAACAGGAAAAGAAGAGCGAGAGAGTGAGCAACCAACAGGAAAAGAAGAAGAGCGAGAGAGTGAGCAACCAACAGGAAAAGAAGAAGAGCGAGAGAGTGAGCAACCAACAGGAAAAGAAGAAGAGCGAGAGAGTGAGCAACCAACAGGAAAAGAAGAGCGAGAGAGTGAGCAACTAATAGAAAAAGAAGAAGAGCGAGAGAGTGAGCAACCAACAGGAAAAGAAGAAGAGCGAGAGAGTGAGCAACCAACAGGAAAAGAAGAAGAGCGAGAGAGTGAGCAACCAACAGGAAAAGAAGAGCGAGAGAGTGAGCAACTAATAGAAAAAGAAGAAGAGCGAGAGAGTGAGCAACCAACAGGAAAAGAAGAGCGAGAGAGTGAGCAACCAACAGGAAAAGAAGAAGAGCGAGAGAGTGAGCAACCAACAGGAAAAGAAGAGCGAGAGAGTGAGCAACCAACAGGAAAAGAAGAGCGAGAGATTGAGCAACCAACAGAAAAAGAAGAAGAGCGAGAGAGTGAGCAACCAACAGGAAAAGAAGAAGAGCGAGAGAGTGAGCAACCAACAGGAAAAGAAGAGCGAGAGAGTGAGCAACTAATAGAAAAAGAAGAAGAGCGAGAGAGTGAGCAACCAACAGGAAAAGAAGAAGAGCGAGAGAGTGAGCAACCAACAGGAAAAGAAGAAGAGCGAGAGAGTGAGCAACCAACAGGAAAAGAAGAGCGAGAGATTGAGCAACCAACAGGAAAAGAAGAAGAGCGAGAGAGTGAGCAACTAATAGAAAAAGAAGAAGAGCGAGAGAGTGAGCAACCAACAGGAAAAGAAGAAGAGCGAGAGAGTGAGCAACCAACAGGAAAAGAAGAAGAGCGAGAGAGTGAGCAACCAACAGGAAAAGAAGAAGAGCGAGAGAGTGAGCAACCAACAGGAAAAGAAGAGCGAGAGATTGAGCAACCAACAGAAAAAGAAGAAGAGCGAGAGAGTGAGCAACCAACAGTAAAAGAAGAAGAGCGAGAGAGTGAGCAACCAACAGGAAAAGAAGAAGAGCGAGAGAGTGAGCAACCAACAGGAAAAGAAGAAGAGCGAGAGAGTGAGCAACCAACAGAAAAAGAAGAAGAGCGAGAGAGTGAGCAACCAACAGGAAAAGAAGAAGAGCGAGAGAGTGAGCAACCAACAGGAAAAGAAGAAGAGCGAGAGAGTGAGCAACCAACAGGAAAAGAAGAGCGAGAGAGTGAGCAACTAATAGAAAAAGAAGAAGAGCGAGAGAGTGAGCAACCAACAGGAAAAGAAGAGCGAGAGAGTGAGCAACCAACAGGAAAAGAAGAAGAGCGAGAGAGTGAGCAACCAACAGGAAAAGAAGAAGAGCGAGAGAGTGAGCAACCAACAGGAAAAGAAGAAGAGCGAGAGAGTGAGCAACCAACAGGAAAAGAAGAAGAGCGAGAGAGTGAGCAACCAACAGGAAAAGAAGAAGAGCGAGAGAGTGAGCAACCAACAGGAAAAGAAGAAGAGCGAGAGAGTGAGCAACCAACAGGAAAAGAAGAGCGAGAGAGTGAGCAACTAATAGAAAAAGAAGAAGAGCGAGAGAGTGAGCAACCAACAGGAAAAGAAGAAGAGCGAGAGAGTGAGCAACCAACAGTAAAAGAAGAAGAGCGAGAGAGTGAGCAACCAACAGGAAAAGAAGAAGAGCGAGAGAGTGAGCAACCAACAGGAAAAGAAGAAGAGAGAGAGAATGAGCAACCAACAGGAAAAGAAGAGCGAGAGAGTGAGCAACTAATAGAAAAAGAAGAAGAGCGAGAGAGTGAGCAACCAACAGGAAAAGAAGAAGAGCGAGAGAGTGAGCAACCAACAGTAAAAGAAGAAGAGCGAGAGAGTGAGCAACCAACAGGAAAAGAAGAGCGAGAGAGTGAGCAACCAACAGGAAAAGAAGAAGAGCGAGAGAGTGAGCAACCAACAGGAAAAGAAGAAGAGCGAGAGAGTGAGCAACCAACAGGAAAAGAAGAAGAGCGAGAGAGTGAGCAACCAACAGGAAAAGAAGAGCGAGAGAGTGAGCAACTAATAGAAAAAGAAGAAGAGCGAGAGAGTGAGCAACCAACAGGAAAAGAAGAAGAGCGAGAGAGTGAGCAACCAACAGGAAAAGAAGAAGAGCGAGAGAGTGAGCAACCAACAGGAAAAGAAGAGCGAGAGAGTGAGCAACCAACAGGAAAAGAAGAAGAGCGAGAGATTGAGCAACCAACAGAAAAAGAAGAAGAGCGAGAGAGTGAGCAACCAACAGGAAAAGAAGAAGAGCGAGAGAGTGAGCAACCAACAGTAAAAGAAGAGCGAGAGAGTGAGCAACTAATAGAAAAAGAAGAAGAGCGAGAGAGTGAGCAACCAACAGAAAAAGAAGAAGAGCGAGAGAGTGAGCAACCAACAGGAAAAGAAGAAGAGCGAGAGAGTGAGCAACTAATAGAAAAAGAAGAAGAGCGAGAGAGTGAGCAACCAACAGGAAAAGAAGAGCGAGAGAGTGAGCAACTAATAGAAAAAGAAGAAGAGCGAGAGAGTGAGCAACCAACAGGAAAAGAAGAAGAGCGAGAGAGTGAGCAACCAACAGGAAAAGAAGAAGAGCGAGAGAGTGAGCAACCAACAGGAGAAGAAGAAGAGTGAGAGAGTGAGCAACCAACAGAAAAAGAAGAAGAGCGAGAGAGTGAGCAACCAACAGGAAAAGAAGAAGAGCGAGAGAGTGAGCAACCAACAGGAAAAGAAGAAGAGCGAGAGAGTGAGCAACCAACAGGAAAAGAAGAAGAGCGAGAGAGTGAGCAACCAACAGGAAAAGAAGAAGAGCGAGAGAGTGAGCAACCAACAGGAAAAGAAGAAGAACGAGAGAGTGAGCAACCAACAGGAAAAGAAGAAGAGCGAGAGAGTGAGCAACCAACAGGAAAAGAAGAAGAGCGAGAGAGTGAGCAACCAACAGGAAAAGAAGAAGAGCAAGAGAGTGAGCAACCAACAGGAAAAGAAGAAGAGCGAGAGAGTGAGCAACCAACAGGAAAAGAAGAGCGAGAGAGTGAGCAACCAACAGGAAAAGAAGAAGAGCGAGAGAGTGAGCAACCAACAGGAAAAGAAGAAGAGCGAGAGAGTGAGCAACCAACAGGAGAAGAAGAAGAGTGAGAGAGTGAGCAACCAACAGAAAAAGAAGAAGAGCGAGAGAGTGAGCAACCAACAGGAAAAGAAGAAGAGCGAGAGAGTGAGCAACCAACAGGAAAAGAAGAAGAGCGAGAGAGTGAGCAACCAACAGGAAAAGAAGAAGAGCGAGAGAGTGAGCAACCAACAGGAAAAGAAGAAGAGCGAGAGAGTGAGCAAGCAGTAGGGAGAGTGAGCACAAGAAAACAAGAGGAAGAGACAGAGAGGGCAACAGACAGATGGAGCACGAATGGGAGAGAAGAAGAGAAGGAGAAGAGACCAAAAGGGAAAAAAAGAAAAAGAGCAAGAACCTGACAGCGGGAGCTCAAATGGGAGAGAAGAAGAGTAAGAAAAGAGATCAAGAAGGCAACAGGAAAAAAGCGAGAACCTGACAGTGAGAGTGCAAATGGGAAAGAAGAAGAGTAAGAAAAGAGGCCAAAAGGGCAACAGAAAAAGTGCAAGAACCTGACAGCGGGAGCGCAAATCCGAAAGAAGAAGAGCAAGAAAAGAGATCAAGAGGGCAGCAGGAAAAGAGCAAGAACCTGACCGCGGGAGCGCAAACGGGAGAGAAGAAAAGAAGGAGAAGAGACCAAAAGGGCAACAGAAGAAGAGCAAGAACCTGACAGCGGGAGCTCAAATGGGAGAGAAGAGAAGAAGGAGAAGAGATCAAGAAGGCAACAGGAAAAAAGCAAGAACCTGACAGCGGGAGCGCAAATCGGAAAGAAAAAGAGTAAGAAAAGAGATCAATAGGGCAACAGGAAAAGAGCAAGAACCTGACAGCAGGAGCACAAATGGCAGAGAAGAAGAAAAGGAGAAGGGATTCAAGAAGGCAACAGGAAAAGAGCAAGAACCTGACAGCGGGAGTGCAAATGGGAAAGAATAGGAGTAATGCCGCGTACACACGGTCGGACTTTTCGTCTACAAAAGTCCAACGGACGCTGACGGACTAAAGCTGGCTGGTAATCCGATCGTGTGTGGGCTTCTCCGGACTTTCAACTGACTTTTTTAGCCTCAAATCCGACGTACTTTAGATTTGAAACATGCTTCAAATCTTTCCGACGGACTCGAGTCCGGTCGAAAAATCCGCTCGTCTGTATGCTAGTCCGACGGACAAAAACCCACGCTAGGGCAGCTATTGGCTACTGGCTATGAACTTCCTTATTTTAGTCCGGTGTACGTCATCACGTAAGAATTCGACGGACTTTTGTGTGATCGTGTGTAGGCAAGTCTGTTCGTTAGAAAGTCCGCCGCAAGTCCGTCGAAAGTCCGCCAAAAGTCCGTCGAAAGTCTGTCGGACAGGCTGTCGGACTTTTGTAGCTGAAAAGTCCGACCGTGTGTACGCGGCATAAGAGTAAGTCAGAAGTAGAGTGAGAGATCAATAGGGAGAGCACAAATCTACAATGAGAGAGCAAATGGGAGAGAAGAGGCATAAGAAAAGGTTCTGAAGGCAACAAGGACAGAAGAAAAATAAAAGGAAGAGAGTGAAAGGGCAACAAGAAAGTACAAAAGTGAGAGGAGAACAGGGAGAGCATGAGAGTGAGGGGCCATAGGGAGAGAAAAGGAAGGAAAACAAGAGCACAAGAGGGCAAAAAGAAACAAGAGCAAGAGAGTGAGATGTGAAGAGCGAGAGAACAAGACCAAGAGGAAGAAAGTAAGAGGGCAACAAGAAAGTAAAAATGTGAGAGGACAACAGGGTGAGAAGGAAGGCAAAAGGAAGAGAACAAGAGCAATAATGAAAGGGCAATAGGGAAAGGACAAGATCGAGAGGGAATTAAGGAGAGAACTAGACTGAGCAAGAGGGCAAAAGGGAAAGAATAATGCCGCGTACACACGGTCAGACTTTTTGTCTACAAAAGTCAGACGGACGCCGTCGGACTAAAGCTGGCTGACAGTCCGATCGTGTGTGGGCTTCCCCGGACTTTCAGCGGACTTTTCCAGCCTCAAATCTGACGGACTTTAGATTTGAAACATGCTTCAAATCTTTACGTCGTAACTCCGCCGGACCCAGAAATCCGCTCGTCTGTATGCTAGTCCGACGGACAAAAACCCACGCTAGGGCAGCTATTGGGTACTGGCTATGAACTTCCTTATTTTAGTCCAGTGTACGTCATCACGAACAAATCCGTCGGACTTTTGTGTGATCGTGTGTAGGCAAGTCCGTTCGTAAGAAAGTCTGCCGCAAGTCCGCCAAAAGTCCGACAAAAGTCGGTCGAAAGTCTGTCGGACAGGCTGTCGGACTTTTGTAGACGAAAAGTCCGACCGTGTGTACACGGCATTAGAGCACGACAGCATAAGGGTGAGAACAAGAGTGAGAAGGCAATAGGAAAAAACGCAACAATCAGAAGGCAACAGGGAGAAAAAATAAATGAGAGGAAGAGAGTGAGAAGTCAACAAGGAAATCACAAGAGTGAGAGGGCAATGGGAGCAAGAGGAAGAAGGTAACTGGGAGAAAACTAGAGTTACAGAGAGAACAATAAGGAGAGGACAAGAGCAATAATGAGAGGGCAATAGAGAGAAGACAAGAGCAATAGTGAGAGGGCAATAGGGAGAAAACAATGGAGATAGTAGGAGGGCAAAAGGGGGAGATCAAGAATGAGAAAAAAGGTTGAAAACAGGGAGGAAACTAGATCACAAAACAGGGCAATAGCAGAAGAGCAAGAGTAATAATGAAAGGACGATATGGGGAAAATAAGAGAAAGAGTGAGAGGCCAATGGGGGGTGAACAAAAGTGAGAGTGAAAGGGCAATAGGGAGAAACCAGGAGCAAGAAGGACAGAACAAGGGTTCGAGAAAAAGAGCAACAGGGGAGAACCAGCGCAAGAGAGTGAAAAAGGGCAAGATGGAGAGATACAGAGTAGCAGGAACCAGGTGCACAACCAGGATGCCCATACATGGATTGAAATACGGCTGGTCCCTGCTGAACCGGTCAGATTTTGATCCATGTATGGCTGGCTTTAGAACAAGAAAAGTACAAGAAAAAGACTGCAAAAGTGAGCGAGAACAGTAAAGCAGGCCATACATTATGCAATTTTCTGTCCTTCAACCACAGGTTGAAGGACAGAAAATTGCTTGATTCCCCCCATCAACACAGTCATTATTGATGGGGAAATCCATTCTGCAAACCTAATGGGTTCTGCCGGAAGGGAGCATATAAAGCCTTCCCCACTGGCAGAATACAGCAATCACTGCTGGTGGCTATAGCTGCTGGCAGTGATCGGGCAAAAAAAAAAACAGACAGGCTGGTTGTACTGAAGCTGAACGATGGATCGACTTCAATACAACCACATACAAAAAAAAGAAATGGGGGAAGAGAGAAAACTTCACCGTAGAAAAGTGGTTACTTTCTGGAACTATTTGGGCATATATCCAGTGAGTGAAAAAGTTATATAGTTTATTCCAATCAATATTATCATTATAAAAGTATGCTAATTACAAAATGAAGTCTGACAAATACAACCAGCCTGCTAATAGACAGGTTGAAATTTTACTGGTTCCTGCTGAACCAGCTGAATTTCGATCTGCCTATGGTCGGCTAAAGAGAACAAGAGCGAGATAGCTGGAGTGAGATAGCAAAAAGTGAGAGCAACCACAAGATGGAGCTAGACGGAGCTAGACTGAGCTAGACGGAGCTAGACGGAGCCAGACGGAGCTAGACGGAGCTAGGCGGAGCTAGACTGAGCTAGATGGAGCTAGACGGAGCTAGACTGAGCTAGACTGAGCTAGACGGAGCTAGACGGAGCTAGACTGAGCTAGACTGAGCTAGACGGAGCTAGACGGAGCTAGACTGAGCTAGATGGAGCTAGACTGAGCTAGATGGAGCTAGACGGAGCTATACGGAGCTAGACGGAGCTAGACTGAGCTAGACTGAGCTAGACGGAGCTAGACGGAGCTAGACTGAGCTAGACGCAGCTAGATGGAGCTAGATGGAGCTAGACGGAGCTAGACGGAGCTAGACTGAGCTAGATGGAGCTACACTGAGCTAGACGGAGCTAGATGGAGCTAGACTGAGCTAGATGGAGCTAGACGGAGCTAGACGGAGCTAGATGGAGCTAGACGGAGCTAGACGGAGCTAGACGGAGCTAGATGGAGCTAGCAACAAGAACAGAACAAGGGAGAGACAGATGGAATGAGCAAGCAACACAGTGAGAGTGAGAGAGAAGAAGAGACAAGTAAAGCAAGAGAAGAAAATAAACAAGCCAGCAAGAAGAGTTAAACATAAAAACCTAAATGAAAAAAATATGGAATATACAAAATTGTTTATGAAATTGTTCTGGCTCAGCAAACCTTGGAGTGGGTCATCCCAAGGGTCAGAGTTATTTTGAGGGAAACTGAATCTCCCATTCCATGCAGTAAACATGAGGCCATTTTTCTGAATAATGTATGCTCACTTGACCTCAAAGCAACCAAAAAGCCTCTGTGAAGATATGAAACCTTTCATCCTTGCACATATGGTTTCAGGATAACCAGTAAAAGGAATCCAGCAGTTGGGTCCATTTCAGTCTAATACAACTTTAAAAAGGATTATATGAAGCAATTGCTCAGAATCAGCAGTTCATAGTGGGGGGTCAATGGAAGCTGAGCAGCAAAATGCTGACCCTCACGGTCAATGATGGGTAGCAAGACTTGCATCTTGGATCCTTTGTAGCCTTAAACCAAAGTGCCCAAAATACAGCACTTTACTACTTCTGCCTAGAAACAACATTTTAAAGTCAAAGGATATTTTTAGGCATTTTCTGTTCTGCTGTTCGAGGCTCCTGTGCTGTCAATCATCCTAAATATGTTTTAAAGGGGCACATTGGACAAGGTGGAGAGGTGTGGGAAGGGGGGTGACGTCACAATCCCCACCTCGTCCAATCAGAGAATGCTTTGCATTCATTGAGAGAATACAAAGTATTCCCTGAATGGCATGCAAGCGGCCTCCCGTGTTCAGTGAGCAGCAGGACGGCACGAGACCTAGAAGCTAGCAGTGACCACTGTAGTAGCGATGACTACTACAGTCATTTTCACATACTAGAGAAGCCTTTCTCAACTTTCTTAACACAGGTGAACCCTTGAAACAACTTCCAGGTCTCAGGGAACCCCTTCCAACAATTACTATATCTACAACTAATGGTACATTGGTGAGATGGTCACTGGGAAGAATGCTCCTTACATTGGTGGTCACTGGGAAGAATGAGCTCTTTCATTGGTGGTCACTGGGAAGAATTCTCCTTACATTGGAGGTCACTGGGAAGAATGTTCTCTTATATTGGTGGTCACTGGGAATAATTCTCCTTACATTGGTGGTCAATGGGAAGAATGATCTCTTAGATTGGTGGTCACTGGGAAGAATGATCTCTTACATTGGTGGTCACTGGGAAGAATGATCTCTTACATTGGTGGTCACTGGGAAGAATGGTCTCTTACATTGGTGTTCACTGGGAATAACTCTCCTTACATTGGTGGTCACTGGGAAGAATGATCTCTTACATTGGTGGTCACTGGGAATAATTCTACTTACATTGGAGGTCAGTGGGAAGAATGATCTGTTACATTGGAGGTCAGTGGGAATAATGTTCTCTTACACTGGTTGTCAATGGGAAGAATTTACCTTACTTTGGTAGTCATTGGGAAGAACCCCACCATAGTAGTTAGCTGAAAAATCATTGGTTCCAGTGGTTACTTATCTGAGAAGCACAAATCGCTCATAGCTCAAGGAACCCCTAACAACCTCTTGAGGAACCTTAGGGTTCCATGCAACCCTGGTTGAGAAAAGCTGTTCTAGAGGGATCCCACAGGTATAATATATATATATATATATATATATATATATATATATATATATAGTTACATTGATCCAAGATGAGTCAACTAACTATGTAAAAATTATTATACCTGGAATCATAGGTTTGCGCAGCCTATAGGATTAGGGTGTGCACCCCAAAGCTTAAACATATATGTGTGTGTGTGTGCATGTGTATATATATTGATGGTGTCATAAGGGCAGAGATCGGTGTCAGTAGGGCAGTGAACGGTGTCAGTAGTTTTTATTTTTATTTATTTTTTTACAATTTTGTTTTTTTTAATTATTGTTTTACAATTTTTTTTTAGAAAAAAAAAAAGAAAACATTTTTTTTTTTAAATTGGTGAAAGATCAGAGGTCTAAAAAGGGGGGATATGTGCCACACTGGGTGATTAGGGTGTGCCCAGGCACACCTGGCACACCCTGTGCTCACGCCAATGCTTGGAATTCAACTTTAAACTTTACATCCAGTTGAACTTTTTCCTGCATGAAGCTTAGCACAGATTCCCTTTAATGATTGACTTTTTTTTTTATATTTGTAATGAGTTTGGTTTTACAGACACAACATGACATGCAGCAGTAAAATCATTTATTTTGGGCTCAACCAGCAAGAAACAAAAATGGGGTAAAAAAAAAAAAAAATCGAAAGAAAATCAATCTAACATGTTTAAACTAAATTTGTAAACTTCAGCATCTAAATCATAACCTGCAATGGAAAGGAGAAGAAGAAGAAAAAAAAATCAGTTTTCATGAAATAAAAAAGAATTGATTTTCCTGCAGTACAAGAACACGGGAAGTCTATGACTTATGTTTTATCTGCAGATACGGTAAGCGGTTATGTAAAGTCAGGGGAGCAAAGCAGGCAAACTGACCTTTGGATAAATTCGTTCCTTTCTCCGCTCATCAAAACATGCAGCGGCTATATCATAAGGCGGTTATCACACCCTGGCCCTGAAAAGTGAACCAATTTCCCGGAGCCGTATTACGCCGACCTGACACTGCCGCACGCTGACAGCATAGCCTTAGGATTTGCTGAACTGGAGACTAGAATTTCCATGTAAGCAAATGTTTCCAACTTGAATTATTGCCTTCATTCTGAACTCTGAGCAGATAAAACAAAAAGGTGTAGCTTAACCCCTTCAGCTCCGGAAGGTTTTACCCCCCTTCATGACCAGGCCATTTTTTGCGATATGGCACTGCGTTACTTTAACTGACAATTGCGCGGTCATACAACACTGTACCCAAATAAAATGTTTGTCCTTTTTCTCCCACAAATAGAGATTTCTTTTGGCGGTATTTGATCATCACTGCGGATACCAAGAGCGTTGGGAATCTACCAGGGTGTTATAAAAAATTGGCTTTAGGTCTGGGTTTAGGTTTGCTTTAATAAAAGAGAATACAGCAAACCAGAGAGCCTAAGACAAATCAAGAGATGTTCTCATTTTTTCAGCTAATGCAGATGTCTATCGGCCTCGTGAGAACGATCGAACAGACAGGTGATGGGATCACATGGTAAAGAGCCTCTAAAAATTGTGTAAGTTCCCATCTCAGTGCTGCGGTGCATCACATTTTGGATACATGAACACATTGAACACATCTCCATTTTCCTGCATTTTAGTCAATTGAGAGGCCCATAGAAGTCAATAACGGTGCATCAAAAGGCATTTAACAAGCCTTGGTCAATGGCTGCTAACTCTATCCACTCCAACTAAACTCTTCTAATCAACAGTAACTATTTGCCAGATGGATTTCAGGATGTAAATGCTACATGAATAATCAATCTGCCCTTACTCAAGGTGGGCAGAAATGCTAGGAGGGAGTTTTTTTTTTAAAGTGATTTCTCAACAAAATAAAACATGGAGACATTGATGGGGGGAGTTTGAATATAAAAAATTAATTACATAGGGTTTTTAGTTTGTGGTGCTCAGATACAGTTTAGTTCCACTTTAAAGTGGAGTTCCACCCACTTTTACAACTCTTCAGCATCCCTCACTAAACTGTGCACTGTAAACGAATTGGATATTTAAATTTTTTTTTTCTCAGCACCTACTGTATATCTGCTGTATTCATTTTTCACTTCCTCCTCCCTGGCCGTGGCCCATCGCATCATTTCCTGCTTGCAATGCCTTCTGGGAATGGGCGGCAACTTCCTCTGACATTGCCGTTGCTATGGAAGCCTGACCTGAAACCTATTACACTGCTTGTGCTGCACTGAGCATGTGCGAGATCTGCAAGGATGAGATCCAGGAAGAAATACAGTCTGGCTTCAGATGCCCACACTTAAGATGGCCACGGCCTGCTGCAAGTTTATAAAATAACAAACTACTGCTATAAACTAACAAAACAGACCTTAGTTTACAGACTAACTTTACTAGAATACATTAAGCTTGTGTATTATAGGGGTATTTTTATTTAAAAAGTATAATTTCGGCCGGAACACCACTTTAAAGTGTTACTAAACCCAGGACCCTGCATTCACTATATCTTGTCTTCCACAGTACACAGAACATGGAAATGCAATTATACGCCTACCAACATTTTAAGATGGGAATGAGGGACAACTACTAGCAAATGTATGCAGGCATAGGACACGCCCCCTGCCACATCCCCTTAAAGGAGAATTAACCAAAAAAATTGTTATTTAAATCCATAAAGGTTTTTTTACCACTTCTATTCCTTCATATTGTCTTTTAAAATTTACAAATGCAGCAATTTAGAATTTGGATGAAAGGTTTAGCACTGGGAAACACTTTTTGAAAGATAAAAAGTACATTTTATATACAACCAGGCCCGGACTGGCCATAGGGCAGACCGGGCATTTGCCCGGTGGGCTGGGACCTCCAGCTCCATAGCCTGTTGATGATCAGGCCGCACAGCGGGAGGTAAGCGGCGCCCGCGGCCTGGACAGGGTTAACACAGGCCACGGCCGCCGCTCACCCACCGCTATACGGCCGTGCCTGTGTCATCTCTGGGCTCCGGCGCAACTACGATAGCGGCTGATTGGCTGAGCTGTGTGTCTCTCTCACACACAGCTCAGCCAACGCTGACAGTTCCACTGCTCCTCCTCTTCCCGCCCCTCTACTCTATCTGCTCCGCCCATACCCCTGTGTCTGCCCCGCCCATACCCCCTGTGTCTGCCCCGCCCACACCCCCTGCGTCTGCCCCGCCCACACATCTATGGGGTGAAGGAAGAAAAGATTTAAAAGCTGCAGGCAGCCCGCTCCTGAGCCTCATCCTGGGGTGAGTAAGCTCACCCTCTCTCCAGCCTTCCAATGTGTATAGAAAACTAATTTAAGGGGTGTTCTGTGGACTCTGATACAAGAGGGGGACTTTGGTGAGCAGAGACCCCCTTAAATCAGTGTTCCCCTTTACATTAGAGTCCACAGAGCTCCCCCTTACAGTAAGTGGGGGCTCAGTGCGGACTCTGATGTAAGGGGGCTCTGTGCGGACTCTGATGTAAGGGGGCTCAGTGTGGACTCTGATGTAAGGGGCTCAGTGCGGAATCTGATGTAAGGGGGCTCAGTGTGGAATCTGATGTAAGGGGCTCAGTGTGGAATCTGATGTAAGGGGGCTCTGTGCGGACTCTGATGTAAGGGGCTCAGTGTGGAATCTGATGTAAGGGGGCTCAGTGTGGACTCTGATGTAAGGGGCTCAGTGTGGACTCTGATGTAAGGGGGCTCAGTGTGGAATCTGATGTAAGGGGGCTGAGTGTGGACTCTGATGTAATGGGGCTGAGTGCGGACTCTGATGTAAGGGGGGTCAGTGCGGAATCTGATGTAATGGGGCTCAGTGTGGACTCTGATGTAATGGGGCTCAGTGTGGACTCTGATGTAATGGGGCTCAGTGCGGACTGGGGCTCAGTGCGGACTCTGATGTAATGGGGCTCAGTGCGGACTCTGATGTAATGGGGCTCAGTGCGGACTCTGATGTAATGGGGCTCAGTGCGGACTCTGATGTAATGGGGCTCAGTGCGGACTCTGATGTAAGGGGGCTCAGTGCGGACTCTGATGTAAGGGGGCTCAGTGTGGACTCTGATGTAAGGGGGCTCAGTGCGGACTCTGATGTAAAGGGGCTCAGTGCGGACTCTGATGTAAGGGGGCTCAGTGCGGACTCTGATGTAAGGGGGCTCAGTGCGGACTCTGATGTAAGGGGGCTCAGTGTGGACTCTGATGTAAGGGGGCTCAGTGCGGACTCTGATGTAAAGGGGCTCAGTGTGGACTCTGATGTAAGGGGGCTCAGTGTGGACTCTGATGTAAGGGGGCTCAGTGCGGACTCTGATGTAAGGGGGCTCAGTGTGGACTCTGATGTAAGGGGGCTCAGTGCGGACTCTGATGTAAAGGGGCTCAGTGTGGACTCTGATGTAAGGGGGCTCAGTGCGGAATCTGATGAAAAAGGGGCTCAGTGCGGACTCTGATGTAAGGGGGCTCAGTGCGGAATCTGATGTAAAGGGGCTCAGTGCGGACTCTGATGTAAGGGGGCTCAGTGCGGAATCTGATGTAAAGGGGCTCAGTGCGGACTCTGATGTAAGGGGGCTCAGTGCGGACTCTGATGTAAGGGGGCTCAGTGTGGAATCTGATGTAAGGGGGCTCAGTGCGGAATCTGATGTAAGGGGGCTCAGTGCGGACTCTGATGTAAGGGGGCTCAGTGCGGAATCTGATGTAAAGGGGCTCAGTGCGGACTCTGATGTAAGGGGGCTCAGTGCGGACTCTGATGTAAGGGGGCTCAGTGCGGACTCTGATGTAAGGGGCTCACTGTGGACTCTGATGTAAGGGGGCTGAGTGTGGACTCTGATGTAATGGGGCTGAGTGCGGACTCTGATGTAAGGGGGGTCAGTGCGGAATCTGATGTAATGGGGCTCAGTGTGGACTCTGATGTAATGGGGCTCAGTGTGGACTCTGATGTAATGGGGCTCAGTGCGGACTGGGGCTCAGTGCGGACTCTGATGTAATGGGGCTCAGTGCGGACTCTGATGTAAGGGGGGTCAGTGCGGAATCTGATGTAATGGGGCTCAGTGTGGACTCTGATGTAATGGGGCTCAGTGCGGACTCTGATGTAATGGGGCTCAGTGCGGACTCTGATGTAAGGGGGCTCAGTGCGGACTCTGATGTAAGGGGGCTCAGTGTGGACTCTGATGTAAGGGGGCTCAGTGCGGACTCTGATGTAAAGGGGCTCAGTGCGGACTCTGATGTAAGGGGGCTCAGTGCGGACTCTGATGTAAGGGGGCTCAGTGCGGACTCTGATGTAAGGGGGCTCAGTGTGGACTCTGATGTAAGGGGGCTCAGTGCGGACTCTGATGTAAAGGGGCTCAGTGTGGACTCTGATGTAAGGGGGCTCAGTGCGGAATCTGATGTAAGGGGGCTCAGTGCGGACTCTGATGTAAGGGGGCTCAGTGCGGACTCTGATGTAAGGGGGCTCAGTGCGGACTCTGATGTAAGGGGGGGTAACCATTACAGTGCAGTCCCCTTTATATTTATATCAGTGTTACTGCACATTACAGCGTGGAGGGCCGATACACCCCCCCCCCCCCCCCCCGGTCCATGGAAAATTTGGCTGCTCAGTCTAAAATGCCCGGGCCTATTTTTTGTCCCAGTCCGGGCCTGTATACAACTATATAGATCAGACCAAAATCAGGGACAAGTGAGGGACAGGGGGACATTTCTCCAAATCAGGGACAGTCCCTAGAAATCCGGGACAGTTTGGAGCTATGCAATTATGGTATTTTAGTAAATACCCAGATAGCAAGGATAATTTTGAGTTTAATGTTGAAAAATTGTAAGTCTGTTAACTTGCTGCACATTTTCACTGGCAAGTTGTACACTTGCAGAGCAAGTCTCTAGCGAGAGCACAAAGTTGCAGTGGTGAGTCCACAGTTAGAAACACCTCCCTAGGGAACACTTAACCCCTTGATCGATCATTTGTCCCTCATTTTGGTCTGATCTATATAGTTGTGTAGAAAATGCGCTTTTTATCTTTCAAAAAGTGTTTCCCAGTGCTAAACCTTTCATCCAAATTTTAAATTGCTGCATTTGTAAATTTTAAAAGCCAATATAAAGGAATAGTGGTAAAAAAAAGCACTTGTGAATTTAATTAACCTTTTTTTTGGTTAATTCTCCTTTAAGGGAGTGTGACAGGGGGCGTGTCCTATGCTTACATATGTTTGCTAGTAGGTGTCCCTCATTCCCATCCCAAAATGTTGGGAGGTATGTGTCAGAGATCTACTGCTCCCAGTGATCGGGAACAGTGATCTCTGTCGTGTTCCAGTAAGCCCATCCCCCCTACAGTTAGAACACACCCAGGGAACACAGTTAATCCCTTGATCGCCTCCTAGTGTTACCCCCTTCCCTGCCAGTGACACTTATACAGTAATCAGTGGCTATTCTTAGCTCTGATCTCTGTATAAATGTCACTGGTCCCATAAAAATTTCAAAAGTGTCTGATTTGTCCGCCTCAATGTCACAGTCGCGCTAAAAATCGCAGATCACCGCCATTACTAGTAATAAATAAATAAATAATAAAAATGCCATAAATCTGTCCCCTATTTTGTAAACGCTATAACTTTTGCGCAAACCAATCAATATACGCTTATTATGATTTTTTTTGTTACCAAAAATATGTAGCAGAATACATATTGGCCTAAACTATAAAGACATTTTTTTTTTGGATATTAATTACTGTATAGCAAAAAGAAAAAAATATTGCTTTTTTTCACAATTGTCGCTCTTTTTTGTTTATAGCGCAAAAAAGTAAAAACCGCGGAGGTGATCAAATACCACCAAAAGAAATCTCTATCTGTGGGGAAAAAAAAGCACATACATTTTGTTTAGGCACAACGTCGCACGACCGCGCAATTGTCAGTTAAAGCGATGGAGTGCCGTTTCGCAAAAAATGGCCCGGTCATTAAGGGGGCAAATCCTTCTGGTCCTTAAGTGGTTAAAGCGTGTAGGAGGTGTTTTCATTCTCCTCTGATTGTCCTATGAGGGTGCTGAACCCCTGACCCTCTGTCAGGACAGTACTGATTGGCCCTGTGCTGATCACATGCACTCTCCCAAGAAAACTCTCTAGCAATACACACCAAACTGAGCATGTGCAGCCTGCCCCCGAGGCTCTGTTCTATCAGCAGATGGTTTGGGGACAGTGGAAGAAGGGGAGGATCAGAGAAGAAAGGATCAAACAGCCTTTTTACACAATGCAGAGAATAAACCCCTTAGGTTCCACAGTGAGTATAACAAGCATGCTTTACTGCAAATACAGACTGATTTTACTGTCGTGGGTTTAGTAACACTTTAACCACTTCCGGACCGCCGCACGCCGATATACGTCCTGACCTTGAAGGAGGATATTGTTGTTATGGCAGCAGCTAGCTGCTATAAACCCAGTATCCTCTTGTTCGGCCGGCGGTCTGCTTCAAGATAAAAGTGGTCTCTGAGGCGGATTCGCCACAAGATCACTTTTATCGCGGCGGGAGAGGGCCCCCCCTCCCGCCGCGCTCCGGTGCCCTCCGCCACTTACCGGAGCCGTCGGCAGCGGCGGAGGAGTTTGGATGCTTTCACTAGCTGGGTATGGAGACAAGTGAGGGGAAGATGGCACCCACCCGTCTCCATGACATTGCAGGGCGGAAGCGACGTCAAAACGTCCCTTCCGCCCATAGCTCTTAAAGGGACTTTTTTTAATTCTTTTTTTAAATAACAATTATTTTTTTGCATTTTGTTTATTGCATTTTAGTGTAAATATGAGATCTGAGGTCTTAATGACCCCAGATCTCATATTTAAGAGGTCCTGTCATGCTTTTTTTCTATTACACGGGTTGTTTACATTCCTTGTAATAGGAATAAAAGGGACACCATTTTTAAAAAAAAAGAAAAAACAGTATAAAAATATAAAATAAAAGGTAAAATAAATAAGAAAAAAAAAATTATACGCGTCTTGTCCCGCCGAGCTCACGTGCAGAACAAATGCATATGTGAGTAGCGCCCGCATATGAAACGGTGTTCAAACCACACATGTGAGGTATCGCTGCGATAGAACGAGAGCAATAATTCTATCCCTAGACCTCCTCTGTAGCTCAAAACATGCAACCTGTAGAATTTTTTGTCGCCTATGGAGATTTTTAGGGGTAAAAGTTTGTCGCCATTCCACGAGCGGGCGCAATTTTGAAGCATGACATGTTGGGTATCAATTTACTCAGCGTAACATTATCTTGCACAATATAAAAAAAATTGGGCTAACTTCACTGTTGTCTTATTTTTTAATTCAAAAATGTGTATTTTTTCCAAAAAAAAAGTGCACTTGTAAGAGCGCTGCGCAAATACAGTGTGACAGAAAGTATTGCAAGGACCGCCATTTTATTCTCTAGGGTGTTAGAAAAAAAAATGTATGTTTGGGGGTTCTAAGTAATTTTCTAGCAAAAAAAAAATGTTTTTAACTTGTAAACAACAAATCTCAAAAGGAGGCTTGGTCCTTAAGTGGTTAAGCTATTGACCTTTGTAAACAGACATGCTGGAAGGGTCTGCTGGATGTATAATATGCCACATTCAAGTTCAATACTTGATATTTACCAGATTTTTTTATTTTATTTTTTTAAATTGGTGCAAGTTGTATTTTTTTTCTTTTTTAGTCCCAGCCATAATAAATACTTTGTAACTTCCCTTTAAGACACTTTTCTAAACAAGGCTCTGTAATTACTGTACACAGACAGAACAGACTGAATACTGAACTGTATTTAAAAAGTTGATTTCTTTGAGCAGTTGGCGTAGAATTCCTACCCTGGATAATGACAGAGCTGAGAACTTGTCGTACTGCTGCGTACAAGAACAAGATGTCAGGATGCCCTTTTGTTTCATGCTGTTATTAAAGTTTCTGAATATCTGTAAACTGTTTTATCTGTGAAAAAGAGGACATTTCGAATGTAACAGTTTGTCAGATGAGTCAAGCAAATCAGATGATTCACAGTCATGAAAACAAAGATTTTTTTTTTTCTGTCTGTTTCTAATCTTCTGATCTTAAGGTAACAAATGTTTCTAAACAAAAAAGCTGAAGGAAAAAAAAAAACATCTTTAGGTACGCGGCATTCTCAACCGCAATTCTAGAAATGCATTTGTAACGAGGGGCCGCGGAGTGGCTACTTCTCTCCTTCCAGGCTCCTGATTGGATGATCCCCTAGAGAAATAAAGCATGCATACACCAGCGGCATCTGACAGCTTTTTTACCGAATTTTGTAGGAAGCCACACACAAGGGACTAATCGCCCAGAAAAGGATCAGGTTCTGCACAAAACCCGAAGGCCAACAATGCTTCTCTTAAGCAGCTCAACTGGATACAGCCTGACAGCAGAATTGTATGGAGCAACTTATTAGAGCAAACTAACACAAGGTCATTGGCAAGTGTTCCAAACTTATCAAGAAAAGTCTCATTTCGGCAGAGAGACTGCAACTGTGTCCAGTGTAAAGGGTCTTAGGTGTTGTCACCTTTCTATAAACAAAAAGAGACTAAATGCAAACCAAAAAAAAAAGGTTAAAGTCTCAATTTTTTTCAAGAAACTACATGGGAAAAATTCTTCAAACGCTGGCCATAGATTAGCCATTCTCAAACAGGATTCTGTGGAACCGTAGGGTTTCTCCAGAGGTTGAGAGGGGTTCCTTGGGCAATTTGTGCCTTTTGACCAGGATTCTGTGGAACCCTAAGGTTTCTCCAGAGCTTTGTTGATGATGAAATTATCTCCTCCAGGTCAACTATATAAGGATCTATGACCCTGGTGCCCAACCTGCGACCTGAGGCCCATACGCGGCCCTTTGGTCTTTGACGTGCAGCCCTTGGGCCCCAGCAGTCAGTAGAAAAGTTGATTTGTAATAGGTCCCTTCATAGTAGTAAAGTCTAGTAGTATAATGCAACAAGTCCCTAGTCCACTGACTCCAGGACAATTTCTACTTCCAATGGCCACAGTCCGGCCCACCTAAATTCTGAAGGACAGTAAACTGGATCTTTGTTTAGAATGTTTGGAGCCCCCTGCCTTAAGCCGCGTACACACGAGCAGAATGTCCGACAGAAAAAGTCAGACGGAAGTTTTTCATCGTCTATTCCGATCGTGTGTAGGCCTCATCGGACTTTTTTTTTTCGAAAATTCTGACGGACCTAGAAATAGAACATGTTCCAAATATTTCCGACGGAACTAATTCCTATCGGGAAAACCGATCGTCTGTATGCTGGTCCGACGGACCAAAAACGACGCATGCTCTGAAGCAAGTACGAGACGGAAGCTATTGGCTACTGGCTATTGAACTTCCCTTTTCTAGTCCCGTCGTATGTGTTGTACGTCACCGCGTTCTGAACAGTCGGACTTTGGTGTGACCGTGTTTATGCAAGATCGATTGAGCGGAATTCTGTCGGAGTTCCGTCGGAGAAAACTTCGGAGTTTATTCCGACGGCAAAACCGGTCGTGTGTACAGGGAATTGGGATGCCATAGGATGGCTGTTATCTAGATACCGGTAAAATCAAAATATAGGTTTGTGATAGGGTGTTTTAGCTTGCTTCTGTGGGTAAGTTCCACAGATGTTTTTAACAAGTAAATGTACGTGGTCCTGGATATAACTTCCAAATAACAAATATAATGCATTAGGGGAACCAAGACTGAGATCAGGAACAAGGGGGAATTGGTACAAGGCCGGAGCAAGATATAGGTGAAGGGCAGGAGCAGGATCAGGCAGGAATCAGGCTCAGGATTTAAAGGGGTTGTAAACCCTCAAGGTTTTTCACCTTAATGCATTCTATGCATTGAAGCCGTGTTCCACCCGCAAATAATTTTTTTTTTAAAGGCAGCAGCTACAAACACTGTAGCTACTGACTTTTAATAAGGACACTTACTTGTCCAGGGAGCACGCAATGACAGCCCCCTGAGGCCGATCCGTCCATCGGATCAGGTGCAGGCATCGCCATTCTAACTAAGGGAAACCGGCAGTGGAGCCTTGCGGCTTCACTGCCCGTTTCCTACTGCGCATGCGCGAGACAGCGGGGGGGGGGGGGGGCTCGCTGCACAAAAAGGATATGCCGTCCTGCACCGCGGACCAGATAGATCGGAAGTACACTATGTACTTCAGAAAAAGGTACGATAGAAGAATATCTATATCTATATTTTAATATCCAAAAACGAGGGGTGGAGAGGTGGTCTTTCGTTTAAGACCACCTCTCAAAAGTGGGAGGAAACTCTGATTTAAGGTGAAAAACCTTCTGTAGTGCTGCAGCCCCCCCCTCCCCCTTTTACTTACCTGAACCCGATCGTTCCAGCAACGGGGACAAGCACAGCAGCTCCAGCCGCTGTCTCGGGTCCTCATTGGATAGATTGATAGCAGCGGGAGCCATTGGCTCCTGCTGCTGTCAATCAAATCCAGTGACGCTGGAGCCAGGAGCGGGGCCGAGTCCTGCTGTCTGTGTCAATAGATGCAGGACTAGGGAGTGCCCCCATGGAATGCGGCTCTACCTGGGGGCACTCGAGTAGAGGAGGAGCCTGGAGCGCTGCTGAGGGACCCCAGAAGAGGAGGATCGGGGCCACTCTGTGCAAAACCCTTGCACAGAGGAGGTGAGTATGACATATTTGTTATTTAAAAAAAAAAAAAAATCTTTACAACCCCTTTAACTGAAGCATGCTTCTGGCTGGCAGGAGAAAAACACTGAAGCAAAGTGTAATCTTTTTTTACTAGTAATGGCTGCGACATTATGACAGACACATCGGGCACTTTTGACACATTTTTAGGTTGATTGACAATTATACAGCGATCAGTGCTATAAAAATGCACTGATTACTGTATAAATGTCACTGGCAGGGAAGGGGTTAACACTAGGGGGGTTAACTGTGTTCCCTGACTGTGTGTTCTAACTGTAGGGGGATGGGACTGCCTATAGGAGATGAGAGATCGTGGTTCCCAGTTCGTAGGAACTCACGATCTCTCTCTCCTCTCCTCACAGAACTGGGATGTGTGTGTTCAGTCAAGTGGCCCATTGAACCACTGAATCAGCTCACCATCTATGCCCACCTGGTTTTATAACGGATATTGATGTTATGAAGCAAGACAAATATGATGCAATGTGGTAACATAATTTAATGTTAATAGCAACAAAGGAGGTTTAACTAAAATAATGCATCAGTGCCCATCAGTACAGCCTGATCAGTGCCCATCAGTACAGCCTGATCAGTGCCCATCAGTACAGCCCGATCAGTGCCCATCAGTACAGCCCGATCAGTGCCCATCAGTACAGCCTGATCAGTGCCCATCAGTACAGCCCGATCAGTGCCCATCAGTACAGCCTGATCAGTGCTCATCAGTACAGCCCGATCAGTGCCCATCAGTACAGCCCGATCAGTGCCCATCAGTACAGCCTGATCAGAGCCCATCAGTACAGCCCGATCAGTGCCCATCAGTACAGCCCGATCAGTGCCCATCAGTACAGCCTGATCAGTGCCCATCAGTACAGCCCGATCAGTGCCCATCAGTACAGCCCGATCAGTGCCCATCAGTACAGCCCGATCAGTGCCCATTAGTACAGCCTGATCAGTGCCCATCAGTACAGCCTGATCAGTGCCCATCAGTACAGCCCGATCAGTGCCCATCAGTACAGCCTGATCAGTGCCCATCAGTACAGCCCGATCAGTGCCCATCAGTACAGCCCGATCAGTGCCCATCAGTACAGCCTGATCAGTGCCCATCAGTACAGCCCGATCAGTGCCCATCAGTACAGCCCGATCAGTGCCCATCAGTACAGCCCGATCAATGCCCATCAGTACAGCCTGATCAGTGCCCATCAGTACAGCCCGATCAGTGCCCATCAGTACAGCCTGATCAGTGCCCATCTGTACAGCCTGATCAGTGCCCATCAATCAATCCAGCCTTTTTACCTAGCATCAGAGCGGCCCAGGGGGCGAATGCCACTCTGCCCCCCGGCCCAGTCCGCCCCTGCCGGCGGTCATCACGACCACCTGTCACGAGCATCGGCACCCCTGCTGTGCAACGGGCGCGCATGCCTGCTATCCCGCTTAAAGGAATCGATGTATAGCTACGACGATTCGCGTGATCGTGCCGACCTGCCACCATACAATGACGACGGCTGGTCGGCAAGTGGTTAACAACCAATGAGTCGTCAGCTGTCAGCGGGGTTCCCCGCTGACAGCTGAATGTAAAAAATAATAAAAAATGCCGGCAAAAAAAAAATTTATCGCAAAAAAAACGGCGTGGGATCCCCCCCAAGGTCTATACCAGGCCCATTGGTTGTATGGATTCGGAGGGGCGAAAAAAAACCCCAAAAAAGGATAATGCTTATCGTCTGATTTAGTAACAAGCTGCAGATTTCACAGCCTGCGTGTTGCTAATTTATGCCATAAGCGCGGTGACGGAGAAACCACTGGAGATAATTTATGCCGGCTTGTCCTCCCAGAAAAAACACTCGGCTGCTTAAAACAAATACACATTAGCCAGACAATGAGGAGAACGAGGTGGTCCTCTTTTGTAACTGCAAATCCACTTGGAGTGCGCAATCCCCAAATTGTCTATATTTAATTCATTCTGTCAACAAATAAATCTACATTAAGATTACATTTAGATTTCTTGTAAACAGCTTTAATTAATTACCGCACATAATAATTTCCTGTTACTCCGTCTCTTTCTGTAAATGCAACATTTTATTGCTTGGCACGGCTGCAATGCGATTCCTAGACTGCTCCGCCATTGTCCCTCAGCCTCCAGCACACGAAACACGCCTGGAACCGTTCCAGGCACTTCTGTTTTGGCTCCTCTGCAGCCGAGCGACAAACTAGCATAGGAAATCGTTCAATGATCATTACACGTGTGCCATGGCTTCATAGCGTTCCTTTTTTTTTAAAAGATGAACTCCAGGCTTAATACACAGATTAAATACACATAAGGGAGATTGTTTTACATGCACATTGATTATTATTTCTGTCCATCCGGGTTCTGAGATTTACACAGCTCTGCCACACAGCACAGCCCTGTCTGGTAGGGAAGAAGACCTGATTTTTCTTTGTTTGGAAGTCATTAACGCTTGTCACCAGCTTGTGACTAGACAGTAAAAAGACAAGCAGCACATCTCTCTATCACAATGCTTTCTCCTTCTATCAGCATGACTTTTTGCACTGGGTGGATTTGATTTAAATCGCTCGAAAAAAGGCTTTATTTAAATCAACTCGATTTAAATCATCATTTTTAACCATCTCAATACCGGGCATTTTCACCCCCTTCCTGCCCAAGACATTTTTCAGCTTTCAGCGCTGTCACATTTTGAATGACAATTGCGCGGTCATGCCACACTGTACCCAGATGAAATTGTTATGATTTTTTCCCCACAAACAGAGCTTTCTTTTGGTGGTAATTGATCACCTCTGCGGTTTTTGTTTTTTTTTTGTGCTATACACAAAAGAAGAGCGACAAGTTTGAAAAAAACACAATTTTTTTTACTTTTTGCTATAATAAATATCCATTTTTTTTTTAAAACTAAATTTTTCCTCAGTTTAGGCCGATATATATTCTTCTACATATTTTTGGTAAAAAAAAAAATCGCAATAAGTGTATAATGATTGGTTTGCGCAAAAGTTATAGCGTCTACAAAATAGAGGATAGATTTATGGCATTTTTATTTATTTTTTATTTTTTACTCGTAATGGCGGCGATCTGCGATTTTTTTTTTTGTGACTGCGATATTGCGGCGGACATATCGGACACTTTTGACACATTTTTGGGGCCATTCACATTTATAAAGCGATTCGTGCTATAAAAATGCCTTGATTATTGTATAAATGTGACTGGCAGGGAAGGGGTTAACAGTAGGGGGCGATTGAGGGGTTAATTATGTTCCTAGGGAGTGATTCTAACTGTAGGGGGAGGGGATTCACAAGGGGAGGAGACCGATCGGTGTTTCTCTGTACTGAGAACATACCATCGGTCTCCTCTCCTCTGACAGAACGTGGATCTGTGTGTTTACACACACAGATCCACGGTCCTGCTGTGTTACCGGGCTATCACGGGTGCTCGGCAGACATCGCGGCCGCCGGGCACGCGCATTGAGTCCCCAGTGATACAGCGGGCGTGTGCGATCGTCGCCAGCGGCACGCACACGCCCCCTGGTGGGCCGAGAAGGCGAGGGCGTCGTATGACGCCCTCCCAGGACGAGAGCCATGCCGCCTGGCCGTCATATGACAGCCGGCGGATGGCAAGCGGTTAAAGAGCAACTGTCATCTTTGTCCTGCAGAGGCTCCTCCTCTGACTCGCTCTTGACTCACCGACAGTCCCATTCACTTTATTGGGACAGCTGGTGATGCGGCAGTGACACAACAAGGTGAGGGAGGTGACGGCAGCAGGTGAGTGGATGCCCGCTAACAGGCGGTGCCATGATGGATCTGAAAATGACAGGTGCTCTTTAAATGTAAGGACTTATTCTTGCTGGTAGTTAGAATCTTTAATATTTGCAAACAAAATGAAGGTTTCCTATGATAATAAGCTGTCAGGTTAGTAAAACAGCAATATCAGAACCCATTCAATCACACAGTTTGTAGTGCACATAGATTTTCAAAACAATGGAATAAAGAAATATTCCTGAACTTTGTTTTATCTCATGGTTACTGTGAAATTGTGTGAATGCATCAATGCAGTGCATGTTATCTCAGCTTGCAGAGCTTGGATTCATTGAATGAGTTTACCAAAAATGTAAATATTGAAGAATATACAGCCTCATGCTACATACTTGAGCTCCACTTCATGCTGAATAAACTAAATTATTAAGGTATCTTACATAGAAAACTATCTTTAGATAGATTTTTACTCCAAAAATACTTTTTTTTCTGTTTTTTGGGTTCATAGACTTCAATGGATCAAAAACGTGTATTGAAAAATGAAAAATGCACCTGCAAAATGCAAACTGCAACCTGCATAGGTGTGAACCAGGCCTAAAATCTAGTGGAACCAATTGCCTTCCG
This sequence comes from Lithobates septentrionalis, assembly GCA_037952835.1. Classification (NCBI taxonomy): domain Eukaryota; kingdom Metazoa; phylum Chordata; class Amphibia; order Anura; family Ranidae; genus Lithobates; species Lithobates septentrionalis. The sequence goes on along the minus strand of JBBDGP010003086.1, from coordinate 199,085 downwards.
AAGTCACCTAATTAGTGAATAGAGCCCACATGTGTGTAACTTAATTTCAGTATAAATACAGCTGCTCTGTGAAGCCCTCAGAAGTTTGTTAGAGAACCTTAGTGAACAAACAGCATCATGAGGGCCACGAAACACACCAGACAGGTCAGGGATAAAGTTGTGGAGAAGTTTGACCAAGATTAACTTATTCGGTTCAGACAACGTCAAGCATGTGTGGCGGCAACCAGGTGAGGAGTACAAAGACAAGTGTGTCTTGCCTACAGTCAAGCATGGTGGTGGGAGTGTCATGGTCTGGGGCTGCATGAGTGCTGCCGGCACTGGGGAGCTACAGATCATTGAGGGAACCATGAATGCCAACATGTACTGTGACATACTGAAGCAGAGCATGATCCCCTCCCTTCAGGGACTGGGACGCAGGGCAGTATTCCAACATGATAACGACCCCAAACACACCTCCAAGACGACCACTGCCTTGCTAAAGAAGAGAAGAAAAGATTGATCTCATACTTGGATCCAAAAGATGCTGTAGAAATTTCTTGTCATGAGCCAGACAAAATTGCAATGATGATCAGTTGACGCGTTTTCACACGAAAAGGACCGTGCTTGTTCACAAAGAAGCTTTCGTGCTAAAGAAGCTGATGGTATCATCCTGGACCCACTTTATTAACCTATGCAACACGTTTTGTTCAGTTAATTTAAATATATATATATATTTTTTTTTTTTTTGTTTTCCTTACAATTTTCTGTATTCAACTAATTAACGCAATTGATGGCCTATCCATGCCTACAGTTTGAACCCAATAGGGGTAGGCTGGTACAGACTATCAATTACTGTATTTGTATAAGAATATTCTTAACCACTTTAAGACCAGCCTCGTTTTGGATTTTAGGTGTTTACAAGTTTAAAACAGGTTTTTTTGCTAGAAAATTACTTAGAACCCCCAAACATTATATATTGTTTTTTTTTCTAACACCCTACAGAATAAAATAGCGGTCATTGCAATACTTTTTTTTGCACCGTATTTGCGCAGCGGTCTTCTAAGCGCACTTTTTTTGGAAAAAATTCACTTTTTTGATTAAAAAAATAAGACAACAGTAAAGTTAGCCCAATTTTTTTTTATATTGTGAAATATAATGTTACGCCAAGTAAATTGATACCCATCATGTCACGCTTCAAAATTGCGCCCGCTCGTGGAATGGCGTCAAACTTTTACCCTTAAAAATCTCCATAGGCGACGTTTAAAAAATTCTACAGATTGCATGTTTTGCGTTACAGAAGAGGTCTAGTGCTAGAATTATTGCTCTCACTCTACCGGTCGCGGCGATACCTCACATGTGTGTTTTGACCACCGTTTTCATATGCGGGCGCTACTCACGTATGCGTTCGCTTCTGCGCGCGAGCTCGTCGGGACAGGGCGCTATAAAAAAATTTTTTTTTATTATTATTATTATTTATTTTACTTTATTTTATTTATTTTTTCACTGTTTTAAAAAAAAAAAAAAAATTTGGATCACTTTTATTCCTATTACAAGGAATGTAAACATCCCTTGTAATAGAAAAAAGCATGACAGGTCCTCTTAAATATGAGATCTGGGGTCAAAAAGTCCTCAGATCTCATATTTAGACTAAAATGCAAAAAAAAAAAAGAAAAAGTCGTTTAAAAAAAATGACACAAAAAAAATTGTGCCTTTAAGAGAAGTGGGCGGAGCTGACGTAATGACGTCGCTCCGGCCGTCCTATGGTATGGAGATGGGTGGGGGCCATCTTAGCCTCACTCGTCTCCATACTGAGGAAGGGAAAGGACCCGATCGCCTCCGCTGCTACTGACGGCTCCGCTAAGCGGCGGAGGGTGCGGGAGAGCGGCGGGAGGGGGGGTGGCACCTCTCCCGCCGCCGATAACGGTGATCTCGCGGCGAACCCGCCGCAGAGACCACCATTATCGTGTACAGAACCGCCGGCCCTAAAGATGGATACTTCGGTTGTGGCAGCAGCTGCTGCCGTTACCGAGATATCCATCTTTAAAAAAATGACGTATATATACAGTGGGCGGTCCGGAAGTGGTTAAGAACTATTGCAAAGAAGTTAGTCACAATTATTATCGTGACAATGTCAATCTGTATTGTTAAGAAAATCCCTTCAATAAAAATCTATTGTTTAAAAAAAATGTAGCTGAGGGTAAAGGTGATGGACTGGCCAAGCATGTCTCCAGACCTAAACCCTATTGAGCATCTGTGGGGCATCCTCAAGTGGAAGGTGGAGGAGCGCAAGGTCTCTAACCTCCACCAGCTTCGTGATGTCGTCATGGAGGAGTGGAAGAGGACTCCAGTGGTAACCTGTGAAGCTCTGGTGAACTCCATGCCCAAGAGGGTTAAGGCAGTGCTGGAAAATAATGGTGGCCACACAAAATATTGACACTTTGGGCCCAATTTCGACATTTTCACTTAGGGGTGTACTCACTTTTGTTGCCAGCGGTTTAGACATTAATGGCTGTGTGTTGAGTTATTTTGAGGGGACAGCAAATTTACACTGTTATACAAGCTGTACACTCACTACTTTACATTGTAGCAAAGTGTCATTTCTTCAGTGTTGTCACATGAAAAGATAGAATAAAATATTTACAAAAATGTGAGGGGTGTACTCACTTTTGTGAGATACTGTATATATATATATATATATATATATACATGCAGTATATACACAGCATATTTCAGGAGTACATTTTGACCTTGTCAGTTCTCCTTTTCTCCTCCATTTAAAATACTGGATGCTTCATTTTTCATTGAAGATGGGAGGCGGCTGATAATGCCCCTGTGGTCCGCGCTCTTTCTGGGGCTGATAAGAAATTATTACATAGAAAATGCAGTAGGCAATAATTGCCTGACCTGACCTAATCTCTGCAAGTTAATCTTCTCTGTTCTTACTATAAAACTTTTAATGAAAGATCTTTATATTTTCCTCCCATCTACAAGCTGATGTGAATAACCTCTAGTATTTAAAAATGTGACCTTATTTAGTCAAGGCGATATGAGGAATAAATGACAAAAATCGCAGAGGTGTAATTAAACCCATAAAAAAAAATGGAAAGTGAAAAATGTCTATTCAGTAATAGGAAGGTATGTATGGAAATGTTTTCCCCAGAGATACTTAAAGCATTTAAAAAGCAAAAATACATTTCAAATTCATACATATATTTTTATGTTTTACATGCAAAAGGATGTATAATTCTATACAGCCAGTTCTAAGATTTACATATATTTTCTACACCGTGCCCCAAGACTGATGACAAACATTTAAAACCTATTAAAGTGGACCCAGCATCAGATATACAGTGTTTTCCCATGTATATATGTTAAGTAGTGTGTCACTTCCTGGGCTGAGATAACAACTCAGAGATGATACAATTATGAAAATGTTTGACACAGATGAGCCCCTGCTGCAGCCTCTCATTTTGCTACAGTGTTCCAATGTTGTAGTCTGATAATTGGGGGGGGGACTGAGAAAATGCTCCCTGCTGCCTGCAGCAGACTGATGACATCATCTCGGGTCTAGGAAAAGTCACTTGGCTGGGGTTGTGTCCAATCACAGCCGGTCACATGTAAACAAAGAGATGCCGGTAATCGGCTCTCCTCGCCTCACACTGACAGAGTATGAGGAGAGCCGATCAGCGTCATCTCCTCACAGGGGGACATCTAGGGATGTAATCAGGGCACTGATCATCAGTGCCCTTATTACAATAAATTATTTGTCACAAAACAGTGCCCACCAGTGGCGTTGCTAGGGGGTGGCTTTTGGGGCTATAGCCCCTAATCTGGGGCCCGTAGTCCCGAGTCTCTGCAGGGGTCCCCAAGGGGAGGGGAGGCTCTCTGGGGACCCTGATGTAAGGGGGGCTCTCTGGGGACCCTGATGTAAGTGGGGGGCTCTCTGGGGATATATACACACATGTATATTACTGTATATACATACGGTGCTATGGGCTCTAGCCCCAAATCTTTTGTAGACCTGGCAACGCCCCTGGAGCCCACTAATGCCAGCATACAGTGCCCACCAGTGGCAGCAATCAGTGCCCACCACTGCCCATAAGTGCCACCAATCAGTGCCCATTGGCGATGCCAGTCAGTGCTGGCAATCAGTGCCGCCTATCAGTTCTGCCCATCAATGCCTATCACTGCTGTTGATCAATGCTCATCAGTGCCATCCATCAATGCCCATCAGTGCCCATCTGTACCGCATATCCATGCCCACCAGGGCCGCCTATCAGTGCCCAACAGTGTCGCCTATTAGTGCCCGTCAGTGTTACCCATCAGTGCCGCCTATCAGTGCTCATCAGTGCCATCTATCAGTGCCCATAAGTGTGGCATATTAGTGCCTCCTCATCGGTGCCACCTCATCAGTGCCCATAAGTGCCACCTCATTAATGCCCACCAGTTCAGCCTATCAGTGCCCATCAATGCCGCCTCATTAGCGCACATCAGTGAAGGCGAAAAATTACTTAGTTACAAAATTTACTGACAGAAAAAAAGTAAAAAAAAACAAAATATTTTTCAAAATTTTTGGTCTTTTTTTTTTTTTTTTGTAAAAAATAAAAAACCCAGCAGTGATTAAATACCACCAAAAGAAAGCTCTATTTGTGTGAAGAAAATGATAAAAAATTTGTTTGGGTACAATGTTGCATGACCGTGCAATTGTCATTCAAAGTGCGATGTGCTGAAAGCTGAAAATAGGCCTGGGCAGGAAGGGGGTGTAAGTGCCCGGTAGGCAAGTGGTTAAAGCAATTGAACTTCCTGGTCCAGTATTTACAGGGCTTGTTATGCCAATATTTCATATTCCTGATATGTGACTTCTATACCATAATTGTTTTTCGCACAAATAGAGCTTTCTTTTGGTGATATTTTATCACCACTGGGGCTTTTAATTTTTGCTAAATAAATGAAAAAAAGAATTAACATTTTGAAGAAAAAAAATGAGTTTTTCTTTGATTCTGTTATAAATTTTTGCAAATAAATAATCTTTCTTCATAAATTTAGGTCAAAATGTATTCTGCTACATTTCTTTGGTTAAAATAACCCAAATCAGTGTATATTATTTACTGAATGAAACTGATTCATTTAGTGTCCTTTGTTGTGATTAGCTGTGATTGGCCCTGTCTGTGCCATGTGATCACTTTGACCAATCACAGCTAGCAACACAATTGTATACAATATATGGCAAGAAAGGCAGCCATCCCTTGTTTACATCTGTCATGTGATCTTCTGTGATTGGTCACAGTGATCACATGGTACTGCCAGCGGATTGGTACAGTGATCGGTCACTAGCTGTGTCTGGTGGACACAGCTAGTGACAGATTGCGTCGCTATGCGGCCCCGCAGCTATGCGAGTGGTGCGTTCTGGGACATTGTCATATGACGTCTTCTCAGAATAACAGTGCTCCCGCCTGGCCCTCACTGTACTATAGGCCGGGCAGGAAGGTGTTGAAAACTGTTATCCATCATTGCGCTCTTATAAGTTCATCCTATACTTGCATCTAGACCCTAGTGCAGCTTCGTCGTGCCCTCCACAGACCAGAAATGACATCACTGCAAACCCCAACCAACGCGTTTCGCCACAATCAGTGGGTATCCTCAGGATGTCCACAGGTGTCTCCGGCTACAGTTCCACTTGTTTTATTGCTTAGGCACCTCCCACTACACCCACAACCTAAACGATACATCAGATATCTGAAGGAGTTATAATTTGTGTAATAGGAGGTTGAGTGTGTTCCTCACTTTTATAGGTTACCTTGTAAAACTTTAGCACATAGCACTGTTTTTTTTTTAATATTTAGTTTTTTGTGCCTACAATTAAAGTATAACTATAGGCATTTTTTATTTTCAATTTGGATAGAGAAAGGGAGGGTTATACCCCCTGTCAGATTTTCTTTTCGCTGTCTGTGTCCCATAGGGGAGATTTCCCTTTACTTCCTGTCCCATAGCCTAACAGGAAGTGAGGGAAAATCCCTGCAAATTAAGAGAATTCCTTGGGAACCCCCAGGTCACCAGAACTAGCGTCCCCATCGGAAGATTTCCCCTCTATTACTTTTATGGAGACAACTCAAAATCTAGGATTTTCTTTTACTTTGACTTTCAATGATAATGGTAAACAGGACAAACAGAGAGGGGGAAACTCCTGAGCGGGGGGCACAGACAGCAATAAAAACCTGACAGGTGTTTTAATCCCTCTCCGCTTAGTCCAAAACTAAAAAAATAAAGTTCTGCCTTATATTTAGGCCTCATGCACACGGGACGTTATAATAACGTTATAAAAACACCAGTAGCTTTGCAGTGAGTTTTTCAACTATTTTTAATGTTTTTGCAATAGCGTTTTTTATTGTTTATTAGCGTTTTTTTTAGTGTTTTTCTGCGTTAGCACTTTAGTGGGTTTTTTTTTTTTTAAGAAAATTTTATTTATTTATTTATTTATTTTCAATAGATCAAAAACGTTTAAAAACACTGGTAAGCGACGTTTATCAACGTTTATCAGCGTTAGAGCGTTTTTACAGCTGAAAAACATCTCTCAGAACCCACTAGGTTTTTTTTTGTTTTTTTTTTACTGCTCAAAAACGCCACGGCGCAAAACTGCTGATAACAGCCTATGTGTGCATGGACACATAGGATAACATAATGGAGAGTTTAATGACTGTAGAAAAAAAAAAAACGGTCTACAGCCAAAAACAGCTGCTGTAAAAACGTCAAAAGTGTATTAGTGTATTTTTTACTGAAAATTTGCACTTGATAAACCATTGTGTAAATATTGTGTGGCAAAAAAAAAAAATTGGCACTACCACCATTTTATTCTCCAGGGTCTCTGCTTTCAGAAAATGTATTGGGGTTTAAGTAATCTTCAGGCCTAAAATATTTTTTTTTAAACACGTGCGCAAAAAAAAAACCACGAAGACGGCTCTAGTAGCAAAAAGTTTTGGATTGGGGCCAATGGAGCGGAAATGTTTATGCACTGAGACCACCTGCCGACTCTGAACAGAATCTGAGTCTTGACATCATGCAAATTTTGCACTTGATTAAAAAACAGGACTGACTGGGAGTATTTGCATGCCGGAGTGCGCACAGCTGTTCAGTCTCACCAGCCCCGGTGTCAGAACTGCGGGGTTGCCGCGCCGCGCCTCGCTCTCTCTGATGCAGAACGCGGCAGGTTCAGCTCCCGGAAAAACCCAACAAAAGTTTTTCCTCTTCCTTTAATATCTCATACTTGTTACTTTGTTTTATGGCACTGCATTACCGTGAGCTTGTTGGAAGCCTAATAACATTTTGCTGGTGAAAAATAAATGATCAGCCAGTGTGCTGGGGTAATAAATAGATGTACTCATTCTGTTTCTTCCACTGAACCTGCTGTACTTACAGGAACTCGCAGTTATGTATGAAAAATGGATCACAATTGGTTTACTGTAGAAAATCGTCTCGGTATTCGGGGTGATTTTGCATTCTGGCAAATTCTAAAACCTTCGCTGAGACTTAAATGCAACTCCGCTCAAAAAATAAATCTGTTTGCGTTGTAGGAGAGAAATAGGAACTAATCCTTAAAAGTTCTTAAAGGGTCAGTCCACTATGAGGGGCCCCACTGTTGTTAGTTTTTTTTCATTATGGAATAGATCAGGGGTCTCCAAACTTTTCATTATGAGGGCCACATGGTATATTTTACAAATAATCGTGTGTCAAAAAAAACAAAAATCCCTATCGTGGTCCCCTTACATCTGGGTCTCTATCAGAGTCCTACCATACATCATATCCTATTTACATCAGGGTCCCCATTAGAGTCCGCCGTTACATTAGGGTCCACATTAGAGTCCTCCTTTATAGAAGGGTCCCCATCAGAGTTCCCCCTTACATCAGGGTCCCCATCAGAGTTCCTCCTTACATCAGGGTCCCCATCAGAGTCTTCCCTTACACCAGAGTCCCCATCAGAGTTCCCCCTTACATCAGGGGCCCCTTTAGAGACCTCCCTTACACTAGGGCCCATATAGGATTCTCCCTTTACATCAGGGTCCCGATCAAAGTCCCCCTTTACATTAGGGTCCACATTAGAGTGCTTCTTTATAGAAGGGTCCCCATCAAAGTCCTCCCTTACACCAGGGTCCCCATTAGAGTCTCTCTTTACATCAGGGACACCATCAAAGTCCCCCCTTACAGCAAGGTTCCCATTAGGGTCCTCCTTTACATAAGAGTCCCCATCAGAATCCCCCTTACATCAGGGTCCCCATCAGAGTGACCCCTTACATCAGGGTCCCCATCAGAGTGACCCCTTACATCAGGGCACCATCAGAGTGACCCCTTACATCAGGGCACCATCAGAGTGACCCCTTACATCAGGGTCCCCATCAGATTCCCGCCTTACATCAGGGTCCCCATCAGAGTCCTCCCTTACACCAGGGTCCTCTCAGAGTTCCATCTTATATCAGGGTCCCCATCAAAGTTCTCCCTTACATCAGGGTCCCTATCAGAGTTCTCCCTTACATCAGGGTTCCCATCAGAGTCCTTCCTTAAACCAGGGTCCCCATCAGTGTCTCTCTTTACATCAGGGACTCCATCAAAGTCCACCCTTACAGCAAGGTTCCCATTAGGGTCTTCCTTTACATAAGAGTCCTCATCAGAGCCCCCCCTTACATCAGGGTCCTCATCAGAGTGCCCCCTTACATCAGGGTCCCTATTAGAGTACCCCCTTACATCAGGGTCCCCATCAGAGTCCTCCCTTACACCAGGGTCCCTATCAGAGTCCTCCCTTACATCAGAGTCCCCATCAGAGTGCCCCCTTACATCAGGGTCCCTATCAGAGTCCTCCCTTACATCAGGGTCCCCATCAAAGTCCCCCCTTACAACAAGGTTCCCATTAGGGTCCTCCTTTACATAAGACTCCCCATCAGAGCCCCCCTTACATCAGGGTCCTCATCAGAGTGCCCCCTTACATCAGGATCCCCATCAGAGTCTCTCTTTACATCAGGGACTCCACCAAGTCCCCCCTTACAGCAAGGTTCCCATTAGGGTCCTACTTTACATAAGAGTCCTCATCAGAGCCCCTCCTTACATCGGGGTCCCCATCAAAGTCCCCCCTTACAGCAAGGTTCCCATTAGTGGCTGTGAGAGAGAGCACGCCTGTATTGACAACACACAGTTTAGGACCCCAGAAGTGCCTTACAGCCCCCGTAAAGCTTCCTGTACTCTACTTTGGGTTGGTAATAAACCCCTAGATATCCATTGATAAAAAAGTCAGATCAATATTTACAGATAATTGCTTTCCGACGCCTAATTCCAGGCAGCTAATTTTTCAGGATCATTAGAGGAAGTTGTGTGATTCTTGGCAGGGAAAGAAGTAAAAAGTTGTAGTCTTGACAGTTGAATTAATTGCCTTTCTACAAACCATTTCTGCATCTGACAATATCAGCAAACACTCCCCACGCCGCTATATATACTTCCCTATCTAAGCATTTCAAAGACCTGCAAACTTTAGCTGGAACTGTCAGACTTTGCAATACAAGTGTTCCCTGCAGTCGGGGGGTAAATCCAAAATTGCTTTTCCAAAGAAAACAAAAAAATGTATTATGCCGCGTACACACGGTCGGACTTTCTAGAAAGCTAGGTCCGACGTACTTGCCGCCAGACTTCCGGCGGACTACCGCCGGACTTTCTGAACGGCCGGACTTGCCTACACACGGCCGGACTTTCCGGAATCCGGTCTTCCCGACGGACTTTCAGAATGAACGGACTTTCCCACACACGGACAAGTCCGTTCATTTTGAACGTGACTCGGGTACGACGGGACTAGAAAAGGAATTCAATCTCGCCGCTTTTTTTGGCGAGATTGAAACCTTGCGAGCCCCGTCGCAGGCCCTTAGGTCTGGTATGGAACTTTAAGGGGAACCCCCTACGCCGAAAAACCGGCGTGGGGGTCCCCCCAAAATCCATACCAGACCCCGATCCGAGCACGCAGCCCGGCCGGTCAGGAAAGGGGGTGGGGACGAGCGAGCGCCCCCCCCCCTCCTGAACCGTACCAGGCCACATGCCCTCAACATGGGGGGGTGCTTTGGGGGAGGGGGCGCCTTACGGTGCCCCCCCACCACAAAGCACCTTGTCCCCATGTTGATGAGGACAAGGGCCTCTTCCCGACAACCCTGGCCGTTGGTTGTCGGGGTCTGCGGGCGGGGGGCTTATCGGAATCCGGGAGCCCCCTATAATAAGAGGGCCCCCAGATCCCGGCCCCCCCCACCCTATGTGAATGAATATGGGGTACATGGTACCCCTACCCATTCACCTAGGTAAAAAGTGTTAATAATAAAACACAACACAGGTTTTTAAAATAATTTATTAAACTGCTCCGGGGGGGGGGTCTTCTTCCGTCTTCGGGGGTCCCTCCGCTTCATCTTCTCCCGGCGTCCGGTTGGTTCTTCTCCGCTCTCTTCTCCCGGTGTTCCAGTTCTTCGGCCGGCTCCTCTGCTGTGTTCAGGTAGCTCTCTTGCCAGCAGAGGTCCGGACTTCTGAGCTGCTGGGCTTCTTGTCTTCTCTTCTCTTCTCTTCTCTTCTCTTCCCCCAGATGTTGACACGACGCTCTCTCCGGCTGGACTGGTCTCCGAGGGCTGCGTTGTGACTTATATAGGCGGAGACCCCGCCCCCTTTTGAAGTCACAGTCCCTGGGCATGCTGGGACTGTGACGTTTTAGGGGGCGTGGTCGACTCCGCCCCCTAAAACGTCACAGTCCCAGCATGCCCAGGGACTGTGACATCAAAAGGGGGCGGGGTCTCCGCCTATATAAGTCACAACGCAGCCCTCGGAGACCAGTCCAGCCGGAGAGAGCGTCGTGTCAACATCTGGGGGAAGAGAAGAGAAGAGAAGACAAGAAGCCCAGCAGCTCAGAAGTCCGGACCTCTGCTGGCAAGAGAGCTACCTGAACACAGCAGAGGAGCCGGCCGAAGAACTGGAACACCGGGAGAAGAGAGCGGAGAAGAACCAACCGGACGCCGGGAGAAGATGAAGCGGAGGGACCCCCGAAGACGGAAGAAGACCCCCCCCCCGGAGCAGTTTAATAAATTATTTTAAAAACCTGTGTTGTGTTTTATTATTAACACTTTTTACCTAGGTGAATGGGTAGGGGTACCATGTACCCCATATTCATTCACATAGGGTGGGGGGGCCGGGATCTGGGGGCCCTCTTATTATAGGGGGCTCCCGGATTCCGATAAGCCCCCCGCCCGCAGACCCCGACAACCAACGGCCAGGGTTGTCGGGAAGAGGCCCTTGTCCTCATCAACATGGGGACAAGGTGCTTTGTGGTGGGGGGGCACCGTAAGGCGCCCCCTCCCCCAAAGCACCCCCCCATGTTGAGGGCATGCGGCCTGGTACGGTTCAGGAGGGGGGGGGGCGCTCGCTCGTCCCCACCCCCTTTCCTGACCGGCCGGGCTGCGTGCTCGGATCGGGGTCTGGTATGGATTTTGGGGGGACCCCCACGCCGGTTTTTCGGCGTAGGGGGGTTCTCCTTAAAGTTCCATACCAGACCTAAGGGCCTGGGATGCCCCCCGCGCTCGCCGCAATGGGAAAATTTGTTTTTCCTATTGCAGCGAGCGCGAGATGCAGTAACCTGCTCCTACGTCGTATCTGGTCCTTCGGACCAGCATACAGACGAACGGGCTTTCCGTCAGGAACTGAGTCCGGCGGAGGTACGACGTAAAGATTTGAAGCAGGCTTCAAATCTAAAGTACGTCGGATTTCCGCCCGAAACGGTCCGTCGGAAGTCCGATGGAGACCACACACGGTCGGATTTTCCGCCGGACTTGGTCCGGCGGCGTCCGTCGGACTTTTGCAGGTGAAAAGTCCGACCGTGTGTACGCGGCATTAGGATCATTTTGAGCTGAAACTTACCTTATGTTACAATAAGACGAAAAAGAATTAGAAATAACATCTTAGTTTATATATACACACACAGTATCTCACAATAGTGAGTACACCCCTCACATTTCTGTAAATATTTTATTATATCTTTTCATGTGACAACACTGAAGAAATGACACTTTGCTAAAATGTAAAGTAGTGAGTGTACAGCTTGTATAACAGTGTAAATTTGCTGTCCCCTCAAAATAACTCAACACACAGCTATTAATGTCTAAACCACTGGCAACAAAAGTGAGTACACCCCTAAGTGAAAATGTCCAAATTGGGCCCATTAAGCCATTTTCCCTCCCCGGTGTCATGTGACTTGTTAGTGTTACAAGGTCTCAGGTGTGAATGGGGAGCAGGTGTGTTAAATTTGGTGTTATCGCTCTCACTCTCTCATACTGGTCACTGGAAGTTCAACATGGCAGCTCATGACAAAGAACTCTCTGAGGATCTGAAAAAAATAATTGTTGCTCTACATAAAGATGGCCTAGGCTATAAGAAGATTGCCAAGACCCTGAAACTGAGCTACAGCACGGTGGCCAAGACCATACAGCAGTTTAACAGGACAGGTTCCACTCAGAACAGGCCTCGTCATGGTCGACCAAAGAAGTTGAGTGCACGTGCTCAGCGTCATATCCAGAGGTTGTCGTTGGGAAATAGACATATGTGCTGCCAGCATTGCTGCAGAGGTTGAAGGGGTGGGGGTCAGCCTGTCAGTGCTCAGATCATACGCCGCACACTGCATCAAATTGGTCTGCAAGGCTGTTGTTCCAGAAGGAAGCCTCTTCTAAAGATGATGAACAAGAAAGCCCGCAAATAATTTGCTGAAGACAAGCAGACTAAGGACATAGATTACTGGAACCATGTCCTGTGGTCTGATGAGACCAAGATAAACTTATTTGGTTCAGATGGTGTCAAGCGTGTGTGACGGCAACCAGGCGAGGAGTACAAAGACAAGTGTGTCTTGTCTACAGTCAAGCATGGTGGTGGGAGTGTCATGGTCTGGGGCTGCATGAGTGCTGCCGGCACTGGGGAGTTACAGTTCATTGAGGGAACCATGAATGCCAACATGTACTGTGACATACTGAAGCAGAGCATGATCCCCTCCCTTCAGAGACGGGCTGCAGGGCAGTATTCCAACATGATAACAACCCCAAACACACCTCCAAGACGAACACTGCCTTGCTAAAGAAGCTGAGGGTAAAGGTGATGGACTGGCCAAGCATGTCTCCAGACCTAAACCCTATTGAGCATCTGTGGGGCATCCTCAAATGGAAGGTGGAGGAGCACAAGGTCTCTAACATCCACCAGCTCTGTGATGTCAACATGGAGGAGTTGAAGAGGATTCCAGTGGCAACCTGTGAAGCTCTGGTGAACTCCATGCCCAAGAGGGTTAAGGTAGTGCTGGAAAATAATGGTGGCCACACAAAATATTGACACTTTGGGCCCAATTTGGACATTTTCACTTAAGGGTGTACTCACTTTTGTTGCGGTTTAGACATTGATGGCTGTGTGTTGCGTTATTTTGAGGGGACAGCAAATTTACACTGTTATACAAGCTGTACACTCACTACTTTACATTGTAGCAAAGTGTCATTTCTTCAGTGTTGTCACATGAAAAGATATAATAAAATATTTACAAAAATGTGAGGGGTGTACTCACTTTTGTATATATATATATATATATATATATATATATATATAAAATATTATATTAAATTTGATAATATTTTATATATATATATATATATATATATATATATATATACACATATATGTGTATTTTCATGCACCTTTATATTTATGAACTGACAAACTGTAAAGCAAATGGCAAATTCTATAGTAACTAATCCCTTTTCTGTTGTTGTTGTTTTACTTTCTTTAGTAAATCATTTCATACAGCACTCTAGATTCTCCTGAAGAAGCTCACTCGAAGCGAAACATGTAGAGTGGTAGTGTCTGTACAAATATATGGAATGAATTTGATATGCAACAAGGGATTTTTTTATGCAAATGTTTTTATTGGCAAAAATAAAGTATATTATTTATAATTAAAAATTCTATATTGTTTATTTACTGACACCTTAAAAGTCCCACAGTTTTCCCTTTTTTCGTGTATCCTTTCTGAAGCCAGTAATTATTTTTTAAAAAGCAATGAAGAGAACATGCTGATAAGAAGTGTAGTCACGCTTCTCCTTTCATAGTCATTTATCATTCACCATGACCCTACATATATATCTAATAATATGTTCTGAGGATATTGCAGTGTGTTCAACCAACGTGAAATCACTCCAAGTCACAACCTTGTGTACTGAGACAAAAATGTGTGTTCAGCCTCAGAGAGGACATGGAATCCCATTGTACAGCCATGATTGCATTATAGAAAACCATACCGAGCGAATGTCAGCACACCCGACATATTATCAATCACTGATGCTTATAGTAGAGGCTCATGGTAGAACAAACAGATCATTTATCAATATGTTACAATGAAAAAAATTGATTTTAAAGAATAGGATCAAAAGTCATGTTTTCTATACTTTTAGACATGTAAAAGAGTACCTGTCACCAGGAACATGTAAAACACACAGCACCTAGTGAACGTGGTACTCTCATGAAAAGAGTACCGTAGCTCTGGAAACAGTATAACACATACACTATATTGTCAAAAGTATTGGGACACCTGTCTTTACACACACATGAACTTTAATGGCATCCCAGTCTTAGTCCGCAGGGTTCCTGTGCGTGTAAAGGCAGGCGTCCCAATACATTTGGTAATACAGTGTATATGCATCAGTATGGCGGGGGGCCCGAATGCACATATATGCATCACTGTGACCATCTAGGGGGCTCCATCGGCGCTGACAGCTCACAGTCAATTACTGACAATTAGGAGCCAGTAGGGTGGGCTCATGATTATGTTATCACTGTGCAGTCAATCACAGCGAGCAAATCAATCAGAGCCCCTCCAATGGGCTTCTGGTGTCATGGCCCTTAAAGGGCCTACGCTGGTGAGCAGAATGGGGTTAAAGTACATGCAAAGCCCAACAATCAACTTCTCTTATTTGCTCCCTTTTGGGGCTTGTTCACACATGAGGTTGGGGGAATGGTAAAACCCTGTGGTTGAGCTGCGCCATGTTATAGGAGAGGGGAGGTGTTCTGTAGTCCACACTAAGTAATAAAGCTGCTCCTCCATAGATACAGTGTAGTAAGTGAGCGTGGTCACCCTAGGACAGGAAGTGTGTTACTGACAAGATCACTGGGTGATCACACTGACACCAACAATGGGGCACTATTCCTCCCACTGACACCAACCATGGGCAATATTTCTCCCACTGACACCAATCATGGGCAATATTTCTCCCACTGACACCAACAATGGGGCACTATTCCTCCCACTGACACCAACAATGGGGTACTATTGATCTTTTATTAAAAGAATCAAGCAACCAATTTTATACAAAAGTAAAAAACAAAACCATAGTACAAAACTTCAACAGAAATCCAAGGAATACACATCCATGTTCAGAATATATACAATATATACATAATCCGTTACCAAAACTATTTACATAAAGCAGCAGAGAGGGCCTAAGAGGCACAACCCATCACCTATGTACGCAGCCATTTATCAAAAATTAATCCAAAAAAAAAAATAATCTAGGGTGATAAGAGACAGACAGCCACACCCGGGAAAGAGACTCCTGGCAGTCAGGGAGGCTTGAAACCCCTCCACGCCTTCAACCAAGCCCCCTGACTCCGCTTGTCTCTCTCAAGTACCCGAATCTTCTCCACCTCATGCAAAATGTCATACACCACCACCTGAACAGGAAGGATTTTACGCCGAATGCAGACCTGACACCGTGCATTCCAAGTGAAATAACGGACTACTAGGCTAACTAGAAAAAGTGTATCTAAACAAAAAACCCCACCAGTATTGAATGCTCCGTACACCCACTCAGCATAACCCAGCCTGGAGAGGAAAGGGACACCGAG
This sequence comes from Lithobates septentrionalis, assembly GCA_037952835.1. NCBI lineage: Eukaryota > Metazoa > Chordata > Amphibia > Anura > Ranidae > Lithobates > Lithobates septentrionalis. The sequence continues at coordinate 183,179 of JBBDGP010003086.1, read as the reverse complement.
GGCCCGTCCCACCTGTTTGTACACCTCTATGTTAAAAGGGCAATGAAGCAGAAAATGGTCCATAGTCTCCTCCTCACCTGCACACTCCTCCCGAGGACAGCTACGATCCACCCCACTGCGGAATTTCAAATTGCCCCTAACATAGAGTCTCCCATGGAAGCACAACCAGGCCAGATCCCTGAATTTAGGGGGTACTCTGTCCAAATTAATAAGTCTTAACCCTGCCCTCAAAACTGGGCCTGGGCAATCCCTTAAGGCCAGTGGGTCATGAAAGACTTCGCTCAAGACTCGACTCATAAGGACTTTCCTCGGAACCGATCTGAGATCTTCAGCCGACAATCGCCACTGCCGTAGTAACTTCAGGCACGGAGCGACATAGGCTGGTAGCTGACCACGATGACCCCTGAGATTCTTCACTTGGCCACCTTCTTCCCAAAGTCGTAGAAAAGGCCTAAACCAAGATCTAAATATGCCTGCCCATCCAGGAGGTTCCACTGCAAGCATATTACCAATATTAAACTTGAGAAAAAGCAGTGAAAAGAAAAGAACTGGGTTGACCATACCTAAGCCACCCTCCCTCCTGGATAGATAGGTGACATTCCTCTTGATGGGGTTCAGTCTGTTCCCCCACAACATCTGGAAGAACACACTACTGACCCTAGCATAGAGAGACACTGGCAAGATGCAGACAAAGCTGACATACAAGAAGATCGGAATCAGGTAAGTCTTAATCAGATCAACCCTTTCCCTCATAGATAACTTCCATCTCTTCCAGCTGACCACCTTAGTATTGGCAATTTCCAGTCTGCCTTCCCAGTTTTTGAGGCCATAATCGCCAGGTCCAAATTCAATGCCTAAAATCTTAATTCTTTCCTGGGGCACTGGAAAGGTGTCCGGGAGATCAAACCCCTCACCTTCCTTTCCCATCCAGAAAACTTCACTCTTTTCCTGATTGATCTTGGAGCCTGATGCTTCAGAATACCGTGATGTCAGAGAGACCACCTCCTCTGCTTCATCCGCCCCAGTGACAATCACCGACACATCGTCCGCATAGGCAACAACCCTCAAAGGCGGCTCACCCGGAAGCCCCACTGGCACCCCACACAACATGCCGCTCTCTAGTCTCCTGATGAAGGGGTCGATTGCAAACACATAGAGCAGGGGACTCAGGGGACAACCCTGGCGCACCCCGGAGCCAACCTCAAAGGACTGCCCAACCCAACCATTAACAAGAGGAAAGCTCTCTGCCCCCTCATACAAGACTTTTAACCAATCGACAAAACCACCCGGCAGACCGTACTTACTAAGGAGCAACCACAGGTACTCATGGTTAACACGATCAAAAGCCTTTGCCTGATCCAATGTCAGCAAATACTTTCCCCAGCCTGCAGCCCTGCACCGCTCCAAGGCCTCCCGGACAGCTAAAACTGCTGTGAAGGTGCACCTACCCTGGACCGAACAGTGCTGATGGCGAGAAAGCAAAGACTCTGCTACTGACGATAGGCGCCAGAAAATGATCTTTGCCAGTATCTTTCTATCGACATTAAGAAGGCTGATGGGGCGCCAATTCTCAACCATCGAAGGATCTTTACCCTTTGAAAGAAGAATCACAGCTGAGTGCCTCATGGAAGAGGGAAGTACCCCCTCAGCAAGGCAACTGTTAAAAACCTCTACCAAATGTGGGGCCAGAATAGACTTAAAAGCTTTGTAAAACTCAGCCGTCAAGCCATCCGGTCCAGGTGACTTTTTGATGGCAAGCTGTTCAATTGCCCTTATCACCTCTTCAACTGTGATCTCCTCTGTCAAATTCATCAATGGGACATCTTCATCATTTAGACCTGGAGTAGAGTCCAAAAAGCTTTCCATCTTGTCACGGTCAAGCTCTTTCCTCCCAAGAAGGTCAGCATAAAAGGACCTCACGACCTCCAGAATCCCTGACCTGGACTTTGTCAAGGAACCTGTACTGTCCTTAAGGCCAACGACCGTTTTAACAGCTACACCTTGTTTGCAGTTCTGGTAAGGGTCAGGCGAGTGGTACTTCCCATAGTCCCTCTCCAGAACCAAAGAGGCATGCCGGTCATATTGACACTTCCTGAGAAGGAGTTTCACTTCGGAGATTGCCCCAGGATCTCCTCCTCTCGAGACAAGAATATCCAGCTTCCTCCGTAAACGTTGGTAGGTCATGTATTTATTAAACTGCTTTCTATTGGCTAGGCCCCTGAAGAATCCAGCAATCCTCTTTTTGGTCAGCTCCCACCACTCAGCCTTGCTGCTACAAAAGTCCAGGATGGTCACCTGTGCCTGAAAGAATTCCTCAAAGGATTGTCTAACATGTTCTTCCTTGAGTAGAGTCGAATTCAATCTCCAGATGCCCTTGCCCCTCTGAGGGGCGTCTGAAGCATTCAGGACCACAGATAGCATACAGTGATCAGAGAACTCTACTGCCTGCACCACTGGGGGTGAGAAAGCAGAGATCTCCTTCAAAAAAAACCTATCTATTCTACTCTGACTATTACCTCGATGAAAGGTGAACCCAGTGTCATCCGGGAGGTGCTTAATGTGCACATCCACAAGACCAGCATCCCTAACCATACTATTTAAAAAAACGCTATCATATCCCAGCCTGTCCTTGAAGTCCTTCCTGTCCTTGGGCCTAGTTACTGTATTAAAGTCACCTCCAAAGACCACTTGCCGGGATGTAAAAAGAAATGGCTTGATCCTTGTAAAAAGGCATTTCCTGTCCCACTTTGTGTGCGGCCCATAAACATTAATTAGGCGCAGGTCCTGCCCTCCCACAAGGACGTCTAAGACCATACATCTCCCAATCTCCACCTCAATAACCCGCCGGACAGTTACCATGCCGGTTTTAAACAACACCGCCACACCGCCGTAAGGCTCGGCCGCAAGAGACCAGTAAGATGGACCATACCTCCACTCTCTCTTGGCCATATGAATATCTGCCAAGGAGGTGAGCCTAGTCTCTTGCAAAAATAAAATTTCAGCATCTAATTGGCTGAACAAAAAGAAGGCCATAGAACGAGCTCTTACTGACTTAATGCTGGCGACATTTATTGTCACCACTTTTAACGGAGGGGGAACCGCCATTTGGGTTATTGGGTGGTTTGCTTCTTAGCTCCCCTCTGCTGCTCATCACCAGAAGCCTCTCTCTTTCTTGAGGCCGCCTCAAACTCCATTTCGGAATCAGAACTTCGCTCTGAAGAAGCTCCAGATGAAGAGATATCCCAATTAGAGGACCTATAACGGTTGGAGACAGGCACTGGAGCCTGTTCTGTCCTCACCACCTGCTTCTTCCGCTTCCCAACCTTCCTTCTCTCCTCCAGGTACTGCAGGTCAGCTTCAGAGATGCCCTCATCTCTTACTTTTTTCTGTGAAGTCTTTACAGAAGACTTCTTTACAGAGGAAGAAGCAACCTTTTTAGTACCCACTACCACTGCTGGTGGGGGGGGTGCTCCCTTTGAATCAGACTTAGGAGGGGTAGACTCCTGGGGGGTAACTGACTCAGGGGGCACAGACTTGGAAGGTTCTGACACAAGAGGAGGGGATACAGTAGGCTGGGGGGAGACAGATACAGATACAGAAGGAATACTTACAGACACATGAGGGGTGGCCACAGGAACTGGAGAGGGATCCTGAGCAGGACCAGGGGAGTCAGTCACCGCAGAGGAGGATGGTACACCAGGGGCCTCACCCTCCATCCTGTCCAGCCTTGACATGTCATCAATTACCTCCTTCTCCATATTGTGCCAGGCTTCAGGACATCTGCTGTAGGGGTGGCCAAGGCGCAGGCACAGGTTGCACCTGATCATCTCGGTGCAGTCCTTGGCCATATGACCCTGACCCCGACACACTGAACATATCAAGGCTGAACAGGAGGAACTCAAATGCCCCTTTTCTCCACAGCGGTGACACAGCTTCGGCTGACCAGGGTAAAAAACAGTCATCCTATCCCTCCCTATAAAAGCTGAGGAGGGCAGGTGACGGACAACATTCCCATCCCTGGCCAACCTGACTGTTACTGTCCAACCCCCAGTCCAGATGTTACGCTCATCAAGGATTTTATTGGGCTTGGTCAAAACCTCCCCATAGTTCCTTAACCAAACCTCTAGATCCCGGGCAGGGACACTCTCATTAGTGAGGATAATTGTGATTTTTTTTACTGTAGACCTCTGAGAAACTGCAACTGGGGCCAGACCTTCCCATTCAGGTCTTGACCTGCACCGAGCCTCATATCTCTCCCAGAACAGGTCAAGACCCTCTGGCCTGGTGAAGCTAACTGTATAATCCCGTGTCCCAGCAACATGTATAAAGGCATACAGATCATTTGCCCCAAAACCCATCTCTAAAATCATGTCCACCACTGCACGCCGTGCTGGAGGGATCGCACCACCTTCCCATTTCAGAATAACAACATTACGTCTGGGACCCCCAGCAGAAGCCAGAGACCCAAGACCAGATCCTGGGGTGCTCAAAGTGGTAGCCTGTAGGGGAAAACCCCGCTTGGGGGCAGAGCTACCAGGAGCAGAGCGTACCACCTGAGCAAAGGTAAGTTTTTCAGGGCCAAGGCCCCACACTGAAGTCATAGCAGTCTGTACATTACTATTATTATTCACTGCTTGAACGGAGTTGGTAGGACTGTCCACACTTGAACTGGGACCATTGTTCATCACACTGGTACTGGGATGATTTTTATCAGTCACACAAAACTTCACATTCCCATCAGGAATAATCACAGTTTCTGCTGCAATATCAGCTGTCTCCTGAAGCTGTGCTGTAGAGTCCTCAGCAGCTGTGGGGCAAACAGCTTCAGCCAAAGGGGGGTTAATAGGCTCTGCTGAATCTTGTAGTTCATCTGCAGGAATGTCATTTTTTAAAGGCAAACTTTGCTGTACTGCAGCATCAGCAGGCACAGCATTACTACAGATAGGACTAGCAGCCTGACTCTCACTGGGCACATTGTCTGTATCAGTCACAGTGTTGAATGGCACAAAAATTGTTTTATCCACAATATGGGACTTGACAGGCTTTACCTTGTCAGGCACATTGTCTGTAATGTCCTCATCATTAAATGCCAGCTGATCCCCCCGCACAGGAGACTCCATTACCTGGATGGCCCTGAGCATGCCTCCTGAGTCCTGGGAAGGCATGGGGCTGCTTACCTCTCCCTGAGGGGGCAGGGGGTCAGAACTGGGGGTCTCCTCCTCCACCTCCATCTTTGTCATCCTCGCAAATCTTTTCTCATTACAAAACTTTTCTTTAAATGGCCCATCTCTGCCTTCCATCATGGCCACAATGGTCTCCTGGTGTTCCACCCGAACCTTGGCCAGTTGGATCTCCGGATCCATGGATCCACGTCTCTGGCTATGTAAGCCCTCACGTTGCCTTCTCAGGCGCTTCAGCTCCGCTCTGAGCTTGTACAGCTTGTCTCTTTCCCTATTCAGGACCTTAATCCCGGCCACCACTCGCTCCCGGATGGCCCCGGAACCTTCATCTTCACCAGGGGCAGAGAGATCACCAACCATGGGTTGTATAGGGGCAGGTATGTTACCTGATGGCCCAGGAGATGGCTGTGAGCTTCCAGCAGGAGAGGCCCTGCTGGCCTCCATGGCTTCCCCAGAAAGGAGCCAGGAGAGCTGGGATAGATTTCCTCACCAGTCCCCTCTCACACGGATCTGCAGCAGCTCCAGAGAGACAGCCTCCTCCTGACACACCTGTGCTCCAATGATGGGTGGGGCACTATTCCTCCCACTGACACCAACAATGGGGTAATATTCCTCCCACTGACACCAACCATGGGCAATATTTCTCCCACTGACACCAATCATGGGCAATATTTCTCCCACTGACACCAACAATGGGGCACTATTCCTCCCACTGACACCAACAATGGGGTACTATTCCTCCCACTGACACCAACAATGGGGTAATATTCCTCCCACTGACACCAACCATGGGCAATATTCCTCCCACTGACACCAACAATGGGGTACTATTCCTCCCACTGACACCAACAATGGGGTAATATTCCTCCCACTGACACCAACAATGGGGTACTATTCCCCCCAGTGACACCAACAATGGGGTAATATTCCTCCCACTGACACCAACCATGGGCAATATTCCTCCCACTGACACCAACAATGGGGTACTATTGATCTTTTATTAAAAAGAATCAAGCAACCAATTTTATACAAAAGTAAAAAACAAAACCATAGTACAAAACTTCAACAGAAATCCAAGGAATACACATCCATGTTCAGAATATATACAATATATACATAATCCACTACCAAAACTATTTACATAAAGCAGCAGAGAGGGCCTAAGAGGCACAACCCATCACCTATGTACGCAGCCATTTATCAAAAATTAATCCAAAAAATAATCTAGGGTGATAAGAGACAGACAGCCACACCCAGGAAAGAGACTCCTGGCAGTCAGGGAGGCTTGAAACCCCTCCACGCCTTCAACCAAGCCTCCTGACTCCGCTTGTCTCTCTCGAGCACCCGAATCTTCTCCACCTCATGCAAAATGTCATACACCACCACCTGAACAGGAAGGATTTTACGCCGAATGCAGACCTGACACCGTGCGTTCCAAGTGAAATAACGGACTACTAGGCTAACTAGAAAAAGTGTATCTAAACAAAATACCCCACCAGTATTGAATGCTCCATACACCCACTCAGCATAACCCAGCCTGGAGAGGAAAGGGACACCGAGGGCCCGTCCCACCTGTTTGTACACCTCTATGTTAAAAGGGCAATGAAGCAGAAAATGGTCCATAGTCTCCTCCTCACCTGCACACTCCTCCCGAGGACAGCTACGATCCACCCCACTGCGGAATTTCAAATTGCCCCTAACATAGAGCCTCCCATGGAAGCACATCCAGGCCAGATCCCTGAATTTAGGAGGTACTCTGTCCAAATTAATAAGTCTTAACCCTGCCCTCAAAACTGGGCCTGGGCAATCCCTTAAGGCCAGTGGGTCATGAAAGACTTCGCTCAAGACTCGACTCATAAGGACTTTCCTCGGAACCGATCTGAGATCTTCAGCCGACAATCGCCACTGCCGTAATAACTTCAGGCACGGAGCGACATAGGCTGGTAGCTGACCACGATGACCCCTGAGATTCTTCACTTGGCCACCTTCTTCCCAAAGTCGTAGAAAAGGCCTAAACCAAGATCTAAAAATGCCTGCCCATCCAGGAGGTTCCACTGCAAGCATATTACCAATATTAAACTTGAGAAAAAGCAGTGAAAAGAAAAGAACTGGGTTGACCATACCTAAGCCACCCTCCCTCCTGGATAGATAGGTGACATTCCTCTTGATGGGGTTCAGTCTGTTCCCCCACAACATCTGGAAGAACACACTACTGACCCTAGCATAGAGAGACACTGGCAAGATGCAGACAAAGCTGACATACAAAAAGATCGGAATCAGATAAGTCTTAATCAGATCAACCCTTTCCCTCATAGATAACTTCCATTTCTTCCAGCTGACCACCTTAGTATTGGCAATTTCCAGTCTGCCTTCCCAGTTTTTGAGGCCATAATCGCCGGGTCCAAATTCAATGCCTAGAATCTTAATTCTTTCCTGGGGCACTGGAAAGGTGTCCGGGAGATCAAAACCCTCACCTTCCTTTCCCATCCAGAAGACTTCACTCTTTTCCTGATTGATCTTGGAGCCTGATGCTTCAGAATACCGTGATGTCAGAGAGACCACCTCCTCTGCTTCATCCGCCCCGGTGACAATCACCGACACATCGTCCGCATAGGCAACAACCCTCAAAGGCGGCTCACCCGGGAGACCCACCGGTACCCCACACAACATGCCGCTCTCTAGCCTCCTGATGAAAGGGTCGATTGCAAACACATAGAGCAGGGGACTCAGGGGACAACCCTGGCGCACCCCGGAGCCAACCTCAAAGGACTGCCCAACCCAACCATTAACAAGAGGAAAGCTTTCTGCCCCCTTATACAAGACTTTTAACCAATCGACAAAACCACCCGGCAGACCGTACTTACTAAGGAGCAACCACAGGTACTCATGGTTGACACGATCAAAAGCCTTTGCCTGATCCAATGTCAGCAAATACTTTCCCCAGCCTGCAGCCCTGCACCGCTCCAAGGCCTCCCGGACAGCTAAAACCGCTGTGAAGGTGCACCTACCCTGGACCGAACAGTGCTGATGGCGAGAAAGCAAAGACTCTGCTACTGACGATAGGCGCCAGAAAAATATCTTTGCCAGTATCTTTCTATCGACATTAAGAAGGCTGATGGGGCGCCAATTCTCAATCATCGAAGGATCTTTACCCTTTGAAAGAAGAATCACAGCCGAGTGCCTCATGGAAGGGGGAAGTACCCCCTCAGCAAGGCAACTGTTAAAAACCTCTACCAAATGTGGGGCCAGAATAGACTTAAAGGCTTTGTAAAACTCAGCTGTCAAGCCATCCGGTCCAGGTGACTTTTTGATGGCAAGTTGTTCAATTGCCCTTATCACCTCTTCAACTGTGATCTCCTCTGTCAAATTCATCAATGGGACATCTTCATTGTTTAGACCTGGAGTAGAGTCCAAAAAGCTTTCCATCTTGTCACGGTCAAGCTCTTTCCTCCCAAGAAGGTCAGCATAAAAGGACCTCACGACCTCCAGAATCCCTGACCTGGACTTTGTCAAGGAACCTGTACTGTCCTTAAGGCCAACGACCGTTTTAACAGCTACACCTTGTTTGCAGTTCTGGTAAGGGTCAGGCGAGTGGTACTTCCCATAGTCCCTCTCCAGAACCAAAGAGGCATGCCGGTCATATTGACACTTCCTGAGAAGGAGTTTCACTTCGGAGATTTCCCCAGGATCTCCACCTCTCGAGACAAGAATATCCAGCTTCCTCCGTAAACGTTGGTAGGTCATGTATTTATTAAACTGTTTTCTATTGGCTAGGCCCCTGAAGAATCCAGCGATCCTCTTTTTGGTCAGCTCCCACCACTCAGCCTTGCTGCTACAAAAGTCCAGGATGGTCACCTGTGCCTGAAAGAATTCCTCAAAGGATTGTCTAACATGTTCTTCCTTGAGTAGAGTTGAATTCAATCTCCAAATGCCCTTACCCCTCTGAGGGGCGTCTGAAGCATTCAGGACCACAGATAGCATACAGTGATCAGAGAACTCTACTGCCTGCACCACTGGGGGTGAGAAAGCAGAGGTCTCCTTCAAAAAAAACCTATCTATTCTACTCTGACTATTACCTCGATGAAAGGTGAACCCAGTGTCATCCGGGAGGTGCTTAATGTGCACATCCACAAGACCAGCATCCCTAACCATACTATTTAAAAAAACGCTATCATATCCCAGCCTGTCCTTGAAGTCCTTCCTGTCCTTGGGCCTAGTTACTGTATTAAAGTCACCTCCAAAGACCACTTGCCGGGATGTAAAAAGAAATGGCTTGATCCTTGTAAAAAGGCATTTCCTGTCCCACTTTGTGTGCGGCCCATAGACATTAATTAGGCGCAGGTCCTGCCCTCCCACAAGGACGTCTAAGACCATACATCTCCCAATCTCCACCTCAATAACCCGCCGGATAGTTACCATGCCGGTTTTAAACAACACCGCCACACCGCCGTAAGGCTCGGCCGCAAGAGACCAGTAAGATGGACCATACCTCCACTCTCTCTTGGCCATATGAATATCTGCCAAGGAGGTGAGCCTAGTCTCTTGCAAAAATAAAATTTCAGCATCTAATTGGCTGAACAAAAAGAAGGCCATAGAACGAGCTCTTACTGACTTAATGCTGGCGACATTTATTGTCACCACTTTTAACGGAGGGGGAACCGCCATTTGGGTTATTGGGCGGATTGCTTCTTAGCTCCCCTCTGCTGCTCATCACCAGAAGCCTCTCTCTTTCTTGAGGCCGCCTCAAACTCCATCTCAGAATCAGAACTTCGCTCCGAAGAAGCTCCAGATGAGGAAATCTCCCACTTAGAGGACCTATAACGGTTGGAGACAGGCACTGGAGCCTGTTCCGTCCTCACCACCTGCTTCTTCCGCTTCCCAACCTTCCTTCTCTCCTCCAGGTACTGCAGGTCAGCTTCAGAGATGCCCTTATCTCCTGTTTTTTTCTTTGAAGTCTTTACAGAAGACTCCTTTAGAGAGGCAGAAGCAACCTTTTTAATACCCACTACCACTCCTGGTGGGGGGGTTGCTCCCTTTGAATCTGACTTAGGAGGGGTAGACTCCTGGGGGGTAACTGACTCGGGGGGCACAGACTTGGAAGGTTCTGACACATGAGGAGAGGGTACAGTAGGCTGGGGGGACACAGAGACAGATACAGAAGGAATACTTACAGACACAGGAGGGGTGGCCACAGGAACTGGGGAGGGACCCTGAGCAGGACCAGGGGAGTCAGTCACCGCAGAGGAGGATGGTACACCAGGGGCCTCACCCTCCATCCTGTCCAGCCTTGACATGTCATCAATTACCTCCTTCTCCATATTGTGCCAGGCTTCAGGACATCTGCTGTAGGGGTGGCCAAGGCGCAGGCACAGGTTGCACCTGATCATCTCGGTGCAGTCCTTGGCCATATGACCCTGACCCCGACACACTGAACATATCAAGGCTGAACAGGAAGAGCTCAAATGCCCCTTTTCTCCACAGCGGTGACACAGCTTCGGCTGACCAGGGTAGAAAATAGTCATCCTATCCCTCCCTATAAAAGCTGAGGAGGGCAGGTGACGGACAACATTCCCATCCCTGGCCAACCTGACTGTAACCGACCAACCCCCAGTCCAGATGTTACGCTCATCAAGGATTTTGCTGGGCTTAGTCAAAACCTCACCATAGTTCCTTAATCAGACCTCTAGGTCCCGAGCAGGAACACTCTCATTGGTGAGTATGATGGTGATCTTTTTCACCGTTGACCTTTGCGAAACCGCAACTGGGGCCAGACCTTCCCATTCAGGCCTTGACCTGCACCGAGCCTCATATCGCTCCCAGAACAGGTCAAGACCCTCTGGCCTGGTGAAACTAATGGTATAATCCCGTGTCCCAGCAACATGTATTAGAGCATACAGGTCATTTGCCCCAAAACCCATCCCCAAAATCAAATCCACCACTGCACGCCGTGCTGGAGGGATCGCACCACCTTCCCATTTGAGAATTACCACATTTCTTCTCGGACCCCCAGCAGAAACCAGAGACCCAAGACCAGATCCTGGGGTGCCCAAAGTGGTAGGCTGCAGGGGGAAACCCCGCTTGGGGGCGGAGCCACCAGGAGCAGAGCGTACCACCTGAGCAAACGTGGGTTTATCAGGGCCAAGGCCCCACACTGAAGTCACAGTAGTCTGTTCATTATTATTATTTGCTTGGACTGAGCTGGGACGATTGTCCATCACACTTGTACAATTGCTATCAGTCACACACACGTTCAATTTCCCATCAGGAATAGTCACAGTTGCTGCAATACCAGCTGTCTCCTGATGCTGCACTGTAGAGTCTCCAGCAGCTGTGGGGCAAACATCTTTAGACTCAGCCAAAGGAGAGTTAATAGGCTCTGCTGACACCGGTAGTTCCTTTTCAGAAATGTCATTTTTTAAATGCAGCTCTTGCTGCGCTGCAGCATTAGAAGGTAAAACATTGCTACACATAGCATTAGAAACTTGAGTGTCACTGGGCACACTTTCAACATTGCTCATGGTGTTAGATGACACAAAAACAGATTCATCCCCTGCTTGGGGCTTGACATTATCAGGCACATTATCAGTTATGTCCTCATCACCAAACGCCAGCTGATCCCCCCGCACAGGAGACTCCATTACCTGGATGGCCCTGAGCATGCCTCCTGAGTCCTGGGAAGGCATGGGGCTGCTTACCTCTACCTGAGGGGGCAGGGGGTCAGAACTGGGGGTCTCCTCCTCCACCTCCATCTTTGTCATCCTCGCAAACCTTTTTTCATTGTAAAACTTTTCCTTAAATGGCCCATCTCTTCCTTCCATGATGGACACAATGGTCTCCTGATGTTCAACCCGGACCTTGGCCAGTTGGATCTCCGGATCCATGGACCCACGTTTCTGGCTGTGCAAGCCCTCACGCTGCCTTCTCAGGCGCTTCAGCTCCGCTCTCAGTTTATAGAGCTTGTCTCTTTCTCTATTCAGGGCTTTAATCCCGGCCACCACTCGCTCCTGAATTGCCTCTGAGCCTTCATCCTTACCAGGGGCAGAAAGATCACAAGCCATGGTTTGTACAGAGGAAGGCATGTCACCTGATGGCCCAGAAGATGCCTGAGAGCTTCCAGTAGGAGAGGCCCTGCTGGCCTCCATGGCTTCCCCAGAAAGGGGCCAGGAGAGCTGGGATAGATTTCCTCACCAGTCCCCTCTCACACGGATCTGCAGCAGCTCCAGAGAGACAGCTTCCTCCTGACACACCTGTGCTCCAATGATGGGTGGGGTACTATTCCTCCCACTGACACCAACCACGGGGTAATATTCCTCCCACTGACACCAACATTGGGGCACTATTCCTCCCACTGACACCAACAATGGGGCAATATTCCTCTCACTGACATCAACAATGGGGTACTATTCCTCCCACTGACACCAACATTGGGGCAATATTCCTCCCACTGACACAAACAATGGGGCACTATTCCTTCCACTGACACCAACAATGGGACAATATTCCTCCCACTGACACCAACAATGGGGCAATATTCCTCCCAGTTACACCAACAATCAACCATCATGGTTTACTCCCACTGACCACAGTCCGCCTCCCTGAAGATTGAAGGACAGTAAACTGGCTTTTTGTTTTGAAAGTTTGGAGACCCCTGCTATAGAGAATAGAGGAGGGGTGGGGTTCTGTAGTCCTATCTTGTTTCTGCTGTCCTCATACAGAAATGTGAGTGTTGTCATCCTAGGACAGGAATAATGTTACTACAAGGTGACAATAAAGAAAAATTCTTGAGAAAAAGAAAACTAACCCAGCCACCACATCTAAGGACTGGTAAGCTGCAGTATATTACATTTTTGTTCTTGGGTTTGGATAAACTTTCAGACATGAAATATGAATAAGGCATATCCCTCTACAGTGTGTACTTGTCTCAATTAAGAGCACTACGTGTCATTTCTGTCTGCTCCGTTCCTCTGCTATCAGCATGAATCACTTCTAACAAATTTCCCTGACACCAAGAGAAAAAAGGTGACAGGGGAGGGATCTCCTGCTGATTGACAGCCTCAGCTCTGTTCCTGTGTGCTGTGTGAAGGGGGGTGTGTTCTTTCCCTCCAATCATCTCTCAGAACTCTCCTCACTGAGCTCTGCAGAGTGTAACTTCAGGTTTCCTGCCCCCCCCTGTTTTCTGACATCTCAGACAAGCTGCATAAATTCTGGACTTTGAATGGATGTAGAGAAGCGAAGACTGCAGATAAACCAGTACAAACTTATGTAGGAGGATTTGTTTTATCCTTGTGTAGCACCTGAGGCCGGTTACTTCATTGGCTATATGGAAAGGGTTTACAACCACTTTAAATAAATGAAGCCAGAAGAAGCCTTGCTCCAAACTTCTACGTACTTTGTAATTCATTACAACAGCAAAGCCAATAACACCGCAGGCCAGAAACTGCAGAACTCTAATGCATTTCACAAGGAACACATTACTGGCCTTGTGGCTTTAAGCCTGTGGTCTTGTAATCTATTAAATACATTAGAGAGGGAGCAGATGTTTGGAGCGCAGTCCTCTCTACCTTTACATTGTATGGTTTGGGGCTGAAATCAGACTTTTAATCAGCAACCTTCTTGCTCAGCTGCACATTGAAGCTCACTTCTCCTAAAAAGATAATCCACCGTCTTCTCGAAATCTTACAAAGTTATATCAAAATGGGCAATAGAATAAAAAAAATCAAATCGCCATGTTTTCTTTAACCACTTCAGCCCCGGAAGAATTTACCCCCCTTCCTGACCAGAGCACTTTTTGTGATTCGGCACTGCGTCGCTTTAACTGACAATTGCGCGGTCGTGCGACATTGTACCCAAATAAAATTGACGTCCTTTTTTCCCCCACAAATAGAGCTTTCTTTTGGTGGTATTTGATCACCTCTGCGGTTTTTATTCTTTGCGCTAAAAAACAAAAAAAGAGCGACAATTTTGAAAAAAAAAACAATATTTTTTTACTTTTTATAATAAATAAATAAAACTATAATAAATATCCCCCAAAAAATATATAAAAAAAAATTTTTTTCCTCAGTTTAGGCCGATATGTATTCTTCTACATATTTTTGGTAAAAAAAAAATGCAATAAGCGTATATTGACTGGTTTGCGCAAAAGATATAGCATCTACAAAATAGGAGATAGATTTATAGCATTTTTATTGTTCATTTTTTTTATTAGTAATGTCGGCAATCTGCAATTTTTATCATGACTGCGACATTATGGCGGACACATCGGACACTTTTGGCACTATTTTAGGACCATTGTCATTTATACAGCGATCAGCGCTATAAAAATGCACTGATTACTGTGTAAATGACACTGGCAGGGAAGGGGTTAAACACTAGGGGGCGATCAAGGGGTTAAGTGTGTCCTAAGGAGTGATTCTAACTGTTGGGGGGATGGGCTATCTAGGAGATGACAGCGATCACTGCTCCCGATGACAGGGAGCAGTAGATCTCTTTCTTGTCACTAGGCAGAATGGGGAAATGCCTTGTTTAGATAGGCATCTCCCCGTTCTGCCGCTCCGTGACACGATCGCGAGACACCGGCGGACATCGAGTCGACGGGTCCCGCGGGCACGGTTAGGGAGCATGTGGCGGGCGCGAGCGCGCCCACAAAGTCGCTTCTTAAAGGGGATGTACCTGTACGCCCATTTGCGCAGCCGTGCCATTGTGCCGACGTATATCGTCGTGTGGCAGTCGGCAAGCAGTTAAAGCTTAACCTTGAGCTAAATATTGTCTAATACATTCATCATGTGTATCGTTACTCGAATCTTGGTGTGCTTTGTGTATTTCTTCCAGATCTGTAACTGTAATCCAGTGTGAGACGTATCCTCTGTGCAGGAGCTTCCTGTAATAAAGACTCTCTCTCCTTGTGCAGGGTGACTGGTCTTGTCTCCGCCCCCTCCTATAGTTTTCTGCAGGAAGCCTGCAGTGGGTGGAGCCTGCTAGGTCCCTCCCAGTGGTCACTGCTACCCTCTCTCCTCGTGAAGAGTGACTAGTCTTGTCTCCGCCCCCTCCTGTAGTTAAATGCCGGCAGCCTGTAGTGGGTGGAGTCTTCCAGGCCCCTCCCACAGCTCTTCTCTCTGTTACTCGAATCTTGGTGTGCTTTGTGTATTTCTTCCAGATCTGTAACTGTAATCCAGCGTGAGACGTATCCTCTGTGCAGGAGCTTCCTGTAATAAAGACTCTCTCTCCTTGTGCAGGGCGACTGGTCTTGTCTCCGCCCCCTCCTATAGTTTTCTGCAGGAAGCCTGCAGTGGGTGGAGCCTGCTAGGTCCCTCCCAGTGGTCACTGCTACCCTCTCTCCTCGTGAAGAGTGACTAGTCTTGTCTCCGCCCCCTCCTGTAGTTAAATGCCGGCAGCCTGTAGTGGGTGGAGTCTTCCAGGCCCCTCCCACAGCTCTTCTCTCTGTTACTCGAATCTTGGTGTGCTTTGTGTATTTCTTCCAGATCTGTAACTGTAATCCAGCGTGAGACGTATCCTCTGTGCAGGAGCTTCCTGTAATAAAGACTCTCTCTCCTTGTGCAGGGCGACTGGTCTTGTCTCCGCCCCCTCCTATAGTTTTCTGCAGGAAGCCTGCAGTGGGTGGAGCCTGCTAGGTCCCTCCCAGTGGTCACTGCTACCCTCTCTCCTCGTGAAGAGTGACTAGTCTTGTCTCCGCCCCCTCCTGTAGTTAAATGCCGGCAGCCTGTAGTGGGTGGAGTCTTCCAGGCCCCTCCCACAGCTCTTCTCTCTGCACGGGCACAGTGATGATGTCACTGCTGTTTTTTACAAGGTAATTTCTGACTTTTCTTGATGCAGAGAGTGGATTTTAATCCATTGTGGCTACTGAGAAATATATTTAAACATATACACTATATTACCAAAAGTATTGGGATGGCTGCCTTTACACGCACATGAACTCTAAAGCGGTTGTAAACCCACTAAAAAAAATTAGCCCCCACAGCGGTCCCAGTTCACAGCTCCAGTCGGTGACATCGCTCCCGGAGTTACTGTGATTGGCCGGAGCCGCGATGAAGTCACTCCTACACTTGCGCGCGGCAGCTGCCGGTAACGGCACACTAGCTGAAGCAAGGGCAGGAACGTGTCATTGCTTCAGTGTGCATGTGCCTTGTGGACAGCCATCCCAGAAGAGTTGAAGCTGTTATAGCTGCAAAGGATGGGCCAACTCAATATTGAACCCTATGGACTAAGGCTGGAATGCCATTAAAGGGAGGTGTCCCAATACTTTTGGTAATATAGTGTATTTAGGTTCCCCTCTTGGGGCATCAGGAAGGAATTGCATCATGCTTTATTGCTTTTTTGTTTTTGCCTTCCTCTGGATCAACTGTAGGTATAGGATTGTGTATATGGAAGTTTGAGTGTATGTGTTTTTTCTTTTTTTTCCCCTCTGTGGGTTGAACTGGATGGGCTTGTGTCTTTTTTCATCCAGACTAACTATGTAACTATTTAATTGTAATATTTATTATTAAATAATATTGAATATTTAATACGTTTTTAATAATATGTAACAATATTTTATCAATTATAATTTATTTAGAACTTTTAATTTTAATAACCATAATTTAATTGTAATTCATAATTTAAATAATTATAATTTAATAACTATAATTTATTATACTATATTAAAATTTGCCATAATATTTAATCATTTAATATTTTTAATGTTAATATTTTAATAGTTATAATATTTTATCATATGTACAACACAGTGATGAATCACTGCTACTTTTAATTTAATTTAAGTTAATTTCCAGCACAAAGTAGATTTATTTTTGTATGAAGAGTTCAACTTTTAATTGCAGCCAAGCAGTTTAATACCCAGCTGAAATAAAGGTACATATATGTTTATTGTTTATTATACTGTATCAAAGGATTTGTAATACTTTACAGTCAATCTTGTGTGTTAAACTCAGATCATATATTACACAGCAAAGAAAATCACACACTTATTTCCCGATTCAACAATGCAGCACTATTTGCAGTCTTTAGACATATAATTTTCCATATGCATTTATCTAGCAAATCTGCATGAACATTTGTCTTGTGCCAAATGGGCAAAAACAAATGTTCTTTAGTCTATTTGCTCTTCTGAACGAATGTTCTTTTAATATGGCCAGTAGTAAAATACCATATTATGGTCACTAGATGGAGCTAAGGAACACAGGAAATTCATTTGTCTTTGTAAATAGAGATACAAGGTAACAATTCCATATAACACTAGACGAAATGAGCAAATAACGGAAACCATTGGTTACATTTATATGCTAATTCCATCTAGCGTTTGCACAGAATAAATGTACATGAAGATTCGCTGGCAAATGGCAATAACATTTTTTTTTTAGAACCCCCCCCCCAATGTGTGTAGTGGTGTGCTGTAATGTACTGTGTGTGCTTTTGGGTGCTGTTCTAAATCAGGGGTCTTCAAACTTTTTAAACAAAGGGCCAGTTGCTGACTTTAGGGGGCAGATTGTGGCCAGTGGGAGTAGAAAATACCCCCCGAGTCTGTGTGAGTGGACAATGTCTTAGGCTTGGTGGTCAGTGAGAATAAAAAGATTAAATAGTACCTGTGGTTAGGGAAGGAAGAATAATGCCTCATCATTGCCATTAATGGGAGGAATAGTGCCCAATAGTATTTGTCAGGGGGAGGAATAGTGGCCCATTGTTTGTTTAACCGTGAGGAACCATCAATGGATTCAGTGAATGTAATAGTGCCCCACCGTTTGGTGTCAGAAGAAGAAATAGTGTTCCATCCTTGGTGTTAGTAGAAGAAATAGTGCTTCATTGTTTGTTTCAGTGGGAGGAATAGTGCCCCATCATTGGTATCGGTGAGAGGAATAGTGCCCCATCATTGGTGTCAGTGGGAGGAATAGTGCCCCACCCATCATTGGAGCACAGGTGTGTCAGGAGGAGGCTGTCTGTCTGGAGCTGCTGCAGATCCGTGTGAGAGGGGACTGGTGAGGAAATCTATCCCAGCTCTCCTGGCCCCTTTCTGGGGAAGCCATGGAGGGCAGCAGGGCCTCTCCTGCTGGAAGCTCTCAGCCATCTCCTGGGCCATCAGGTGACATACCTTCCTCTGTACAAACCATGGCTTGTGATCTTTCTGCCCCTGGTAAGGATGAAGGCTCAGAGGCAATTCAGGAGCGAGTGGTGGCCGGGATTAAAGCCCTGAATAGAGAAAGAGACAAGCTCTATAAACTGAGAGCGGAGCTGAAGCGCCTGAGAAGGCAGCGTGAGGGCTTGCACAGCCAGAAACGAGGGTCCATGGATCCGGAGATCCAACTGGCCAAGGTCCGGGTGGAACATCAGGAGACCATTGTGTCCATCATGGAAGGAAGAGATGGGCCATTTAAGGAAAAGTTTTACAATGATAAAAGGTTTGCGAGGATGACAAAGATGGAGGTGGAGGAGGAGACCCCCAGTTCTGACCCCCTGCCCCCTCAGGTAGAGGTAAGCAGCCCCATGCCTTCCCAGGACTCAGGAGGCATGCTCAGGGCCATCCAGGCAATGGAGTCTCCTGTGCGGGGGGATCAGCTGGCGTTTGGTGATGAGAACATAACTGATAATGTGCCTGATAATGTCAAGCCCCAAGCAGGGGATGAATCTGTTTTTGTGTCATCTAACACCATGAGCAATGTTGAAAGTGTGCCCAGTGACAATCAAGTTTCTAATGCTATGTGTAGCAATGTTGTACCTGCTAATGCTGCAGCGCAGCAAGAGCTGCATTTAAAAAATGACATTTCTGAAAAGGAACTACCGGTGTCAGCAGAGCCTATTAACTCTCCTTTGGCTGAGTCTAAAGATGTTTGCCCCACAGCTGCTGGAGACTCTACAGTGCAGCATCAGGAGACAGCTGGTATTGCAGCAACTGTGACTATTCCTGATGGGAAATTGAACGTGTGTGTGTCTGACAGCAATTGTACAAGTGTGATGGACAATCGTCCCAGCTCAGTCCAAGCAAATAATAATAATGAACAGACTACTGTGACTTCAGTGTGGGGCCTTGGCCCTGATAAACCCACGTTTGCTCAGGTGGTACGCTCTGCTCCTGGTAGCTCCGCCCCCAAGCGGGGTTTCCCCCTGCAGCCTACCACTTTGGGCACCCCAGGATCTGGTCTTGGGTCTCTGGCTTCTGCTGGGGGTCCGAGAAGAAATGTGGTAATTCTCAAATGGGAAGGTGGTGCGATCCCTCCAGCACGGCGTGCAGTGGTGGATTTGATTTTGGAGATGGGTTTTGGGGCAAACGACCTGTATGCTCTAATACATGTTGCTGGGACACGGGATTATACCATTAGTTTCACCAGGCCAGAGGGTCTTGACCTGTTCTGGGAGCGATATGAGGCTCGGTGCAGGTCAAGACCTGAATGGGAAGGTCTGGCCCCAGTTGCGGTTTCGCAAAGGTCAACGGTGAAAAAGATAACCATCATACTCACCAATGAGAGTGTTCCTGCTCGGGACCTAGAGGTCTGGTTAAGGAACTATGGTGAGGTTTTGACTAAGCCCAGCAAAATCCTTGATGAACGTAACATCTGGACTGGGGGTTGGTCGGTTACAGTCAGGTTGGCCAGGGATGGGAATGTTGTCCGTCACCTGCCCTCCTCAGCTTTTATAGGGAGGGATAGGATGACTATTTTCTACCCTGGTCAGCCGAAGCTGTGTCACCGCTGTGGAGAAAAGGGGCATTTGAGCTCTTCCTGTTCAGCCTTGATATGTTCAGTGTGTCGGGGTCAGGGTCATATGGCCAAGGACTGCACTGAGATGATCAGGTGCAACCTGTGCCTGCGCCTTGGCCACCCCTACAGCAGATGTCCTGAAGCCTGGCACAATATGGAGAAGGAGGTAATAGATGACATGTCAAGGCTGGACGGGATGGAGGGTGATGCCCCTGGTGTACCATCCTCCTCTGCGGTGACTGACTCCCCTGGTCCTGCTCAGGGTCCCTCCCCAGTTCCTGTGGCCACCCCTCCTGTGTCTGTAAGTATTCCTTCTGTATCTGTCTCTGTGTCCCCCCAGCCTACTGTACCCTCTCCTCATGTGTCAGAACCTTCCAAGTCTGTGCCCCCCGAGTCAGTTACCCCCCAGGAGTCTACCCCTCCTAAGACAGATTCAAAGGGAGCAACCCCCCCACCAGGAGTGGTAGTGGGTATTAAAAAGGTCGCTTCTGCCTCTCTAAAGGAGTCTTCTGTAAAGACTTCAAAGAAAAAAACAGGAGATAAGGGCATCTCTGAAGCTGACCTGCAGTACCTGGAGGAGAGAAGGAAGGTTGGGAAGCGGAAGAAGCAGGTGGTGAGGACGGAACGGGCTCCAGTGCCTGTCTCCAACCGTTATAGGTCCTCTAAGTGGGAGATTTCCTCATCTGGAGCTTCTTCGGAGCGAAGTTCTGATTCTGAGATGGAGTTTGAGGCGGCCTCAAGAAAGAGAGAGGCTTCTGGTGATGAGCAGCAGAGGGGAGCTAAGAAGCAATCCACCCAATAACCCAAATGGCGGTTCCCCCTCCGTTAAAAGTGGTGACAATAAATGTCGCCAGCATTAAGTCAGTAAGAGCTCGTTCTATGGCCTTCTTTTTGTTCAGCCAATTAGATGCTGAAATTTTATTTTTGCAAGAGACTAGGCTCACCTCCTTGGCAGATATTCATATGGCCAAGAGAGAGTGGAGGTATGGTCCATCTTACTGGTCTCTTGCGGCCAAGCCTTACGGCGGTGTGGCGGTGTTGTTTAAAACCGGCATGGTAACTATCCGGCGGGTTATTGAGGTGGAGATTGGGAGATGTATGGTCTTAGACGTCCTTGTGGGAGGGCAGGACCTGCGCCTAATTAATGTCTATGGGCCGCACACAAAGTGGGACAGGAAATGCCTTTTTACAAGAATCAAGCCATTTCTTTTTACATCCCGGCAAGTGGTCTTTGGAGGTGACTTTAATACAGTAACTAGGCCCAAGGACAGGAAGGACTTCAAGGACAGGCTGGGATATGATAGCGTTTTTTTAAATAGTATGGTTAGGGATGCTGGTCTTGTGGATGTGCACATTAAGCACCTCCCGGATGACACTGGGTTCACCTTTCATCGAGGTAATAGTCAGAGTAGAATAGATAGGTTTTTTTTGAAGGAGACCTCTGCTTTCTCACCCCCAGTGGTGCAGGCAGTAGAGTTCTCTGATCACTGTATGCTATTTTTGGTCCTGAATGCTTCAGACGCCCCTCAGAGGGGTAAGGGCATCTGGAGATTGAATTCGACTCTACTCAAGGAAGAACATGTTAGACAATCCTTTGAGGAATTCTTTCAGGCACAGGTGACCATCCTGGACTTTTGTAGCAGCAAGGCTGAGTGGTGGGAGCTGACCAAAAAGAGGATCGCTGGATTCTTCAGGGGCCTAGCCAATAGAAAGCAGTTTAATAAATACATGACCTACCAACGTTTACGGAGGAAGCTGGATATTCTTGTATCGAGAGGTGGAGATCCTGGGGAAATCTCCGAAGTGAAACTCCTTCTCAGGAAGTGTCAATATGACCGGCATGCCTCTTTGGTTCTGGAGAGGGACTATGGGAAGTACCACTCGCCTGACCCTTACCAGAACTGCAAACAAGGTGTAGCTGTTAAAACGGTCGTTGGCCTTAAAGACAGTACAGGTTCCTTGACAAAGTCCAGGTCAGGGATTCTGGAGGTCGTGAGGTCCTTTTATGCTGACCTTCTTGGGAGGAAAGAGCTTGACCGTGACAAGATGGAAGGCTTTTTGGACTCTACTCCAGGTCTAAATGATGAAGATGTCCCATTGATGAATTTGACAGAGGAGATCACAGTTGAAGAGGTGATGAGGGCAATTGAACAACTTGCCATCAAAAAGTCACCTGGACCGGATGGCTTGACGGCTGAGTTTTACAAAGCCTTTAAGTCTATTCTGGCCCCACATTTGGTAGAGGTTTTTAACAGTTGCCTTGCTGAGGGGGTACTTCCCCCTTCCATGAGGCACTCAGCTGTGATTCTTCTTTCAAAGGGTAAAGATCCTTCGATGATTGAGAATTGGCGCCCCATCAGCCTTCTTAATGTCGATAGAAAGATACTGGCAAAGATATTTTTCTGGCGCCTATCGTCAGTAGCAGAGTCTTTGCTTTCTCGCCATCAGCACTGTTCGGTCCAGGGTAGGTGCACATTCACAGCGGTTTTAGCTGTCCGGGAGGCCTTGGAGCGGTGCAGGGCTGCAGGCTGGGGAAAGTATTTGCTGACATTGGATCAGGCAAAGGCTTTTGATCGTGTCAACCATGAGTACCTGTGGTTGCTCCTTAGTAAGTACGGTCTGCCGGGTGGTTTTGTCGATTGGTTAAAAGTCTTGTATAAGGGGGCAGAAAGCTTTCCTCTTGTTAATGGTTGGGTTGGGCAGTCCTTTGAGGTTGGCTCCGGGGTGCGCCAGGGTTGTCCCCTGAGTCCCCTGCTCTATGTGTTTGCAATCGACCCTTTCATCAGGAGGCTAGAGAGCAGCATGTTGTGTGGGGTACCAGTGGGTCTCCCGGGTGAGCCGCCTTTGAGGGTTGTTGCCTATGCGGACGATGTGTCAGTGATTGTCACCGGGGCGGATGAAGCAGAGGAGGTGGTCTCTCTGACATCACGGTATTCTGAAGCATCAGGCTCCAAGATCAATCAGGAAAAGAGTGAAGTCTTCTGGATGGGAAAGGAAGGTGAGGGTTTTGATCTCCCGGACACCTTTCCAGTGCCCCAGGAAAGAATTAAGATTCTAGGCATTGAATTTGGACCCGGCGATTATGGCCTCAAAAACTGGGAAGGCAGACTGGAAATTGCCAATACTAAGGTGGTCAGCTGGAAGAAATGGAAGTTATCTATGAGGGAAAGGGTTGATCTGATTAAGACTTACCTGATTCCGATCTTTTTGTATGTCAGCTTTGTCTGCATCTTGCCAGTGTCTCTCTATGCTAGGGTCAGTAGTGTGTTCTTCCAGATGTTGTGGGGGAACAGACTGAACCCCATCAAGAGGAATGTCACCTATCTATCCAGGAGGGAGGGTGGCTTAGGTATGGTCAACCCAGTTCTTTTCTTTTCACTGCTTTTTCTCAAGTTTAATATTGGTAATATGCTTGCAGTGGAACCTCCTGCATGGGCAGGCATTTTTAGATCTTGGTTTAGGCCTTTTCTGCGACTTTGGGAAGAAGGTGGCCAAGTGAAGAATCTCAGGGGTCATCGTGGTCAGCTACCAGCCTATGTCGCTCCGTGCCTGAAGTTATTACGGCAGTGGCGATTGTCGGCTGAAGATCTCAGATCGGTTCCGAGGAAAGTCCTTATGAGTCGAGTCTTGAGTGAAGTCTTTCATGACCCACTGGCCTTAAGGGATTGCCCAGGCCCAGTTTTGAGGGCAGGGTTAAGACTTATTAATTTGGACAGAGTACCTCCTAAATTCAGGGATCTGGCCTGGATGTGCTTCCATGGGAGGCTCTATGTTAGGGGCAATTTGAAATTCCGCAGTGGGGTGGATCGTAGCTGTCCTCGGGAGGAATGTGCAGGTGAGGAG
Source organism: Lithobates septentrionalis (assembly GCA_037952835.1). Lineage (NCBI taxonomy): Eukaryota > Metazoa > Chordata > Amphibia > Anura > Ranidae > Lithobates > Lithobates septentrionalis. Next base: position 159,454 of record JBBDGP010003086.1, on the reverse strand, counting down.
GAGACTATGGACCATTTTCTGCTTCATTGCCCTTTTAACATAGAGGTGTACAAACAGGTGGGGCGGGCCCTCGGTGTTCCTTTCCTCTCCAGGCTGGGTTATGCTGAGTGGGTGTATGGAGCATTCAATACTGGTGGGGTTTTTTGTTTAGATACACTTTTTCTAGTTAGCCTAGTAGTCCGTTATTTCACTTGGAACGCACGGTGTCAGGTCAGCATTCGGCGTAAAATCCTTCCTGTTCAGGTGGTGGTGTATGACATTCTGCATGAGGTGGAGAAGATTCGGGTACTTGAGAGAGACAAGCGGAGTCAGGGGGCTTGGTTGAAGGCGTGGAGGGGTTTCAAGCCTCCCTGACTGCCAGGAGTCTCTTTCCCGGGTGTGGCTGTCTGTCTCTTATCACCCTAGATTATTATTTTTTTGGATTAATTTTTGATAAATGGCTGCGTACATAGGTGATGGGTTGTGCCTCTTAGGCCTTCTCTGCTGCTTTATGTAAATAGTTTTGGTAACGGATTATGTATATATTGTATATATTCTGAACATGGATGTGTATTCCTTGGATTTCTGTTGAAGTTTTGTACTATGGTTTTGTTTTTTACTTTTGTATAAAATTGGTTGCTTGATTCTTTTAATAAAAGATCAATAGTGCCCCATCATTGGTGTCAGTGGGAGGAATAGTGCCCCATTATTGATGTCAGTGGGATGAATAGTGCCCATCATTGGTATCAGTGGGAGGAATAGTGCCCCATAATTGGTGTCAGTGGGAGGAATAGTGCCCCATCATTGGTGTCAGTGGGAGGAATAGTGTCCCATCATTGGTGTCAGTGGGATGAATAGTGCCCCATCATTTGTATCAGTGGGAGGAATAGTGTCCCATAATTGGTATCAGTGGGAGGAGGAGTGCCCCATTATTGGTATCAGTGGGGGGAATAGTGTCCCATAATTGGTATCAGTGGGAGGATGAGTGCCCCATTTTTGGTATCAGTAGGAGGAATAGTGCCCCATCATTGTAATCAGTGGAAGGAATAGTGTCCCATCATTGGTATCCATGGGAGGAATAGTGCTCCATCATTGTAATCAGTGGGAGGAATAGTGTCCTATCATTAGTATCAGTGGGAGGAATAGTGTCCCATCATTGGCATCCATGGGAAGAATGGTATCCCATCATTGTAATCAGTGGGAAGAATGGTATCCCATCATTGTAATCAGTGGGAGGAATAGTGTCCCCTCATTGGTATCTGTGGAAGGAATTGTGACCAACTGTGATGTCAGTGGTAGGAATGGCTTTTCATTGTTGGTGTCCGTGTGTCCCAAGAGCTGGAAAAAGACAAGCAAAGGGCCCGCAGGATGCAGATTAGAGATAACTGTTCTAAATGAATAGCACCAAATTGAAGTGTAGACGGTCCCGTGTATTGATATGTGTTGCAGGAAAACATGATAAAAACACACATTATCCTGAGCGTTAGGACAACGCATAGGTGTGAAGCCAACCTGCAATTTATTATAACCGTACAACTACTGACCCAAAATACCAATTCCTTGTCAGATGAGATCCACACTTCCATTAGAGATAAATTATTCGCTGATTAATGAGTTTTAACATATGCTAAACAGACATTCCCCAAACAGGCTTAAAATATTCAAAATTCTGCAGAATGTAACAAAAAAAAGAAAAAAGAAAAAGTAAAGTACGACTGCAATATAAAACTAGAGTTCATTAAATGGGAATTAATGAAGCATTGGGCTAGGATGGGATTATTCTGACATCGCTGTCAATTAATCTGCTTATGCTTAATACTTTTGCTTAAAAATAAATTAGAATTTATGGTTCCTAATTTAACCTGGACTCTTCCCAAAACCCCCGCAGCCTCCGCTGGAGAACACAGGAGGAAGTCGCGATGAAACCGCAATACAGATGGACAGGATGAGCCTCCCATAACCAGACAGTGATCAC